>VDFB02058242.1:413068416-413384761 GCA_007258455.2 Sequoia sempervirens
GCACAACCCGAGACATAGAAAATAACCCACAAATAAGAGAATAATTTTATTATTCAAAAAATGGAGCTTCTTACATGTAGAGGATCTCAAATCCCCAAGTTCTACAACACATGCAAGTTACAGATAGCTACAGAATAACCCTTTCGCAATATGCGAACTTGTCCCAAAAAAGTTACCCAAAAATTAGAAACCCGCCCATAAATAGAGTTCCTCATTAGTTTGGAGCCAAAACAACATTCAAATTTGAGTTTAGGCGGTTTGGCGCTGAAAAATTACAACTTGAAGTTCAAATTTCAAAAGAACATTTGCAATTGTATCTTCTAGAAAGTGCGCCAACTTCCCGAGGCCATAACTTTTGATCCGGGGCTCCAATTCACGAACCGTTTGAACCATTGGAAATGTCTCAAAGTCAACAATGCGCTCAAAATTGGAAAGTTTCGGGGCCAATCCGAGAGCTCTAAGTGCCTCAAATCTAACTCAGAAGATTTTTAGGTGCAAATCTAAGCAACTAAAACTACAATATCTTTCAACCCAGGAATAGAAAATAAAAACAGTAAATTGGGAATTTCATTATGACGAAAAGGGTATCCAAAAATGTAGAAACATCTAAAAATCGAGAAACTTGAAATTTAACTATTTTTGGGTGATGCAAGATTGCCCTTACACCATTGGATGCTCCTGCATCATTTTGTATTTTTTCTTTCCTTTCTCCTTTAACTATCTAAGAACAAATAATGCTTCTTTAATAGATTTAGTAGTCTTTTTCCTCATCTCCTCTAAGAGTAGCCACTATTTCATCAAGGAAAATCTTTGCAGTGGTACTTCCAATGAACATCACTAGATTATCCCATGATCCTAGCAAAAAACATAACAAATTCATGTATTGATCCTTATATTCCATCTTCACATCAAGGGACTACAACTAGTTTAGGATTGTGTTAAATGCATTGAGGTGCTTGAAAATTATTCCCTCGTAAGTTATATCCAAACTATACAACTTATTTTGTAGAAAAAATGTACTTAGTACTAGGGATTTAGCCTTGTATAGGTTCCTTATTTTTTTCTAATGGGATTCTAAAGTGGGCTCTTCTACAAAATTTAATGAGATTTTTGGCTTTTTAATCTAACATATTCTGATACTCATCCTTCATTCTTGTAGGTATGATCTCAAAGACTACTAACCATATATCTTAATTTATCAAAAGTTCCTCAATTTGAAACATCCATAGCTCAAAATTTGTGACATTAAACCTTTCCATCTTCAACTATGATGTGTTTTCCATCTTCCTTTAAACAAATATATCCTTTGTGCATAAATCCCACTCAAACCAAGATTAGTCGAAAACATATTTTTCCTACCAACTAGTAAATAAAGTTGATCAAACTTTGATACCAAATGAAATGAAGTATATAATGGAAATGCTTCCTAAAATAATCAATAAGGAGAAAAATGCATATAAAGTTTAATCTAATAGTAGAGGAAAGAAATTTACACAAAAAACATTCACCACATAACATAGTGTTTATTCTAGGAAAACCCTTTTAGAAAAAAATCTAGCCTCCAAATCTCAAACTAATGTATTCACAGTAATAAGAACAATTATATTATACTAGCAAGCTCAATCAAGCCTTCACATGAGAAAGACCAACATAAATCTACATAAGTTTCAATAACATAACCTTCAACAAAAATTACATCATCATACATCCTCCATCCCAAGCATCCAATATATGGGAGAAACAAATTAGGAGAATATCAAATGGTAAATGAGAAAATATGGGAAAAAGCACCAAGATGTATGGTGTCTAAATTCCAAGTTGAAATTCTAATACCCTATTCCAAGGTGGCTCTCCAAGCTACTTTTATTATGCCATCTTACATGTCATAAAGGTGTCATAACCTCCTCACCAACTTGGTTGCTCTATTTTGGCTTCACTATCTCTATTTAAAGATGTATTGACTCGTTATTTTTACATAGTATAAGTTAGTTGACAAGTCAAGTCCACTATGTGACCTCCAGACCTTATATGGTCTTATGTGTTATAAAATTGTTATAAGATCTCTCACACATCTTACAATGTCATAAGATGCTTTCACACATCTCTATGACATTAAATGCTCTAACAACTTTTATGCATATCATTTATTACAATACACATGACAAATTATGTCAACTTAGAGTGGGATACTTTTTTCCATAAACACTTACAAATAACAAGTGAATAATAAATTAACAATTAAGATTGTAAGATGCATGACACACTTATTCCAAAAATATTCCTTCTCGTATAAATAGATAGAAGTTATAGTATATCCCTAATAAATTAGTCATATGTTAACCCAATACATTTTACACTTCTTAGGGATGCATATTGGCAACCACGGGGAATATTTCAGTATTGATTCTAAGTGTACGGATGATTTTTTTTTTTTTATTAAAGAGAATATTCTCAATATAATCCTAGTTCCCTTGGGGCTTGCTTAATAGACCTTGATTTGACCCATTTAACCATTAAAATTATAAGTGAAAAATTGTGAAATTTATGATAAGATGCTAAGATGAATTAATTGATCCTCTAAAAACCCTTGTAACAACTCCTTGAATGAGCTTGTGGATTTTGTGTGAGCAGAATCCATATGATTTCTGCGAGATGAAGATAGTTTTGAAGATAGTTTTGTGACTTGTCCTTGTGTAGCCAACAAATAATGAGGTAAATGTATTAAGAAACTACAAAATTAAACGTACACACTGAGGAATGACTTGTGCTAGCTACAAAATATACTGAATACACACCATACCCACTTGCTATCTCAAATACTATTCCTGTACTTACAAATGGATATTAATGGAAACCTCCAAACTACTACCCCAATAGGATCCCTGCTTTTGAAAAAAGGGCATTCTGCTTAGGGATCAGTGTCTTTAGAATACTATATAAAGTATTATTCTCCCTGTCTATTAAAGCCATCCAAGGAAGTTTCTCTAATGCCATTGGATCATATTAACCTGGTACAAACGAATACTTTGTCACCATTTATGCTCCTCCCTTGGATAGAGTACAACTTAAAATGTTGACAGTGCCCATAGAATATAAATAAATTTTGGATGAAGTTTCTTATCCAGATCATGTGTTACAGATAAATAAGAATACCATCAAATATCATATGATTCAACCTATGAAATAAGAGAAAACAGTTTGTTTAATCATAGTACTCAAGTTTCAAGTACAATTATGGGCTTGGATTTGGATTTGGATTTTATCTATGGCATCAGCTTATGCTTAAATTACGTTTCACCACAGTCCGTGCTTCACGGGTCTGACAAAAATCCAGACAAATTGACTATAGTTGTGCATTTAGGTAGTCATTCTTTGCTATTGTTTATTGCCCGGTTGGCACACCAAATCAAGATCTGACAAAGGAATCTTGGGACAGTTTTAGAATATATTGATAAAGCATCATTGAAATTTGAAGCATATAGGTAAGTCCAATGGGAATTTCCAGACAATCAGTCCTAATCTGTCACTCTCCCAGTTGCCTTGTTGTGATGACAGCTTTGTGCAGTCAAGATCCCTCATTGACATTTGAAGCAAATATTTCCTATGAAAATGTCCAAACAACCAAATCCTAGCTTGTCAGTCCCCAAGTTGTGATGACAACTTTCTGCTATCACGTCCCCTCATACTACACTATTTTCCAAATTTTAGTGAACATTTGCCTCACATTTTGTTCATGATAGGAAAGAAGCTACCATGCCCACCGACACGTTAAAGGGTCTACATCATGGTTAAAGTTGCAGTGAGAGAGATGTTTTCAAATTCAGATGGTGATGATTTTAATATGGGTAGTCGGTTGATCTTTCACTTTAATTTTAAGTTGAATGTACCTTTCAGTTGACAAAATTTTCACAATTTTTTTTAGATTAGATCATGTCAACTTATTTTTTTCATCATTTTGTATAAACTAATATGTACCCTTCAACATGAAAATTGCATGACTTATCATCTTTTAAGTCCTCTAAGCTTGCTTAAGACACTGGCTTCTCTTTTTAATTCACTGTTCTCAGCCATAACAAATAAATTGCAGAGGTTTGACATGTAAGTAGAGTAAACATCGTAAGGGTATGTGAAGAATCTAGCAAATTCAATCTCACAATTTATCTGAAGATATATTTAAATTCTGCTAAATTATCAGAGGTCTGACAAGGTTGATAGTGATAAAATATGCATGGTAATAAAAGACTTCAAATAATAGTGGTATACTTTTATCAAGCAAATGACTTGCCTTTGTTGTACAAGATACAAGTAATTGTAAGTCACGGAAGACATGCCCTGCAGATTTACATGATCAATCAAAACGAGGAAAGTCTGGGAAATAGACTCTTATGGCCCTAAATTCTATATACTATATGTATAAAATGGGAGAGAATTATTATGTTTCTTTAGTTAGATATAGTATTTGTTGAATACATTCTTATGCTCCTAAATTCTATAAAATGGGAGAGAATTATTATGTTTCATTAGTTACATATAGTATTTGTTGATTTAATGTTTAATATTTTTAATAGTATAGTAGTAGTAGATGATTATTATGTTTTATTAGTTGTGATAGTATTTGTTGATTTAATTTTTAATATTTTTAATAGTATAATACTAGAAGTTGGGAGATGATCATTATGTTTTATTAGTTGTGATAGTATTTGTTGATTTAATGCTTATTATTTTTAATAGTATAGTACTCATAGTTGTGATTTTAAGTTTGTTTGTGTTGATCATGCATTTAGAATTGAATAAAATGTACCATTTAGATCTAAAAAGCAACAAATTATGTGATACCACATTAATGCACAAGCAAAACATGACTTAATGCACAACTATGAATATACCAATTTTTTTGGCTCTTTTTGTTGGGATTAAGGTGTCTCAACTTTTGCAAATCCTAGCATTAATGTTGTTAATTAATTACTTATTTTAGCCTATGTATTTATTTTATGTAATTCTTGTGATGCCACTTTGTGGAACCTACTTTAGTGAGGTGGCAACTTACATAGCAAGTGACTAGGATGACATGCATCCTATTTTGGTGGAAATAGACGTCTCACTTTGTCGACCCCACTGTAAGCGATTTTAGTGGAATTGGTCATAAGTTGTAAGAGTTGAACTATGACAACTTGTATGACAGTGTAAGAGTCATGACTAGTGAAATTGTGGCAGGTGTCAGTCTTGCTTGTGGTAGGTGCTATGCATGTTGAGAGGACTAAAATTTGGCATAGAAATTTATGACAGATGCCTTGCATTTTGAGATTGGTTGCAGTTTGGATAAGAAAGTGAAGATAGGCGCCTTGCATGTGTTGCAAGTATGAAGGTGTTGTCATTGATGTCAACAAGATGTCTATTGACTGGTGTTGTCATTGATGTCAACTATGTGTTAAGGAAGTTTTTTGCATGATGAAGATGTTGAGGATATTGAGAAAATTGTGAAGAAGAGGAAAACATGTTGTTGCAGGTTGTGCATGTATAGTTGAGATATTGAAGAAGTGTTGTGAGTACATGGAGCCATCTTTTTGTTGCAGTGTCTTGAGATGAGTTGGAATGAAGTAATGAGCTGAAATGATGTCTCTGGTACTTGGTTTCCAAGTGCTTTTGAGAAAATTTGATAAATAGAGAAAAATGTGTTCTACAAGTGTTTAAAATGTGCTCTGGGATGTGCTTCGCGTTTCTTCTATGTTGATGCTATGCTTGTGTGGATTTGATATGTTGTTCAAGTTTGTTAGAGGTTGCTACATTCAAATTTTGGGCTTTTGGATCTTTGCACAGAGTGAGATATTTTCACCAATGTGTGAACCAATTTTTCAATGATGTTTTTTGTGGCTTGGGAGAAATGCATTTGCTCCACGTTTCTCTACAATTTGGCTTTGGTTGTGTGGATTTGGGAAGTTGCTTATAATGTTTGTATCTTTCATAATTCAAGGTTTCACTTGATTTGGCACAGTATAGTGCAAGATTCATGCATTAGTGTGCGAATAAGGTTTATCAATTGTTTTGAGTTGAAGTATTTGTATGATGCAAGTTTGGATAAAGTGCTTGATGAATCTCATGTGGTTCAAAGATTATTCTAGATCGTGTTCAAGTGATTTTTTTTGTCCAAAAGTTTCAGGTTGATTTAAGGAAGCGTGTACTTAATGTTTTATGGTGTTTAGCATGGGTATTGGTCAACCTTGTGTTAACACTACATGTGAGGCTTTTGAAAGCATTTTGAGATGTGTTAGGATTTATTTAGGTCCTAATTAAGTATTTATATTGGCTGCCTTCATTCCTATCCACCGCCAGAATGTTTAGGTGCCAACCTAATTTGAATTTGTAACTTGTGTAACAGATAGTTTCCAACCTTGGAGAAGGATTTTGAGGTTAAGGTTGATATAAATAAGAGTAATGTTGTTGTGAGATGTAAGAGAGAAGCAATATATATGTGAGATCAATACGAGTGATGTGTGTGATGTGAATTTGAGCAGAGCAGTGTGAATTTCAAGTGTTGGATTCCTAAAAGTAGTGAGCTGAAGGTGTCTGAAATATTTCAAGCAAGACTGCAAAAGTGTTGGAGCATTTGTGGTGGATTTCTTGTTGCATTTAGAAGTTGTTCTCTATGTAGCATTTCTCTTCTATCTTCTTGTGTTCTTTCTGTGGCAGTGAGCCCTAGTTGTGAGCCTTTTTGGACAATGTGTCCTATTCTGGCAGTGAGCCCCCTTGTACCAGCTTTACAATTACTTATATTTTGAGTTAATCCTCACCGTGGTTTTTCCCTCATTGGGTTTTCCACAAAAATCTGACGTTCTCTTGTGTATGGTCTTGTTATTTCAATTTATGTTATCTGCATTTCATGATTAATCACTTTAACATAATAAGAGTTTATTGAATGCATGTGGATCTGATTATTGTTGAGGGTTTTTGATGTTTTAATTTGCTATAATTGATTCACCCCCTCCCTCTCAATTGTCTTGTTCATTCAACAATTGGTATGAAAGCAAGGTTCCTTGGTGAAGAGCTTAAAACTACTTAAGGTAGATCTGGGATGGCAAAGCAAATTGATTTCCCTAGATTTGATGGAAGGATATATGTCGGCTCACGGATTTGAAATTGAAAAGGAAATAAAGAATCAATATGTTGTACCTACAAATGGTTTGAGCACAAGTGATGAGATCAAGGCACATGAGGTAAATGCTAAAGCAAAATATATTTTGACAAATAGTTTTTCAAATTATGAATTGGTTAAAGTTATGCATTTTAAGATTGCTAAAGATGTTTGGGATAAGATTCAGAGTATTTATGAAGGAGATGAAAAGGTCAAACAAGTAAAGCTACAAAATATGAAGGCACAATTTGAGACCATGCAAATTTTTGAAGATGAAACAATTGCAACCTACATGTAGAGGGTTTATGAACTAGTAAGTGTTATGAGAGGTCTTGCTGCACAAGTTAAAGAACCTAGGATGGTAAAGAAAGTTCTCAGAACTCTTCCTAATTCATACAATGAAAAGGTATTTGGTATTGAGGAAGTTGAAAATTTTAATACTTATTCTATAGATCAATTGATTGGTACACTAACTTGATTTGAAATGAGAAAACTTGGTTTGAAAAATGCTACAAAAGTGGAGACTAATTTTAAGGCTGGAAAATAAAAAAGGATTGAAGATTCAGATGGAAATGATCTTGAATACATGGAAGCTAATTTTGTAAGGATGAAAAAGGGCACCAGTAAGTACATAGGTAAACTACCTTTCAAATGTTTTAGTTGTGTGAAATAGGTCATTATGCTTCAAAATTTCCAAAAAGAGTTGTAAACAATAAGATTAAGGAGAATAAAGGAATGATTAAAAGATCTTATTATGTTAGAGACGATGCTGGTATTTTTGATGATGAATCTGATTATGGAGACTTTGATGATAATGAATGCTTGTTCTTGGCTCTAGTTCTGATAACTCTAAAATTTGTGTGAAGGAAAGTGTTCCAGAGAAGAAGGATAAGATTGAAGGTACTCTAGTTTCTACTTTTCATGTTAAAGAAGATAGGAATTATTGGGTTGTTGATAGTGGCTACTCTAATCACATGATCAGAGACAAAAGTAAGTTTGTTAAACTTGAAAAGTATGATGGTGGATTAGTTGAATTTGGAGGTGATTCAACAGCTAAGATTTGTGGAATAGGTTCAATTAGTTTTGATGGAAAACATAATATTGATGATGTTTACTATGTTAAGGGTTTAAGGCATAATATTTTGATTGTTGGAAAAATGTGTAGCAAAGGATATAATCTTGTGTTTAACTCCTATGGTGAGTGGTTGTAAATTGAGAAAAGATAATAATTCACCTAAGGTTGATTAGAGAAAATATAAATCTATGATTGGTGGACTATTGTATCTAACTGTTACTAGACTATATATCATGTATGCAGTTTGTCTTGTGGCTAGATTTCAAGAAGATCCTAAAGAAACACATGTTGCAATAGTGAAGAGGATATTTAGATATTTAAGAGGCACTACAGATTATGTCTTGTGGTATCCTAAGGATACTTATTTCACATTAAATGCTTATACAAATGTAGATTGGGTTGGTTGTGTTTATGGCAAGAAAAATACAAGTGGTGGTGCAATATTTCTTGGATGTAGATTGTTGTCATGGTTGAGTAAGAAGCAAGATTTAGTTTCCTTATCCACTGCAAAGGAAGAGTATATTGCAGTAGCATCATATTGTACACAAGTTTTTTGGATGAGACAAACACTGAAGGATATCAGAGTAGTGTATGATGAGCCTGTTTCTATCTTTTGTGATAATACAAGTGCAATTAACATTTCAAAGAGTCTAGTGATGCATTCAAGGACAAAGCATATATCAATTAGATATCACTTGTTGAGAGAGAAGGTTATGAAAAATGAGGTGAAACTTGAGTATGTACCTACGAAGGATCAAATTGTTGACATATTTACTAAGGCTCTTCCTAAGGATACTTTTGAGTATCTCCGACAGAAGTTGGGGGTTATTGCCCCTCCTTCTTTGAACTAGATGCATATAGAGATGCATCAGTCTAGTGGATCTATGGATCTATCTTTTGTTTGGACTGATGTTGGTGACTACCTCTCAAAGGGAGTAGGTAGTGTCATGTAGTGTCATTGTTGTAGTAAGGAATGTTGTTACTGAGTTGTTGATTTGGTTGGGTGTACTCCTAAGGGGGACTATTCATAGCAAGTATCTTGGTTCAGTGTCAAAAGGGGTGAGCAATGCAAAACATTTTATCCTTTACCATTGATGTCAAAGGGGGAGAGAGGGAATCATGTGAAAAAGTGTAAAGTATCAGGGGGAGAAAGTTGTGTATATTGTCTAATCATTAATGTCAAAGGGTGAGAGAATCTTGTAAGGGGGGAGAGTGCAAGAATGTTGTGTAGGCTATCTAATCTAGAAAAAAAAGTGTGTATGTTGTCTTTGATGGTTTTTCACATCTCGTGTTGGCATCAATGACAAAGGGGGAGATTGTTGCAAGTATGAAGGTGTTGTCATTGATTTCAACATGATGTCTACTGAATGGTGTTGTCATTGATGTCAACTATGTGTTAAGGAAGTTTTTTACATGATGAAGATGTTGAGGATATTGAGAAAATTGTGAAAAAGAGTAAAATAGGTTGTTGCAGGTTGTGCATGTATAGTTGAGATATTGAGGAAGTTTTGTGAGTACATGGAGCTATCTTTTTGTTGTAGTTTATGAAGATGAGTTGGAATGAAGTAATGAGCTAAGATAATGTCTTTGGTACTTGGTTTCCAAGTGCTTTTGAGAAAATTTGATAAACAGAGAAAATAGTGTTGTGCAAGTGCTCAAAATGTGCTCTGGGATGTGCTCCACGTTTCTTCTATGTTAATGATACGCCTGTGCAGATCTAATATGTTGTTCAAGTTTGTTAGAGGGTTCTACATTTAGAATTTGGGTTTTTGGATGGTTGTACAGAGAGACATTTTCTCCAATGCGTGAACTAGTTTTTCAGTGATGTTTTCTATGGCCTAGGAGAAATGTATTTGCTCCATGTTTCTCCATAGTTTTGCTTTAGGTTGTCTAAATTTGGGAAGTTTCTTATAATGTTTGTATCTTTCAAAATTCAAGGTTTCACTTGATTTGGTACAGTACAATGTGTGTTTCATGTGCTAGTGTGCGCATAAGGCTTATCAGTTGTTATGAGTTGAAGTATTTGTATGATATGAGTTTGGATAAAGTGTGATGAATCTCAGGTGGTTCAAAGATTATTCTAGATCATCTTCAAGTGAATTTTGTTGTTTGAAAGTTTTAGATTGATTTAAGGAAGTGTGTACTTAATGTTTTATGGTGTTTAGCATGGGTATTGATCGACCTTGTGTTAACACTACATGCGAGGCTTGTGAAAGTTTGTTGAGATGTGTTAGGATTTATTTGAGTCCTAATTAAGGATTTATATGGGTTTCCTTCATTCCTATCCACCACGGGAATGTTTATGTGCCAACCTAATTTGAATTTGTAAGTGTAACAAATAGTTGATGACCTTGGAGAAGGTTTTTGAGGATGAGGTTGATATAAATAAGAGTAATGTTGTTGTGAGATTCAAGAGAGAAGCAAGATAGATGCAAGATCGATGTGAGTGATATGTGTGATACGAATTTGAGGAGATCTGTGTGAATTTCAAGTGTTGGATTCTTGAAAGAAATGAGTTGAAGGTGTCCCAAACCTTTCAAGAAATACTACAAAAGTGTTGGAGCATTTGTGGTGGATTTCTTGTTGCATTGAGAAGTTTTTCTTTGTGTACATTTCTCTTCTATCTTCTTGTGTTCTTTTTGTGGTAGTGAGCCTTGGCTATGAGCCTTTTTGGACAATGTGTCCTATTCTGGTTGTGATCCCTTGTATCAATTTTGCAATTACTTATATTGTGAGCTAATCCTTACTGCAGTTTTTCCATCATTGGGTTTTCTACTTAAATTTGGTGTTCTCTTGTGTATGATGTTGTTTTTTCAATTTCAATTATCTTCATTTCATGTTTAATCACTTTAATAGAATAAGCGTTTATTGAATGCATGTGGATCTAATTATTGTTGAGGGTTTTTGATGTTTTAATTAGCTATAATTGATTCAACCCCCCTCTCAATTATCTTGTTCATTCAACAACATGTTAGCCTTTATTTTTGTGTGTGTACAATGAAGAGGATGTTGACACATGACAATATTAGGTGTTCACGTTTGAGCTCTATAAATATGAGTGTTTTCTTTAGGAGTTGTGTGAGGAAAATTTTCATTGTAGGGTTATGTTGTCGAATTTTTTGTAGAAGAACAAGATGTAATCTCCATGTTAAGGTTGTGAGCCTACAAATATATTGTAACCTTCTTGTTGCAGATTAATACATTGGTT
The DNA here is from genome assembly GCA_007258455.2 of Sequoia sempervirens. NCBI lineage: Eukaryota > Viridiplantae > Streptophyta > Pinopsida > Cupressales > Cupressaceae > Sequoia > Sequoia sempervirens. The sequence goes on from VDFB02058242.1 coordinate 413,079,829, forward strand.
CAATGCTTTGGAGTGTGGGGTTTTTTACTCGAAAGGGTTTTCCCCATGTATATTGTTGTTCTTTCACTTTTGTCTATCTTTCTTTTATTCTTCTTCCTCTCATTTTTGAAAGTTTAATTTACATGTTATTATGCAGCCAATTTTTTTCTAGAACTATAAACTATATTATCTTTCCTCTCAGGGTTAATGTGATGAAAATTAAACTATGTATGTTTCCACTTTAAGGCATAGTAGTATGTACTTATATTAGGTTTTTGAATTCTAATTTGTTTAAAGAAACATAAGATACTGAAGGTGCATGTTGGTTCTCAAAAGGTTTTTTGAGTTCATCATTTCCTTTCATTTGGTATTAAAGCAAGATCCATGAGTTGCATGTACTTGCATGAGTGTGCATGTGCTTGCACTTATTGCATATGTTTCGATTCATGGTTTTTAAGGTTTTTGGCATTTCTTCTATTTGATTTATTAGTTTGGAAAGCTTGAGGGAATTTGTTTTGAAGGAATTGATTGATTATTAATCCTTGTCTGACTAGAAGTTTTGTAGTTGATCTTGTTTTTAAGAGACAAAAAGCATTTTGAATAATGAAGATTATGGAGTATTTTGGATTTGATAATGTGTTTTCATTTACAATGATATTGATCTAGAGCTACTATTTGATAGTATTTTATAATCCTCATGCATGGCGGTGTTCTTATATTTTGCGGTTGTGGGAAACAAAGTATTCATGTTGGGTGTCTATGTTTGGCTCCCTAGTCATATGGATAAACCTGTGATGTTATGACTATGGTTTGATGTGGTTATGTTGGGTGCTTGGTTTTCATCCTTGGAATTGGAAGGTACTAATTCATTAACCCCAAATGCATGTAAGCTATGGATTTGATCATTAGATGATTTGTAAGCTTTTGGAATAGCCTAGCTCCTCTATATGCTTGTACATGATGGTGGTTGTGGAGTTGGCCTACAAATGGGCCTAGAGTTCATCAACCTCTTTTTCCTTTGATTGATTGTACTTGCATATCTCAGTTTCATGTTGGTTGGATTTGAAGGTTTTATACATTTTTAAAAAAAATCTATGGTTATGCTTATCTATGTTATTCCATTGTTCTGGTGTTTATAGACTTGTGGGTTTTCCAAATGATTAGTGGATATGAATTTGTATGTGTTTCTGTAAACACAGTGGTTTTGCAGCTTTTACATGGTTAATCAAAACCTGTGGTTTTGTAGATCTACAAATGAACTATTTTTTAGATTATGTTCCCCTTGGCATTTTTTGGATGTAAGATAGTTGTAGGGTTCTATGTATGCTTCATGTATGTGTTGAGGAGGTTTCTAACTCTCTTGTTGAGGAAATATTGGTATATATTTTACCATTGGTTATTTTTAGGTTATGAAGTTGGTATATTTCATATTTTTAAGATTCTGAACAACTTATTTTCTCTAAAGGTTTTACAAATATTCTATGTTCTAAAAACTATGGGTTTGTGTAGATCTGGAGTATTCACTTGTTTAGATAAAATATGTGTGATACTAGATGTTAAGTGGATTTAGATTTGTATATAAATTATTTTACAATTTTTACATGTTAATAAAAAATTGTGGTTTATAGATCTATGGAAAATATTAAGTTCAAAATCTTAAAGTTTTATGGATGAAAACAATTACAAATTTGCAAGAATGCTTTATTAGTTCCTTGACTATGGTACTTAGCTATGGATTTTTTTGGAAAATCAGGTTTGGTAGTGATCTGGTGTTTGAGTCTTAAAATCTACATGTTATCTTCTTTGATATCTAAATTTTGCATGTTATAATGTGATGATAAGTTTGTATGTTTCATTGTTTAAGGATCTACGAGTTATGCAATTTGTGGATTAGCTACTCATTAGCTGCAATGGATGACTCAGATGTGGACTATTTATATCCATGATATTATTTCAATGTTCATGCAAACTTTGCTAGTTGGCCTTGTTTGTTGCCATTAGTGCATTGGTATGTTGCATTGAGATAAGAGGATGGATGATGTTAAGTGCTTGGATAGTTAGTTATGGGACTTGTAGTATGTTGTTAATCTTCTTGGCTTGGAGATCTTGGTTCTAATTATTATTTGGTGTTATTGATATTGCATTTTATTGTGTTTGATCCATGAAGGATCTTCATTCAAGAGATGGTTATCATGATTCCATGGAGATCTTAGTTTCATGATTCAGTGGGAGCTTTGGCAGTGATGTGGATTCATCACTTCGTGATGGATGTTCTTCAATAGTGGTTGTTGGTGTCATGGAGGAGCTCTTGAATCTTGTTATTGCAGTGTGAGTTCTTTGACATTTTCATTTCATTGTTAGGAGATGGTTATCTTCATGTGAATGGAGATGTTGACATCTTGGTTAGCCATGTAGGAATCTTAGAGTCTTTGGTCAAGATGTTGAGTTTATCCCTTTTATGAGAGGATGTTTTTGGTGTTGTGCTATGACGGACTCTTGATTGTACATGTTTTTTGGCATGATACTATTGGATAATGATGTCATTTTTTGGGTTCGTAATTCCATGGTTGGAGCTTTGAAAGTGGTTTGGTTAGTTCTCTTGGTATTGCTCATGCATTGGTCATGTTCTCGAGAGCTTCATGTGAGTGCAGTGTTGTATTTTGATTTTACCATGGATTGATCAGTTGTAGTTGCTCATGGATACTTGGAGACTTGGGTGAGGCAATTATTGTGTTTCAACAAAAATTTCAAGGAGCCTTTCACCTGGATATGGACTTTAGTTCAAAATGGACCTGAGAGGAGTTTGTTCTTGGATAAAGTCTATGAGATGATATATCTTGGAGGAGAAATATCATTCCCCACTCTTGGTCTACTTGACAAATAATCATCTAAAAGGTATAGTCCATTTTATTTTTCAGATGCATTATGCTTTATGCTTTGTCTTCTCATGAAGATGGATCTTGAGCTATGATTTCTAGTTTAGGATGGTTCATTTGAGGAGTGTTCAACATTTTTATCTCCTTGGGTATTTGTTTTGATTCATGAGAAGTTTTGGAAAATTTATTGGGCTATTTTCTTCTTATGGGGATGTTCTTGAGTTTGATCTTCCTTGTTTTGAGAGGCCTACATCCATTTTAGTGACATGAGATATATTTTATGTTTGATCTAATGAGATTTAATGTTTGGGTGTTGCAAAGGCTTTTCTTTTGGGTTTGTACAGGATATATTACTTAGCACAACTTGGCACTTTGAGGTATTAGCAGAAGGACATGATTATGGGATATGATTTACAAGTTTTCTCTATATTTTATGGCTTCTTCCTGGAGGTTCATGTTCACATGGTCTAGTGTGGTGGAATTTTGAGAGTTATGGTGACATGTTATCATTGACTATGATTGGTGTTGCATATGTAGATCATTGTGATTGTTCTTTATTACTACATGATTTTATTTAGCCACACTTTAGTGTAACTGTTAATTGGTAGGCTTGGTATGCCATGGTCTATTTTTCAGATTTGACATTACCTATGTAGTGGGAGTTTTTGGATGTGTGTTATTCATTTAGAGTTTTGACACATGGAGCTTGTGATTGCAATTTATGGGTTCAATATGTTATTGGCATAAGATATATTGATGTTTTAGATATCTTTGAGGTATGAATGATTAGATGTATTAAAATTTGTTGTGGTTGCTTTTCCCAACAATTTGGGTTTTTTTAGTTGGATGTTAACAATTATTTGTGGTTGTTGTGTCAAGATCTATGTTGAAGAGATCGGTGCTGCTAGTAAGCAGATGGAGGAGGAGGGTGTTGTTGAGAAGGGTGGGGAGAAGGGTAATGTTTTGATTACTGAGGTGAATATAGATGGACCTAGTGCTAGAACTAGAAACAAGACTAAAGCTTAGGTTGGGGCTTGTGGTAAAGAAATGCATGATATTTTGGATGATGCTTAGAAGGCTGTGGCGAGTGATGTGGAGGCAGCAGATATCCTGAATAACATGTAGTGCTGGTGATGGAGGTCCTCCTTTTTGGATAACTTTTTGTTGTTGGTTTGTTGTTGATGGGCTGAATTATGCTTAGTGTTTTTTTCTTTAGTTTCAGCTGCTTTCTTTTGTAAAAGGTTCTGGACCCATTCAAAACCCGTATTTTACCTCTAATAAAAAACAATTAGTTGTGGTTGTTGTTCTAACTTTTTTGGAACATTCATGTTCAATCTTATTCTTAGAGGAAGTTTAGACTTCAGAGTTGTGTTCTGATAATAGGTTTGAAGTTAGATACATTGGTTCTTTTGTAAAGCTCATGAGCATAATGGAGTTGAGATAGCAACCTATAGGATTTGTTATCACTTGGATTTGATGCTTGTGTTCTTTAGAATGGTGCATATTCACCCTGGCTTGCTCTTTTCTTCTATAGGTGAGTTGGAGGATGATAAGAGTTCCTTCTTGATATGGTGGACATCTTAGATGTTGTTGCAGGTATCTTGCTAGTGCATGAGAGCATGTTGGAGATTCATGTGGTTTCATGGATGGTTTAGATGATGTTGTTTCATTGATTGGCTCCTAGCAGTTAAAATCTTATTTTTATTATGGCTCTTTAAAGGTCTTCAACAAGTGGGAGAATGTTGGGATTAAGGTGTCTCAACCTTTGCAAGTCCTAGCATTAATGTTGTTATTTATTTATTTATTTTAGCCTATGCATTTATTTATGTCATTCTTGCGATGCCACTTTGTAGGACCTACTTTGGTGAGGTGGAAACTTACATGGCAAGTGACTAGGATGAAATGCATCTTATTTTTGTGGAAATAGGCATCCCACTTTGTGGGCCCTAATATAAGCTATTTTAGTGGAATCGGTCATAAGTTGTAAGAGTTGAACTATGGTAGCTATTATAATTTTTTTTGACAAAACTATGATAGCTTGTATGATAGTGTAAAAGTCATGACTAGCAAAATTCTGGAAGGTGTCAATACTGCATTTGGTAAGAACTATACATGTTGAGAGGACTAAAATTTGGCATAGGAATTTATGAAAAATGTCTTACATGTGGAGATTGGATGCAGTTTGCATAAGCAAGTGAAGATAGGTGCCTTGCATGTTAGCCTTTTTGTTTGGGTGCAATGTAGTGAAGGGGATGTTGACACATGACAATATTAGGTGTCTATTTTTGAGATATATAAATATGTGTTTTCTTAGGAGTTGTGTGAGGAGAATTTTTTATTGTAGGTTTATGTTTTCAAATTTTCTCCAAAAGAGAAAGATATAATCTCCATGTTAAGGATGTGAGCTTGCAAGTGTGTAACATTTTTTTTGCAAATTTATACATTGGGTCGATGCTTTGGAGTATGGGGTTTTTTACTTGAAAGGGTTTCCCCACATATATTTTTTTTCTTTCTCTTTTGTATATCTTTCTTCTATTCTTCTTCTTTCCCATTCTTGAAATATTAATTTACATGTCGTTATGTTGCTGAAATTTTACTAGATCTGTAAACTACATTATATTTCCTCTAAGGGTTAATGCGATGGAAATTAAACTATCTATTTCCTCTTTAAGGAATAGTAGTATGTACTTTTATTAGGTTGTTGAAATATGATTTGTTTAAAGAAACATGAGATACTAAAGGTGCATGTTTTTCAAAAGGTTTTCCGAGTTCATCATTTCCTTTCACTTTTTAGACTCCACAAAAATATGTGTTGATGTGACATCATATTTGATGATGTGGACCTAAAACCTTAGTTATAAGTAGGGGCCTTTCCAAACAAGTTATTGTAAAAAAATGAGAGTGATTTGAAATTGTCATGCATGATTTTGAGAGGTGCGAAGGTACAGTGCTCAACTATTGGGTCCTCTCCCCTTAGGATGAGACATGGAAAGAAAATTGTGGGGCTATATTTATTAATGCATTTTTTTCTTCTAAAAATACAATATTTTTAATGTAGACTCTATTAGTGAAAGGTGGAATTTTGGTATATAGAGTTTTAATAAAGTGAGAATTAATGTTTAAATATATTTTTTAGATAACTATTATTAAAAAATTGTTTGCTAAGTACAAATTAAGTTAGATTTAGGTTTTGGAATTCATGTCAAATATACATACTTAATAATTTTATTACATTCAGATAGGTATATTAATTTTAAAATTAATAACTTTATTATATTTATTGAAAGATACCAAATTTATTTTACAATTGTATTTTTAATTTATGAATATAATTTAATAAAAATTAAGAATTAAAGAAAACCACTAAAATTGTCATAAAACTTAGACTTCTCAAATTATTATCAATATGTAATTGTCATAAAACTTGAGTTATTAAATTATTACCAATATATATCCAAGAATTAGAATCCTTTATGTTGTCTACTCATAAGCCTAATAAAACACAACTACTCAACTGGCATAGCTTGGTAGTATAGTCATTCAAGGAATAATAACAATTCTTCATACTTCATAACCAATACAATCTATACCCTTCATGTATATAACCCAAGTATCTAATTAGAAAAAAACTAGTCAACTAACTAAATATCCCCCTTTAGTAGTATGTAAGGGAATATTTAGCTATCTATTTTGTCCTTTTCTAACAATTTAGATATACAAAAACAACCCTTATCTATCAAAGACTCTATGTGAAGAAGTAACTGTGAATGTTCTTTTGACTAGAGAAAGATTGTGTGTTTTGTTCTTACATATCAAATCTTTGCAGAGGTTGTTTATAGCCCTTGAGTAAACTTTATACCATCTAACCATAAAGATAATGTTCCACATTCTCAATGAATATATCCCATCCCTTTATAGGGGATTAAAGAAGGGGAACAATTAAGAGAGATTTTAAATATATATAATGATGATGATTAGAGTGTCCATATAAATAATTTCAAAAAACATAATATATTACAATTATGATATAACAAATAATAATTTTGGTCAAAGATATGATAGTTTAGAAGCAAAAAACTTGGATGAAATTATCCCTTTTATCAAAAAAACAAATAAAAATGATAATAAAACACAAAATTTTATAAATAGGTTCTAATAAAAAATCCGTTAGAACCACTTTAATACCTAAATGGAACCTAAGATTATAATTTAAGCTATCAAGCATCATCACCTTATTATTCAAACTTATGGAAAATTATTCACAAAGAGGCATAAACAATTATTCAAGGGATTAAACAACTATGCTAATAAAAATTAAAGAAAAATAAATTCATTAAACTCATCAAGTTAAGAAAGATCATTGTTTAGCTAGAAAATAAGTGACAATTATTAATTTTTCCAAAAATATCTCATCTAATTTTTTTTTAAAAAAAAATTGTTTTAGGATTAGTTTTTCCTATCTCATTTAAGATAAACCTTTTGGTATATCTTCAATGCAAGAAAATTGTAGCTAAGGCATGTTTTCATAAATACACAAGTTAGGGAATCAATCCTTAAGTTTATAGCTCAAAGAAAAATACTTCATAGTATAGCTTGTTATTGAGCAACCAAGGGAAACTATGAAGGACTAAAAAAATATTCTCCAATGATTGTGCTCCTCTTGCATTATTAAGACTACTTTGTGTTCTATTGATACACATGAGCTGAATTTTATAAGGGGTAGTTTTCCCATCACCTATTCATGAGTCAACTCATATGAACTCTCGTTAATCATCAAAATAACACTTAATTTATATCTATTTTTCCAAATAGAACATGTTGATTTGGGAATGGGAAGCTATATACCACTTAATCTCCTTCTAGAAGATCTAGTAAATTTGTTATCACTGTTGTCAATTAGATTGCAACCGAATGCTTGAATGATTAAATTCAACAATCTGTTGAAACATGGGAACTATCTTTAGGTTGTGGGTATTCCTATGGCGAAGATAGACCTCCAGATTCTAGGTTGGTTCATATATGATGGTCAATTTGGTACTTGAGTAATTTATTCTGAGAAAAGGGTAAGAGGGATTGAACTGAAACCATGAATAAAAAATGAGAACTTCGGTGATGCACCTAATTAGAAAAAACTAAACCGCAATTTGACTCACAAAATAATTACTCAGTACTTTAATCTACATAACCTGATTTGATAGTCTAGTCACTTGAATGTTCTAAACAGAGGCTTTGATTCAATACAATTTTGAGGGAAAACATTGTTTTCATGACTAAACTAATTAATCAATTACATGCACAGTGTATAACCGGTGAATTTAAACTAAACTGCATAAAAATATTTATGAAGGAGACAGAAAAATTAAAGGTTTCAAAACTGAAAACACAATAATTCTTCGATCAAATCCTACACAATAATGATGCCTGAAATCTAGAAGGAAAAACTTGAAAATGCTGGAAATCGAAGGAATCCTCTACTAAATAACACCATTTGAACTTGTAAACCTGATGCTATATTAATCTGAAAATAAAAACTGAGTTACATGATATTTCACTTTGCAGAATGCAAAGGCTAAAAAATAAGAACTAGAGGAAGAAGATAATTTTTTTCCAATATATACAATGAGAGGCAACTCCAAAGTGCATGAAGGTGGAAGAAGCAATTCACTGAAAGTGAAAACCACCTCGAAAATGTCTCTCACGAGCAAAGGAAAAAACAACGTGAAAAGAGGGCCCACCAAAGTCATAACTGAACCTTGATTGCTCAGAAATCCAAATCACAATGTATACAACTGAACTGCAACTTGAACTGGCTCTAGAATGCATGATGATGGCACTAAAAGAGATCTGAAGTCAAAAATATCTCCACAATATGCTCTCATGAGAAAAAGAGAAAATCCTCGTAAAAATGGCCCAAAACTGAAGCAAATTGATTTAAGTGTCTAGAAAAATCCACCTTTCCATGCACATGATCAAGATATTTCATGAACTGATGTAGAACTGGAACAATGTACCAATAATTTCCATAACTCGCATGATTAAGTTCTCCAGTTAGCTTTTACTTGCATTCTTGCATGGATCTTCAATTTGAGACTATAGTTACAACTTAACTTCACATAATGTCTTTAATTTGCATTTTAAGATGGCTAATTTAATTAAATGACTTATAGTCCATCATTTAATTAATTAGCTTACATTGAATAATGCAAATAACATTGAGGAATAATATTAAATTAGAAAGCCTAACTCCCATCTCACGGCTTCATACCATACACTTAGCATATATTTTAAATATGCATTCACCATTAAATAAATACTAGCCGACCATCATGCATATTGTAGACATTTGACAATAGTCGACCACCAACACATATAACATTCATAAATCTCATAATGGGCCGACCATATCATTGCTAGGAATTTTGACTTGAAGTCAAGGCCACAGGAGTAATAAACAACATGATTATTCTTTTCAAAAGATAGTAAAAAAAACCATCGAGTCCATGCAAAAGGGAAGATGAGGAACCCTAAAAATATTATTACACACTTGAGTTTTTGGAGAAGCTTCATGAAGAAGCTGGCCACCATGCTGCTAGGGTTTGAAGCTCGACCTGCATCTTTTTTGTCGATTTTGATGATTTTTTGAGAGATTTTGAATAGGAAAGGTAAGATAAAGATTATTTTGTCATAGATCTGAGTCTTCTCAAGCATTTTAATGTGTTTTTGGGGCCTCAAGGCCACAACTGTACATAATTTCTAATGTATTTATGTTCGTTGTTTACTTGTTACTCCCTTTGGCTTGAGCTTTTGGAGGAAAGCTATGGAGAAATCCGCAGCCTTAACTATATTTTTCCTAAACAAAAAAGGGTAAGCTCATTTATTCTATATTTTATTTCCATTTTGCATATATTTTCAGACTCTTTCTGGCCGCCACACCCTCCATTATTCTTCTAATACATTTCACTCTGTTGATATTTACTCATACTGCTTGAGTTGCCATTGGAGACTTAGTCTGTATCTTGATAGGAGAAATCTGAAAGAAACTTCATTGTATCTTATGAATTCTTTCACAACAATAATGAGGGTAAGCCATTAAAGGTTGTGACCTTTCCCTTTCATTTCTGAGCATTTTTGCTGAATATGCCTTTTTATTATCATCCTTGTAGACCTGTTACATTTCCATGATATTTGAATCCAAACCAAGTGAGTTTCTACCTCATGGCTTTAATAGATGCGAAGATTAAAACCCTAGCCTCATTTCTATGAATAGATCATTCAAGGTTATAATATGAATGAAACTTCATGCAGAAAATATAGCTGAAATGAGGGTTTTCCAGACATCTGTTCACATGAAAACTCCTAAAAGAGACAACTCCATTGATGTCTTGATTGTATATACAAATCTGTAACTCCTTTTTTATTTTTTTTGAAAGTATATCTCTTTCAAAACTCTATGAGGAGACTTCTATGATGGCACTGTAGTTCTATTATTTGCTATTATGAGTTTACTTCTTTGACATGGTAGGCCTATAGATACTTGTCTATTGATACCATTTGAAACTCTTGATTATGAAAATTTTACATCTTTTTGTGATCTTCATATCCTGTCAAAATTATGTTCTCATTGTTTCTTTGATTTCATGACTTTATGCATACGTCATGAGCTGAAGATCAATGTTATGTTGTTAACTCTATTATTTTTGACAATAAGAATCTTTGCAAATGGCTGAAAGTGTTGTCCTTAATACTGTTATGCATGAAGGAATTTTTCATCACTGTTCTTCTTTTAAATACATTGATTCCAGTGGTTTCCTGTAAGTTACTTTAATGCCACTATGATGTTGTTCACATTCTCTTGATCATGACATCCTGGAGCTTCTCCATTTGTTTCAGCTGAAGTTGCATTGCCTCTCTTCAAGTTTATACAAATACTATGATTGCTTTCTTTTGACATTATGACTAAGCACTACAATGTAACTGCACTCTAACCATTTATTACTAGCATGTAAAACTCATGAATGCTGGAAATTGGAATGTAATCACTCACCAGTGTATTGTATCTTAATGCTCTTTTCAAAACATAATAGTTGTCCTCTGTCTTGCTATTACATTCCATTGTAGTAAATGCTTGATAGCTAATTATGCGTTTAAATCTGCTACTCCTTTTCCGTTTCAGCTGTTATTTATAATTGATTTATGAGGCATCATGTATGCCTACTTACTGTCATTCTTTTACAATGAATATCATCTGCTTCTCTTAGATTTGTAAACTTATGTACTGCCCTATAGCAGCAATATGATCACTGCATGATCCTGTAGCATCTCTTTGACACTTCTATTTTTGTAGCAATATGATAAAAATTGTATTCGTAACTCAAGTACTATTGTATTATATGCAATTTTATATTGTTACAAATCCTTACATTATATCAAATATCAATGCATACAGTTTGATCTATTCCTGGCACTATCTCGACAAGACCTTGTAACTGCTTCAGTAAGATTACTCTTTTGAGCTCACTGTCTAGAATTTTGGAATCACTGTCATTTTATATAGCTTCCTTCCTTTATTATGAGTTGGGCTCAACCCTTGTGGGAGCCACATTTTTCTCCACTCATAACAATATTTGTTGGTTTAAATGATGATTATACCTATACCTACACACTAAACAAATGTATTAGCAAAATAATTAAAGCCAGATGCTTCCATTGGACTTTGTGCCTCTTGATCATGTTATTTTAATTTTGTTCAAATCATCTGATGAATGCCTAATTGAGTGTGTACCACATCTCTGTTGGTAATGTAGGCATAAGGAAGGACATGATTCTTCATTTCTCTAACACCACTTTTCAACAATCTTGCAGGAAACCTATGGAGCTTGGAGTCAAACAATCTGGAGACATCGAAGTGGCGACAACTGAAGGCTTCAAATGTGGCAATGATTCATCATTCCAGGAAATGACTAATCACCTTCTCTCTTATACCTATATTCTCTTTAGTTGTGTTGTGCACATTTCATTTTTGTATTCATTATTTGATTATGAAAATCAAATTAAGTTACTCCCAAGGCTTGTGTGGGACTTTGGTTTTTACAATATGAATAAAACAACATTTGTTATGCTTATGTCCAATTTTCTATTACAACTACTTGCATAATAAAACTGAAAATCAAATGTAATCTGATTCTTCATGATGGATAATGAATACTTAAGAAGAATTTTTTTTGAAATTTTATGTACCTTCTTTGATGAATTCAATTCAGCTCTACCTGTTTTGAGTTGTAGCTAAAAATAGGTAACAATCACATCACTAATTATACTCCATTTAAATTATTAAATCTTTGTTTATCTTTAAACTCTCATCCATGGGTGGCCAAAACTCTTTTTCACAACAAATCTAAGCATGATCTTTCTGAAGATGTGGAAGGTTATAACATTCTATTTTTGTTATTTTTAATTTTATAATGATAATGCATTTATGGTAAGAGTGTCCAATGAATGAATATCTAGCCATGCATCTAAATAGAAAAAATATATATAAACCTAAATCTTATAACCAGATAACACTAGATATATATTACATATTTAATAATCATCAGTAATATATAATATTATTTAAATTATATTTGGTATTTTTAAATTATTATTTAATAATTATATAAATAATATATGATGCTTGTTGATTCTACTAGTGATGGTCATCATTATAGTACATATTAAATATTAATATTATGTATTATATAATTTATATAAAATTAAATATATTAAATATCATCATATATCTATATATGGAGAAGCTTCATGGGTTTGACCATGAAGCCTCAAAGATCTTTGTGACAGGTTCACTTCCTTTGTATCCTTGCACCAACGAAGTGACAGGGGTCATCTAAAGTAGGCTCACAAACATATAAAGAGATGCCAAGCAACACTGTATGGGGGATCATGTTATGCACATACAATCACAAAGAACATGAAAAGAAAATAAAGAAAAGACTAGTATGGCACATGCGAGTCAACCTATAGCAAGTCATCTACATCCCAATCTTGTTCATTATATACTGAAGGTGGATAACTAGCCAAAGGGATAACAAGAAGTGTCGTACTAGAAGCATCACCAAGTTCAACATGTGGTGAGTCACTCTTTATAGGAGGATCATCACGGTTGTTATCATCTAAACTCATGGAGAAAGAAAACAATAAATTTAGCTCATTATGCACTTCCTCATCAATCTTAACAATTTCTCATCATCATCCAAATTCATCATAATAGGATGCCTAATGATGATGTCCATTGAAGTTTCATGTTGTTGTTGTGGCGAAGGTGGAGAATCATAATGTTGTGTTTGAGTTAAATTTTGATCTTGATTTTTTATTTTATTCTCTTCTTCTAATTGATGAGAAATAGCATGACGTCTATGCCTACACTCTTTAGCATTTCTATTTCTTCTTACACATTTTTCAAGTTGTGATTATGTAGGAGCAGGTTTATCAACCATTGGTTTCTTTTCTTCCTATAAGGGAGGAATGAAAGGAACCATGGAAGGTTGTTCAACCACTTTCTCTTTATCTTTGTATACTTTTTTGATCTTAGGAGGCACAACAGGACTTATATGGTTATCTCTTAGTCTTCTATAGGAAATAGGTGGAGGATTTGTCTTGGATTGTTCTTGGTTACTTGGAAGGGGTTTTGGTTCAATAATGGATTCATCAATGATAAGAGGCTCAATCATGGGTTGAGGCATGCTTCTAAGGGATAATTTTGCTATGTGCTTTACCTTAAAATTTTGATAAGAATTGAAAAATAAGTCCTCACGAGGCTTAATAGGTTCCATGGGTTTAGGCCAAAATAAATTGAATGAGAAATTCCCATAGGAAGACACATGATTAAAGCCACTATGATGCATAGTGAAGATGTCATTGCCAAATGGAATCTTTAAGTATTTATGCACTACCAATGGGACAACATCCATGGAGCATAACCATGAATAACCAAGGTTCACATGGAATTGGTCTGATGACGAGATGATGGAGAATGAGACATTCAATTGTTTCGGTCCAACCTTTAAAGGAAGAGTGATCGAACCTATCGTAGGAAAATAAAAACCATTATGGTTTTTGATCCATGCTTTCAGTTGTTCATAAGAATCTTGATAAATTTCATGCACAAATAAGAATTCCTCAGTGATCACATTCTCTACACGCACAAGATTAATTAATATCCCATTGGTAGGCTTGTCATTGACTCTTTTAGTGATGTATAGAGAACCATCGGGTGCATGTTTGATTATATCATTTTGTGAGAAAGAAATGTCAAGAGACATTTTTGTTTGGCCCTTATGAGGTTGAACATCAATGAAAGTGACTAGAGTATCATATCCATTATTAGCATCACTCATGTTATCATCAGTCATGTGTCAATATTCATCACATCATTCTTGGCATCATCAACTTTTACAAAAGAGATGTTATGATTTGGCATAGGATTAGTAAATATTTGAAAATTTTGGTTGGGTGGGGCAATGGAATAATTTCCTTGATCATTAACACCACCAATTTGGATGTGATTAGAATCAATGAGTTTTTGCACAATATGTTTAAGATGCTTACAATGTTTCATATCATGTCTATTTTGTCAGTGATAATGGAAAAAGGCATTTGAGTTAAAGTTTGGAGGTAAGGGTTTAGTGGTATCAATGGCTCTAACGGGAGGTAAGGTGACTAAGTTATTACACATAAGTTGCAACATGATGGAATGGAGGGTATTAGGTAATGGTGTAAATTTTCTACTACGCTCTTGGAATTGATATGGATTGTTGTTTTTATGGCCTAGCTACTTGAGAGTCAACATGTGGAGTTGTTTGGGGTGGATTTATCTGTAAAAGATCTTATTTTGTTTCTTGAATGGTTGTAAATTGTTATGGGGAAAAAATTTGGATTTCTCAAGATGATTAGAAGGGGTTTTTGTTTCATGATGACTACTCAAATTTTGATAGTCACAAAGAGTTGTGCACAAATGTGTAAAGGAGAGAAATTTCATCATCCCAAGCTTGTATTGATTGTTTTTTTGCACATTTTCAATGAACATCCTTTGAAGGTCAACAATCAAGAATCTTAAAGTTGATTTGTCAGTAAAGTAATTGGTATCATGCTATAAAATCATTGATCTTTTCATCATCCTTTTCTTTACACTTCATTAAATCAACTAAGGTCATCTTGGGACCAATGTGTACTTGGAAATGGTTGAGAAATGCATCAACAAGCTCATTGAATGAACTAATTGAGTTATTCGGTAAAGAGAAAAACCTTTCCAAGGTTGTATCTTTCAAAGACCTAGGGAAAATTTTATCCAAGAGCTTATCTTCAAAAATGAAGTCACTACATAAGGTTGTGTATGTTGACACATGGTTGCTAGAATCTCCTTTACCACCATATTTCTCAAATCTAGGAATCTTTATGTGCCTTGTGGCATTTGTGCTCTCAATATCTCCAAGGATAAGGGGTTTTTTTTGACATATTGTGAAGGTTGGCCATTTTGATTTTGGTTTAGTGTGGAAATTTATTGTTGGAGGGATGAATTTTTTTACAAAAGTTGGTTAATGATAGAATCATTGGTTGTGTTGTGAGATGGAGGTGAATAAGGTGGAGGTGTATATGTATTTGGAGGACAAGTGAATTATAAATTTGTGAGGGGAGATGGATTATGAGATATGATATTTGAATGCACAAAGTTAAAGGGATTCCCAGTGGAAATACCTAAGGTTGTATTAACATTGCTAGTGGGTTTCCTTGTTTTAGGAATAGTTGGATTAGTGTATGTAGGAATAGAGGCCACAAATGTAGGAGGAATTTGATTTCCACCTTGACTTTGAGTGTACCCAAAATTTTGAGCACAACTAGCCATTGTAGGAACATGATAAGTCAATTATATGAGCTACGATACATATAATTTCGATTCCTTGTTCATTATTAAGCATTTTACTCATGTTATCTATGACAAGAACCTACCAAAAATGTATTCAAAACTCACAAAGTTTTGTAATTTTTCTAAGGCTTCATCCATTTGTTTTAGCTTTTCTTGAGGGACATTAGCAACCATTGTGTCAACATCAGTCACATTGGTTGTGGGTAAAGTGGTCATGGGAAATGTGGTATCAAAGCTATGGTCCATAATGGGTTGACTAGTATCAACACTATGAGTGAAAGAGTTGGAAAACTCAAGATCCACAACAGATGTAGTTGCACAGGATGGGATGAGTCTTGAACTACATCTCACTAAAGCATTGGTAATAGGACACTAAGTTGTGAAGCTCATACAAGTTTCACCAAACCTAAGTGCACCCAAAATGGAGAAAGGGTACTATGAAAATGTCATGAACGCCCAAAAGCATGAATCACAATGCAAGTATGTAAAAATATTTTGTAATTTTTAAATTTGAAACAAGATAATCTACTGATTATGCTATGCAAAAACCTCAAAATGATGTCTTTTAATGCCAATTTTTATTTCAAAAATACACTCAATTTGACCAATTGAGCTTAATGCAAGAAAGTACATAATTTTCTGATTTCTGAAACTAAAACACATATATAACAATAGAAGAAAACATAATAAACAAAGGAAAATGAATGCTAAAAAATTTGAAACAACACTTGTACAGGGACTGATTTTACCTAGGGTGAATGTGTCCTAGGTTAGGGATCTAAAATATCAAAGTTTGAATTTCTTGCTTAATGTTTGAATTCCCAGTTTCAGATTGCAGACTGTGGTTTCAATGACAATTTTTTCTAAATATAGGTGTCCTAATGCAAATGAAATTAGTGACAAATGATGAAAAAAGTGATACTTTTTGAAATGCAATTTTGACCAAATTTGTTAATGTAAATGATTGAAAAATACACTAATATGCAAGTACTATGCAAAATTAATGTAATATTCATGCAAATTTTTGGATTTTTCATATTTTAAACAATGAAAAACGAAAATATAAAACCCTAAATGAGATGTAAACTAATGAAATTTTGACAATCCTAAATGGAATGTGAACTAATGTAATTTCAATGCACACTAATGCAAATCCTATACCTAGGGTTTGAATCAACTCTAATTTCAGAAAGTTTATAGCGCAAGAATGTCAGATTCACCAAAATGAAACATAAAAAATAGGTCCACAAAAATGAGACAAAGGAAAATTGGGTTTAACCAAAATGGAGTGGGAAATGGTGTGTATACCTATCTTTCTATTAATTTCATTAGGAAATGATATCCCCCAAAGGTAGAATTGACTTTCAACCCTATTGGAGATCTTGCAATTTCCTTATGATTGAGGACAAGGTAGAATCTGTCTGAACAATACTTTTGGGAGATAAAAATAAAATACCAAATGAACTCAAATATGCAATGTAAGACTTGGATCATGTAGATGAAGCATAATACTAACAAAAACAACAAACTTTTAGCATATTTCAGAAAGGTAAGACACTATGTACCCATCACCAAAAGTGGTTGTTGAGCGTCCATAAATGGTGAATGAGTTCTTATACATATTTTTTTCTTAATTTTTGGGGTCCTCTAGAGATAGGTCTGAGATGCATTTTGTCACAAGTTCCATTGCTAAAAAGTCATAAATGAATTCAAGTTTTGAGTTTTCGTGGCCTTGAAAACTTTTTGTGACAAATTTGCAACTTTAACAACTTTTGTAATTTTGCACTTTTGAGATCTTCAATTCCAATCCTTTCTTCAACCTAAGACCTGCACATACACAAGAGAATATTTTTTTTTGTTTTTGGTGGATAAGGGTTTTCCTTGCTCAAACCCTAGTTTGTTAATTAAACCTTGAAATGAAAGAGTAATAAAATATAAGGAATGATGAATGAACAATGCTATGTTGCAACTCATCAAACCCTTGAATAGAGATCCTTAGAGGACTGAAGTCTAATGCATCTCTCTAAGGTATTGGTCTTGCATGCAATGTCTTGATTGACAATGGATCTTGATGCTTGAAACTTGAGACCTACATCACAATGTTAGCTCCAAAAACATGCATGAATGCAAATAACTTTGACATGATGCTTGAGATCTTGAATGCTGATGTAGAAGACTGATAAATCTACTCTTGAATTCTCTTGACAATAATATTTTCTCTTGTGAAAGTTTCCTTAATGCTAGACAATTTTCCTTAGATTTTAATTGATAAAAAGACCTTGTATTTATAGGAAATTTTCTAATTTCCTGACAATTAAACATCAAAGGTTGAAAATTTAAATTTAAATTTGAATCATAAAAATACTACCAAAAACATTTTAAAATTTGAGATCCTCAACTTAAGGATGACCCAATCTAGGACACTTAATTTCCAAGGCAATTTAATTAATGTTTGCAATTATTTACTACAAGTCCCCCTTTCAAAAAATGAGATTAATTAGGCTTTTAAATCCATAATTGGGCCAATTAGAGGCTTAATTAAGTCCAATTAATTAAGGGGAAGCAAAAAATAAGTGAGGAAATGTAAAGGAGTACATTTTTCGTCACTACACTATGCCTCTTTACAATAGATCTCAACACAACCCTTTTTAATAGTTGTAACAATATAGTGACTACTACTAACTTATTCCCTCCTAAATCTACACTCCGTAAAAATATTGGTGGCTAATGCAACCCTCCCCAAAAACACTTTGATCTCTCATAGTCTATTTTCCTTAACATTGTTAAGCATATGACTTGAATTGTTCTTGTTCTTGTCATGTACAAGAGGTGAGTTTGGAAATTAACCATATCTATATTCATTTAAATATCAACTAACTAATACTTGGACCTATTATGTATCTAAAATTTGGTAACAACCATATTTTAGTGATATATTATTCAAATTTAGCCAAATAATTTCTTACAATAATGATAAATATTTTACATTTCACCCCTAGAGGATAATATCTTAGTGTATGTAATTTGTGTAAGAACATCACCACCTCCTTAGTAGAAAATTATGTTCTATTGTCAATTATAATAGTAGATGGAAAAAATAATTGAGGGATAAGATTATCATTATGAAAGTTCAGGGTTTTTGTTTAACCCATTTTTAAAAATTTAATATATGGATTTAATGATGAAGTAATGTCCTTCAGATTATTTTGATGTAATAATACCCTCCAAATAGAATCTCAAGTAGAGAAAGGCCATGATGAAGTATAAGGGTGGATTTCATGAGAATGTGCATGTTTAAATTACTATGCCTTTGACATGTCGCACACTTTTACCCAAAGTCACATGAATCTATTTCCATTTTACTCTAGTAATACCTCATGTGTAGTATCTTTTTGACAAGTAACTTGGCACTAACGTGGTTTCCATATATAGGCCTATGGGCCTCTTGGAGTACAATATGTTATGAGTTTTTTTTTCTCCAAAGAGAAAATAATTTTGTTTTTCCTTTAAATAAGCTTTGAATGATATTGTATATGCTCTTGAGGAGCGCTGAATTGTAATTTTGAAAATGCACTCCTTTCTATTATCAATAAAGTTTAGTGGCTTGAAATTTTTATTAAAAAAAAACTCTTTGGAATGAGAATGGAGATAGAAAAGGGTAATTGTGACGTTTTCATTAAAATGAGGATTAATACAGAACATTTATTAAAACCCTTTTAAAACAGAGGAATAATTGTATTTATTCAGTAACTATGAAAGTATGCCTTTATGAAAAGGTGTAATGATTTGGAAACCATATGTTGAAAAGTTATATAAAGAATTTATGTGAGAATTAGAAAGGATGGATATAGCCCATGAAAGAATGTGGTTTGGAGGGTCATGGCCATTGGACAAGGGGAATATAAAGTGTGTCCAACTTGGGGTGTAGAGTATACTAAGGATTTCCTTAGTAAAGGCTTGTTGATTGATTTGTCTATTGTGTATGTTGATTAGTTGCTCTATTACATCTTGTGTTAAACAGTTTGGGAAGTTACTTTGTTACCTATCATGTTTTTCATGTTGAGTGGTTGTTTTGTTACATGTCATTTCTGAGTAAGAACTATTTCCTCCTCGAGTGTACCATAGATATGATGCCAAATCCATTAAAATTTTCCAAGGATGAGAGTGACCATTCCAAGTGCTCTAATTTAGATAAGTGTTGAACATATTATTAAAATATATTTAGAATTAAATATAATTAATTTAGAGCTATTCTAATGAAAATTCTCTAAAGATGAACTATTTTTTTCTGTAGAAAATATTCATATTGTTGG
This sequence comes from Sequoia sempervirens, assembly GCA_007258455.2. Lineage (NCBI taxonomy): Eukaryota > Viridiplantae > Streptophyta > Pinopsida > Cupressales > Cupressaceae > Sequoia > Sequoia sempervirens. The sequence continues at coordinate 413,099,916 of VDFB02058242.1, forward strand.
ATGTCAATTTATATATTCATGATGTTCTTCTTAATGTGCTTAATTCTGAAGCTAATTAATGTATCACTAATAAATAATATCACTAATAAATCTATTTCTATACAAAATTAACTCTAATATATTAAATCTGTCATATTTTATATTCTACAGAAAAGTAGAATTACATTTTAGTATAAGAGTCTAGTTGATATTAAAAGTTTCATATTCAAGATAATATTATGGAAACTACTTGATGATTATTATAAGTGATTAACAAACTTATCATTAAAAATAAATATGTTTAAGGTTCTAAAATTTTCACTAGAATCATCTTTCTTCATAATACAATGTTTAAAAAAGATGTGTGCTAGAAAGATTCAAAAAATGATATATGTAATATACCAAATAAATATGTAAAATAAAATTATAAAAAATAAAAAGATTTACATATATATGAATATATATAATATAGAATAGAATGTTAGTTATACAATACATGAATAATGTGGTGAGTTTAGGTTCTATATGTGAATCAAAGAATATGTGCAATGAGATATATCCCTATGTAGTGAGAGGTTGTGCCTCTTCAAAAAAATCTTTAATAAAAATGAAAATTAGTATTGTTGATGGGTGTTTTAGCACTTTCTCAACATAGGCAGTGTATAGGTGCACTACCTCTCTTGAAAGCTAGAAATCTACAAGCAAGTTACCAATCACTACCCCAAGGTCTCTTGGGTGTCAGGTCATGATGTGCACAGAATCTCTCAGTTGATGTTTGATGTGATTTTGTTGGTAATCACAGGGAAGAATTATGGGCTGGATGTGAGATGAATCTTGAAATGGAGTTTCTAAGATGGGAAGCTAGAGTGCAATTTGCTGCAGGTTCAAACAACGATCATAAACTCCAGTTTTATCTTAAGATTTAGCTTTACAATGTGTAATGAACCTTAGCACAGGCTACTTATTAAAAGAAAAGGAAAAAGGAAGGGAATAGAAGAGGTTCCTGGATTTGAAACTAACTATGAACAGTGATCATGGAGGGTTCTACTAGGGACAACTTCCTTAAAATAGAATTTCACTCAACCAGAAAACTCATAGTATCATGAAACTTGTGCTAGCTTCTAAGGACTACAAATATTCTACCGTTCATTCACCATAAACATGCATGAACAAAAGATAAAAGTTTGGAGCAGCTTTTAGTTTACACCCATACTAACTTTACACAATTATCTACCAGTAATAAACAACAAAAAGTATGGACAAGAAAGGCATCAACACAACAGAAATCTTCACAACCATTGAACAACATTACCAAATATACCAAAGTAATCTAAAACCATGAAAAATAGCAAAGTAAATCTAACTAAATCAACTAACTATGGGAGATGAATCATGGAACATGCAAAGAAACTCAGAAATCCACCAAAGTCAATGTATTTCTATTAAATTTTTTGTAGCATGTCATTACAACAACTCAACTCTCTCTTGAAAATTAGAGGAGACCCCCTATTTATAGTGTTCAAAAAGAAAAATGAATGGCCAAGATTGATTTGCATTGTGTGGCCAAGATTCACTACAAAGTAGGGTTTCACCTACCCCCAAATATTTTACAATTTAAAATACATGTCTTGTCTTTTTCCCTATTTCGTCCTTTAGTGGAAACACTGTAGCATTTTGTCTTCTAGTTGATTTCCCTTTGTTGGAGCTACTCTGTGAGGAACTTGTCATCAATTATCAAGTTTCCTTCCTATTTCTTCAAGGTAGCATATTCTATAAACTTGATGGTGAGCGCCCAAACTTTCTCGATTTCCATTATGCTGGATTGGAGCACTTGGTAGTTCCATTGTTTAGATTGGCCTGTAAGTGTATTCAAATCTTCATCACACTTGGCCGTATTATCCCTGAATTGTTTAGATTGGGCAAAGGCCCAAGTAGAAAATTTCATGAAATCCATGGTGAGCTCTCCCGACATTCCATCTTCCATCTTCTTACGAAAATAAGGCTTCACCTTTTCAGGATCGATCTCAACAGCGGGCAGGTCATAGCCTGTCATCACTTTCAAATACTCAATACAATTGGCCCTGATGTCCTTGGCCCAATAAATATTTGGCTCCACCTTGCAAAGGACCTGCTCCAGCACCTCTTTCCTGTGGTTGAAGTTCATCTTCCACATTTCAACCAGCCTATGATCATCCTCTGCAAATGCAAGGTCTTCTTTCCATACTTTGGGAGGAAGCTTGAGGTCGACCTCAATTTTGGGGTAGGTGGATTCATAAATCCCTAGGAAGTCAATGCAGAACTTCCTCATGCCCTCAATGGTTTTTTGAACCTCCAAGAATTTATTTGTTGTTCTAATAGCATGATTGATGCCCATGTTTCCAGCATATAGGACCTATTGGAACCAATCTTCTGTAATCTTAGTCTAGTTTTTCCTTCTCTTGAGCTTGTCAATTTTATCCTTAGACAACAACTATGGTGGAGCCGAGGACGTCGTGGGAAGCTCTTCCGCTGATGACCATTGTTGAATGTAGGCTATTAAATTAGCTAACTGCGCCTTGAGTTCTTCCTTGGAGACCTTATCCTTTTGCATCAGATGCACCACCATGGCGACAGATTCTTGATGGTGATCTATTTTATGTTCTCTTGATGTTGTCCCCAAGTCGATGGTGGAAACATTGTAACCTATCCCTTCTTCATTCACCACCGGTGTAGCTATTTGCAAGGTCCTGGATCCATAAGCATCCATTGTCAGCTTTGATCTAACTTTGGGTTTCTTCTCTTTTTTGGTGTTGATCTGAGCTCGGGCCAAGATGGCCTCTAACCTTGATTTTGAATCCTTAGGAGTAGGAGCTTTCTTCTCCAGTTGCCTTTCCAACCACTCGGGCATCTAAGACTTTTCCTTGGGTGATTCACGATCACCCTCCTCTTCATTCTTCCTGATTCCAATCTCTTTATCCTCAGGAGCTTCCTTCTCCGTTCTTGTGTCTTCTTCTTCGTCTGAGTCCTAGATGAACATAGTGCATTTGATGGGGGAGTTAATGGGTAGGCGCTCCTTGGGGTTGTCTTCCCCTTCAGTATCCTTTTCTTCTTCATGCCCATGTTCTTCGGGCTACTCTGTTTCTGGAATCTTGTGAGTTTCACATCTTCTTTAGGCTTATCTTCTTCTTTACTATCCTCCTCCTCACGTTGAGATGGCACATCTTCCTCTTTCTTTTCTTGTTCTTCTTATTCTACTGAGAGGGGAATTTCTTCATCTAGCTTAGAGCTTTCTTCCTGTTCCCCTGCTGGAAGTTCAATGTTTTCTTCCATTTTATCACTTAACTCCTTTCCTTCCTTAGAGGGTGGTTTTTCCACTTCCTCTCTGACATCTTTCAATTGTCGGGCAAGCTCTTCTTTGAGATCTGCATCAAAGGTTTCTACAATGTACTTGGTGTCGACAACTTCTTCTTCACCACCCTCGGAGGACTTTGTTTCTTATCCTTCACAGACTACCTCATCAATTTGTAGATGTTGGTGCCCTGGATGTTCATGGTATTCTTCTGCTTCTTCCTCCAATGCCTTGGTAGCCTCTCTCTCTTGTCATTTCAACTCCTCAGATATTTGCATCATGGCTTTCATCTCCAGTGGTTCAGTTGGAGGCTTTGAAGTAGGAATGCTGGCAAGAACCTGTGCCAAGGCAACCTGGATGGTCGGTTTCATCAATAGTTCAGAAATATCAAACCAGACATTTTGCATATGTCGTGAAAATGCCTCTGGAAGTGAGAGTGTTGGTATTGGCATTGTTATTGTTGCTAGTGAAAGAGACGTGGTTAGAGATATGGAAGCAGAAGAAAGTGGAGAGGTGGTGGTGGAAGAAGAATCAATCATTACGACTGGTCCAACAGGTGAAGAAGAGGCAAGGGGAACTGAGATGTCCACCACAGGTGGGGAAGTAGCCACCATGGCTTGAGAAGTAGATGTAGGGGTAGACATAGTGGAAGTAGCCGGTGGACATTTTGGTTGCTCGGTCTCCATTTCCTCTACCTCATGGAGCAGATCTTCCTGAATATCTGGCATCTCAGTGACATTGCTCGAACTCTTATGTTTCTTGGAAGGTTCACCTTCCAAGGCCTTTCTTGCATACACCTTTGGATTAGATTACTGCTCATCAGTTTCTTTTCTTTTCCTTGACCTAGTGAGTGGGGGGGATTTCAAAGTTTCTCCTATTAAGGCAATAATTTCCCCGCCATCTATTCCACTTGGCTCACTTTCGAGCCTCTCACAGGTCAGAGCGACCCCTTGCTGTTTCAATTGAGCAACTTGCCCATCAATCCATTCTTTTATGTGAGCCTCAATGGGCTTGGTTAGAATGTCGAGATCGTCGACCTCCTATTCATCCCAGTCAATTAGTGGCAGTGGGAGATTGGCAACTGCATCATATCGGGGGTCTATTACTATGCTCTCATCTTCTTCCACCTGATTAGGCATTGGGAACAAGTTTACCCTCTTTACAAAGTATGCGATCATCTGCACCTCATTGTCATCTTTACAATTAGCCCAAAAAATCCTCAATGCTATGCAGATGGGCATATTCAGGTCCAAGCGCCTTCCTGATATGGCCATATGGATCCATCTGTGGTCGGGCCCTGTGTGGAGCCTCAAATGGTACTCTGCCATCTCCTCTAAATTGTGGGCACATTGTGAGGTATGGAGCTCATACATCCCTTGGCCGAAAGAGAGGGGAAAAGGAATCCCTGCCAGATGTTTTCTACTCAAGAGGGTGTGCACATGTCACAACTTCTAAGAGAGCTCCAATAGTATCATCCGGTCATTAGGATACCGGGGTAGTTTGTTTGGCCTTTTAGAGAAGCCTTCTACATGAATGTATGTAAACTTCGGATATTGGATGAACATAAAAGGCATACTACTTTATGAATGCGTTGGTACTGTGGGATACTCTCCTTTCGAAGTCACCCCCGAGCAATCTGACTATATGACCTATGAAAGCATCATTGACCCTATAGTCATCTTTCTTGAAGTTCCTGAATTGTAACTAAGGGTACTTGTCATAGACTTTTAGCTCACTGCCAGGTTCTTCATTTGGAGCTCTAAATAAGCCACTATATTTCCTCTGTTTGGCCAATGAGTAGACCAAGTAGGACGTCATGTAGAATTTGGAGGTCTTTTTGACAACCATGAACTGCTCATGAAAGCAATCACTAATTATCCCATCCCAGTAAAACGATGTATCTTCTCCATGGAGAATATCTTCAATGAAGTAGACCATTCATTCCTGGAAGAAAGCAACAGTAGGAAGGCCCATTACTCTGCTTAACAATGTTACCAAATCATGGTAATCTTCGTAAAAATCACTGCAAAAGAGCTCATGGGGAACTTTTGCAGCATTTCCCCTCTTCTCCTTGAGCCAATACTAATTGATGAGCTTTTTAAACTTGAGGGGATCTTCGCCCCACATTTCCTTGCACACCTTTATGGCTATTAATTCCATCTCCCTGAAGGTAGGGATATGAAAGGTCTTTGTTATTGCCTTGGCAGACATTTCAGCTAACACGTTCCCATCTCTATCTACTATTGTTCTAGTTTCCGGCTGGTACGCCTCCCTACAATCCATTACTAGTTTAGGGGTGACAAGAGTGAGAGGGAAGCCTGCAGCTTTGGCTATCCCACTTCCTCTGATCAATATTGCGTTCTCTATTTTAGGGCTGATCCTAATCCTTTGCATGAATTTGTCGATATCAATGTGCCCGATGTTTGTGTCAGAGATCACCTTCCAATGTATGATGATTCTGGATCTTAGGGGTTCCCCCTAGAATTAATACTTCATTTGGTCTTTGTGTTCTTTTCTACGAGGTGCCTTTCCTGTCTTCTTTCCTTTGTCTTTCTCCATGGTTGCCCCCGAGGGTCCTGCACCTAATTCCATATATTTTGTAGACAAAAGAGAGATGAGTAAAATCAAACATGAAACATAGAAACGTTAGTCAATTCCCAACAAACAAAGTTAGGTTGGATAATTCAATATTCAAGAAATCTAATATTTAACCCAGATTGTCGTTAGTAGTTCACGAGAGGGATTTTGGATAGGTCGGGCCCAAGGGGCCAGCCTTCCTTGGTAGGACAGTCATTTTAGAAGGGAAAACATGGCAGGGTGGCTTGCAAGGTTTCATCCGCCCTAGGACTTAGTCAAATCGTGAAGCTCAATGAGGAGAGTACCCTATTTTGGCATGTGGGTTAAAGTTCGTTTGGCGATTGGAGGGCATTTGTGTCATCATTTGGGCGATTGGAATCAAGATGGAGTTTTGTCGCTTGAGGTTAGTCATTTGGAATGGCTTTGGTGAGACGACATTCCATGGAAGGAGTTTCACGGGTGCGGGCCCGAAAAGTTCAGGAGGCAGTCGACATAACTCATGGGTGTTTGGGAACTTCGGGTCAGAGCAAGTAGAAATTCGTTGGGCGATCATCGTTTGGGAACGACAGGAAGAGAGCAGAGGTCTGTCGAAGGAAATCTGAGGGCACGGGTCCGACAGAGAGCTTGACCTTTATGTTTTCTCCATTTTCACTTAGTGGATTTTATCAGCAACAGAGGCTTGGACCCTAGAGACCAGGAGGATGAGGGCAATTCGCTCTTTCACAATGGACGAGACGGGATGGAGTCCCGAAGGCGGAAGTCCAACGGGAATGACCCAAAGTTTGTTGATCGCTTGTTATTTTGATGTTTTCGCTCGACGACCATGAGAGAGTCAGAAGCCGAGGAGTGGAGAGCAGTTTCCTGAAAGTCGTAAGGAACGACCAAGTCATCGTGGAGGCCTGCGGACAGAGGTCCGTGCGGCGGGACCAAGAGAGGGACTTGGCACATGACCACATGTAAAGTCAACTGATCAGGGAAGGAGCCAGGGTCCAAGGGCCAGAAAGCAGGGATCGAAATGTCGTCTAAAATAGCAGACCATAAACAGCACCCCAAGGACGAAGTCTCATGGGAGCGGACCTGGGCAATGTGTTGGGATCAGTTTCAGTTTATGAGTTTCCAAGTTTCAACAACCGAAACGATGGTAGAATTCCGCGATGGCGGGTCCACGAGGCAGGTTCGCTGCTCAAAAGTTTTTTGTTTTCATGCTTGAGAAACGACATTATGAGTCGGCAGGCTCGCAGGTCATGAATTCCCTAGTCAAAGAATGACATCAGGGAGGTGAGGTTCCACGCGCAAAGGGCGGGTGATTTATGAGGGTTTTTAAAACTTCGCAACAAGATGAGGATGAACAACCAACTTACCTTTAGAACCTGATGAATGAAGTAGCTGAATCCACCAATAGATGCAAGGGACCTGTGATGGGAGGCTTCAGGCTCAAGGGAGATGCATGGAGATATTTTTCTGATCACTCTGATTCACTCTGGTTAGACTGACATATGAAAATGATAGGTCAAATTTGACTATTTATAGAAATTAAGGCATTAAATGCTTTTATTTAATGTACGCATGGCAGCCAAAAGGTTGGTGCATTGAATTTTGAAAAACAGCCGCAGGAGCATTGGGGTTCGAAGATCGAAACGTCATTGGCCAATTGACGTTTGAAAGTTTTGTGAGGATCAGATGGTGCTGAATGGGTCAGGATCTTAGCGGTGGAACGTCATGAGGAGAAGGCCGTTTGAGACGACAAATGCAACAGGGAAATCCACCAGGGGAAACCCACGAGGGCGGACCCAGAGGACCCCAAGGATGCCAGCAAAGGTAAACTACCAAGGGATCCCCGCAAAGACATTTGACTTAGAAAATTTGAGGGAGGGAAACATGGTCGACTTGAGATGACACTTTTGAGGCTCACTAACCATTTTGAACACCAAAACAGGGGCATGCAAAATGATGTGACAACAAAATGACCTGGAAAGGAAAAAGAAAGAGAGGGTCCCCATTCCAAACAGGGCATGTGTGCCAAGGGCACAGCAAGTATGAACGTATAGGCTTCACCATCATAAAATCTATTTCAAAATTCAAATAAAAATTCAAATAAAATTATTAAAAAAACATTAAATGACATTAGATTTTTTTTCATAACATCATGATAATCTGTTCTTAATGTTTTAAAATGACCCACTAGACTACTAGATATCTTGAACTATAATGTGAGAAATTGTATAGCATGTTCTCAAAAAGAACAAGTGTGTAAGAATTGATTGGTCCAATCAAAACAACCATGAAAGCTATGGCGACTAGATATTCCAATATTGTCCCTCACCAAATTCTAACCCTTGATAAGTGCAAATAAATTCATCCTATTTTTTAATACACATACTTCTTGCCAATAAGATTATTAGTGCTTGTAGTCATTGATCGAGAGTTCATGTTTAAATGTGAAGCAAAAAAAATCAATAGCATAAAGAAGAAGAAAAGACAAAAAAAAAAAAACCTTTTAGGTGAACACGAGAGAAAGAAAAAAAAAAGATTTCATCACTTTTAGGATAAGATCTATATGATATCCATATCCTTAAGGAAACTCCCAATATAGACCATAAATTTTAAAAAACTCATGCATAGTCCTCTAAATCATTAAATAAAATAGTTATTCAGATTGCCACCCATCAATGTATTGACCAAATTTATAAAAGTAAGCATATAATTATTCACCCTAATGCCTTCTCCATAATTGCTTTAGCCATTGATTTTAGAATGATAGCTTCCATGGGAGGAAAGTTAGGAAAAGTGGCATCATAAGTGCTAGGGAATTTGGCCTCTTCATACATTGTAGGAAATTAATTTACTCTTTACAACTAGTTTTCCCATTGTGATTACTTGGTATGATTAGTTCTTGGGTTTTTCTAATTGACTATTTTAATATCTATCTAGAGGATTTCTTAAGTTTCCACTTATCATGAAGAATAATAGTCAAACTAGAGTAAGTGAAGGAAGTGATGTCTATTATGTGAATGATTGGAAGTAGGAGTAAGGAATGCCACAACCTCTTATTTTGATTCCATTCCCTTGGCCAATATCAATGATGACTATAAGGGTGATGTGCTTTCTAGAAATTTTCATGTCTTGCCCATCTCAAGTGTCTATCCCACTCATTTTTCATATATAATGGCTGTTGTGGCATGACTAGTGAGAAAAATATTTATATCTTCAAAGAGTAAAGATAATAAATAGTGTAATGAATTTTCATGTTGGAAAAGATGGAGAATGAGACTTTGGAAAATTGAGGAATAGTGTAACATATTTGTTTGGTTTTGAAAAGTATTCGAACAAGACTTAGTTCACATTAAGAAATTAAAATAGTTTGAAAAAAATAGATAAGACTTTAAAATTATTCTCAAAGCCACAAAATAGAGCATTCAGTGATCAAATGTCAAAGGAGTCCCCTAAAGTAATTTTGAACAAACGAATGGTCAAAGAAATATGAGGATCCACAACTAGTTTGAAATGGAGTATTGAATGATGAATGGATTTAATTTTTTTATTTGCAAAGTAAAAATCAAGTGTATGTGGCTACCATCAACTTAAGGTCAAGGTAGAGTATGTTGGTTGTTACCGAGGAAAAATGTGTTGACCATCAATTTTAGATTTCATATATTTTATCTCATACAACATCATTTATGGATCAACCCTTTTTCTTTACTTTAGATATGTTTAATAGTAGTGACTAGCAATAAAAATTATTCAATGTACCTATTATGCCTTGGTGAATTAAAATTTGTGTTCTATAGAGGACAATAATCACTTAGTATTAAATTTGACTTTGTTCATGTTTCCTTTTGGCTAGTACTCTCTTCTACAAAGACTGTTGGAGTAAATAAGTCATTATATGATAATTAATTTATCATCAATTAATTAGTAGAGGCTTTTTTACTTTAGTTCACTGAAGCTAAACTTAGGAGTTGATGCTTAATCTTTAGTTTGATTCTTATTATTAGATTGGACTAAATTTAGGACAAGTTGTCTCATTGCATGAGATTACAACACTTGTCTCTATCTTGTCAAATATGCATGCAGGGTTTGCTGGTGCATTGCTTATATAAGCATGCACATTCATTTGTAATATCATCCAGGTTATTTACATCAATAAAATTCATAGGTTATTGAGCATAATATCACTTTTGATCTTCTCTATTGTGATAGGTAATTGCATGTAGGTGTTTCATGAGAGTTGTGGATTGAATCAGTCAATTCTAACATGGTATTAGAGCTGAGATATGCAGACCCTTATTCAATTTATGGAGGTATTAGACCTTGAGAAATTTTTTGGTGTATCCTAGAGAAAAACGGGTCTCGCCATCTCATCCGGAGTGGTCGAAAACCTTAAGATTGCCTATCATTTTTTTTTAAATCTGAGTAGTTGCAGTGAAAGGCAAAAAAAATTAAAGGAATGCAAATCCATACAGATCTAGATGCCTCAATTTCTATGTACAGGTACACTAGTTTTTTTAATTTTTCCTCTGATAAAAAAACTATTTCGGCCTTTTTTACAATTTTTTTTTTGTCTACAAAATAAATTTTTTGAATCATTTTTTGCTTTAAAAATAAAAAAGAAAAGTTGAAATTAAAAAAAAAACAAAATCAAAAAAATATATTGCAGCTTTTTTGTTGTGCAAGGTACCTCTGTACCCTGTCACAACCATACCAAGGTGGCAACGGCTATCTTTACACAACCGACGACATATATTAAGCCACTCGACAACAAAATAAAAAAGGCATCAAAATCTTGAAAGATTCCCAAGAATTCGATAGAAAAACCAGCATAAAAAACCCGACAAAATCTTAGAGAGTCCACAAGAATATTCTGATCTATGAGAAAATTCATGGCGATCGACAAATTTTTTTAGGGGACCTAATTTTTTTTGGCATCAAAGGAATATTCTCAAGTATATTCGCTGTCATCTAGATGGCCGTCAAATTTAAGCACATATTTTGCTAACATCATCATGATGTCATGTCAACATCATCGTACAGAGATATCTCAAGTCCCCCTCCTAGGTCCTATTTTCCCTAAAGCAACTATTTTTTTTCTTTTTGGCATAACTCAGAGTTGAAATTGAGCAAATGAGATATTGTCAGAAAGCTGATTCAATGAAATATCTAGTGGTGTAGGTCTTATCATTAGATTTTGCTAGTGGTTCTTGTTATTCTTAGTCAAAGTCAGATCTTCATTTTTTGCTTCCAAGCTCATAATTTTTTTCCTGTATCTTTGATTTTTGTGATTCAAGCGGCATTGGAAAGTTATTTCAAAGCTCTTTAGATCTATTCATGCACTTTTTTCTAGAATCTACCTAGGTACATTTTATTCAGTATTTTTTTTTCACACTTTGTTTATTACTTGGATGTCTTGGCACCTAGAGAGGATTTGTTTGCATGAGATGAATTTTTTTGATCTACTTTATTAGACCTAAGGGTTTTAGTCTCTGATTTTTTCATTTGAGTGAGTATCATAGATTTTTCTGTTCATCCTTTTGTGATCAACTTGGACAAGGATAACTATGAGTCTTGGCGAAATGGCATCCTGACACATCTCAGGTGGCTTAATATTTTTCCTTATTTGAATGGACTCATACCTACACCAGACACACCAAGGAGTTTATTAGCATGGGGCATCATCAGAGATCATATTGTAGGGGTTATATGTTCTAATGTTGATCTAGAAACTATATATGTTGTATTGGAAACTGAATGCCCCCACATACTTTAGACACAAATTTGGGAGATCCATGGGGACCCTCATATCTCTCCATACCTAGAGGAACCTACTACAAATTATCTCATCCCTCTTGTAGATGCAGATTCCATACCCTTTGATGATGATACTTTAGAGGAGCTTGAGTATATCGCAGGTCTTGCATGTTCTGATGGTTCAAATACTTGCATTCATGTTCCCACTCTTTAGATCGATACTACATCATCATCTTCTATTGTTCTTGATCAGCTTGACATCGCCACATCTTTGGCCCCTATTGACTTAGTGCAACAAGACATCATACATCTTCTAGACATAACTACATTGGATTCATAGCTCGCAAACATATCATCATTGTTTATGGAGTCCTATATTGTAAATTTAGAGGATTACTTTGAGGACATTCATCTACTCTTTGTTGATAGCCACATCAACACTGTCGGCCCACCATCTTCATCACCTTCCCAACTTGTTCTATATCAATCTTCATAGGATCTTGGATCAACATCATTGCTTTCCGACATGTGGACATGTGAGCAATTTTTAGAGGCACACATCATCTAGATTTGGATTCCATAATCGCCCATTCTTTTGGATTGGCTTCTCCAATCACCAGTGGATCTGTTTCTTCCTAAGGGGAGAAATGTTGTTTGCAAGAAATGGATCATATTTTGTCTTCAAATGTTCATCATTGGCACAAGAGCTATTTATTTATGGGGGGGATTCACATCCTCATTTTATTTCTCCTATCAGGGGAAAATCTATTATACTTGCATGACAGAAGCAATCCTTGGGGGGTCACATTGATTCCTCCTTCCATCCTTCTTTCACTAGTTCAGTCATTTCTTTTTCTTTCTTTCAGAGTGGATTTTTTCCCATATGGTTTTCTCCTTTTCTCCAGTTATGAGATATTTTAGTTGCTTGTTCATGGGTACCTCATCAGGCCTTGTATCCGGGACCCATTCTACATTCATTTAGCTTTCTTTATCAGTTGTTTAGGTTCTCCCTAAGTTGATCTTAAGGGGGGTGTTGGAGTAAATAAGTCATTATCTGATAATTAATTTATCATCAATTAATTATTAGAGGCTTTTTTACCTTAGTTCACTTAAGCTAAACTTAGGAGTTGATGCTTAATCTTTAGTTTGATTCTTATTATTAGATTGGGCTAAATTTAGGACAATTTGTCTAATTGCATGAGATTACAACACTTGTCTCTATCTTTTCAAATCCGCATGTAGGGTTTTCTTGTGCATTGCTTATATAAGCATGCACATTCATTTGTAATATCATCTAGGTTATTTGCATCAATACAATTCTTAGGTTATTGAGCACAATCTCACTTTTTATCTTCTCTATTGTGATAGGTAATTGCATGCAAGTGTTTCATGAGAGGTATGGATTGAATCAGTCAATTCTAACAAAGATATCTTCAACCTGGAGAAATAATTTGTATTTGTAATAGTGATTTTTTATCTCCATGCTAATTTCCATTTGGTTGTGTGTCTATTTTGTTAAATTATTTTTTGTCTTTTTAAAAATGCTGCTCAAACATATAAAGGCATAGTCATCCAATAACCAAACAACAACCAAAAATATTTTGAATGCAATTAATTAGTATCAATTTCATACTTGATATAAATCCCTTATAAGACCCTTTGTTATAATTTATATTAAAATTTAGTTACATTGTGGGTCCATAATCCATAGGTCCTAGGATAATTCTCAGATATTAAATATGATATGGTCCAAATGAAACAAATTTTTAGTAGAATGTAAAACCAAAAGGAATATTTTAGGATCTAACAAGGGGTGATGCATTTTTTTATAGGGGAAAAACAAATTGTAAAGATTTTTAAACAATAATTAACTATTAATATACACATGTTATACATATATTTAAACTTGTTCTAAAAACTATCAATGGGTGATGATAGTTCACTATTGTTCTATTGTTATTAAGATTCAAAGGAAGATTATCAAATTTTGTTTTATTATGCTTTCTTATTGGGATTGGAACTCATCCTCATTAGTGGGTGTAGCATAAACTATGGAAGATTTCTTGCACGTAGTAGGTCATTTTAATCTATAATAACTAATATAAGTGAGGTATTTCATCTTCCATACTCATTAATAATTTATCACTATCCATAGAATCCATGTATATATTATCATTTATAAGAATGATATTAATAATAAAAGATTCAATGGAAACATGCAATTATAGTTCCAAGTCATTATATTATCCATTTTTTTCTTATTTGACCTTATAATCACTCATTATTTGTATAGCTATGAGTTGTAAATCACCATGAATGCTAAGAGATGTAACATTTGAGGAAATGATAGCACATATCCCCACATTATGAGAAGTCCATAATGAAACATAGTTTTTCCATTTGTGCATATCATGTCTCATAATATAATCATGTGTATAACTAATTTAATACACTATATTCGCTTTTCCATTTTCATAGTTATTTACCAAAAGATCCCCAATAGTAGACTCAAATAGTTAGATATAATAACACAGGTTTTTATTAATGGCATGCATGAGAACCAATGAATTTAGTAAATATTGTTCTATGTCCTCAAATACCTATTTTTAGTTAGTATTCCATTCAAACATGTTAAAATAGTTTAGTGAATGGTAATATGTAGTCTACTAATAGTGTGATGAATCATATTATAATTTTTACCTTTCCTATAGTTTATACAACTGTGCAATATTCTTTGAAAAAGGAATACCAACAATATCATCTATCCGTTGCAGAATCTTGCTCCTTTTATGGTGAAATCCTCTCCTATTGAGGTGGAGCTGGAGATTGTTGAAATGGTGGAAAGTTCATTCTTACCCCTCTTTTGGTGGGAATTTGTTAGGCTGAGTTTTGAGTGGAAGATCCACTACAATCCATTTGTTGCAAGCGGTTTGTGGCTTGGTTGTTGCTAGTAGTCCTTAGGGCTTGTTGTGTTGTGGATTGGTTCTTAGCTCAAAGCTTTTGTTGTTTCTCTGTCCTTGAATTAGGACTCTTGGTTGTCCTTTGTGTTTTGTTGCTCCTAGTTTTGGTGCTAGGAATGGGTTGTTTTTCTATCTTTGACTTAGGACTGTTGCTGGTTCTAAGTGTTCTATCACTCCTGGTTATCTGGTGACTAGGTGTTGTTTATGTTTTTGTTGTGTATTGTGGTGTTTTAGCTAGTGCTATTTTTCTATTTCATTGGCAAAGTTTGATACTTTGTTGTTTGGAAGTTTCCTTTTCTTAGCTCCGTAAAAGGTTCTTGGTCCTTTCAAAACCTTGCTTACCTTATCAAAAACAATATCATCTATATTTTTAACATACACCTCAATCTCTCATTGAGACATAATTAAATCTTGTAGGTGGGAAATTATGAAAAACACATTCTTGAAATTTAATGTAACTTTGTGCTCATAAATACAATTAAAGATCTTTTTTAAATCCTAAATATGAGGTATTTGTTTCTTATATTTTATAAAAGTGTTGTCCACATAATCTTCTAAGGTATCATGCATGACATCATGGAAGATTAGCATCATGTTCCACTAATATGTAGATCCAAAAAAAATCAATCTAAAGGGAATGCCAACATAGTGAAATGGCCCCCATGGTGTAGTAAGTACAATTTCATTCCCATTGATGGAGTCTCCAATCATATCAATATTAGGTAATGTTAAATCTTCCATGGGTGATTCTTTGTAAAGATATCTAAAATTAGTACATATGCATAGATAATTTCCATCAAGTTTGGGATCTATATTAGATATCTAGGGAAAATAGTCAAATGATCAAAGAAACTACTTTTACTATATGTTTGTGTAAACGATGATTTTGGTTTTCCCTCACAATGCTTTGCTTCTCCTAGGGATTTTCACCTAAAAAGGAGAAAGGAGATTGAAAGGGGTCCCAAAATGCAAGGGTTTACACTCAAAGCCTATGTAAATGAGATGTATTGTGCCTAATTAAGATGTCCTAATGCTCTGATCTGAAATTGAAATGTACTAATGATGCAAAACTTAGAAAATGTAAAGTGCTGGAAAACACAATGTGATATGCAAAAATGCCTAAAAATGGAACTAAATGATGAAATAACATAATAGAATGAAAGAGGTGCACCTAGAATCTGAAGCTTGATGTTGGGAGATTTTGGAATCCTGAAAATGCTAATTGGGACACTTACGCTAGGTGGGGCAACTTAGTCCCAGTTTCGGGAAACTTTGTCGGAATGAGAATCTGCTAAATGGGTATCTAGAAATGTCAAAATTAGTTTTCAGGCCCAAAAGCGGGACTAATTTGCCACTAGTGGTGACTTATTCCTTTTGCAAATTTTAGGAAATTTGGGACAAAATCTTGAAGTCTCAGGTCTACACTTTCTTTTTTGACAGGTGTCCACACTTGATTATGTAGAAAACGGGGTAGAAAGCATCTCCAATCTTGAACTAGGGTTGTGTTGACTTGATTGACTTTGTAGATTTGTTGACCACCTTTCAACACCTAATTGCTTGATAAATCTACATACAAAAGTCTGCACACACATATGCAATAAGGGAAAAATGGTTGAGGGTTAGAGAATAGGGGTTTGCCTTGGTCAAAGCCCACTTTGGTAATCAAACCCTAAACAATGAAATGAAATGAAAAGAGTATGATAAATAGATAACATACAAATGTCATAAACTTACCACACCTTTGATGCTCAAAATCTAAAGATATGCAATGAAGTGCTCCAATAGATTGACTTGATAATGCTTGATTGAATGATGCAAAGTGCTTAAATGTTTGATTGATGTTTAGTGAATGCAAGTGAATGAGGAGATGTAAAATGAGGAGAAAAACACTTATTTATACCTAATTTTATTAAAATATCCTGAAAGTAACACATCACAGGCCGACCTCAAGGGTTAGAGAACAAATTCCCGCTAGAATTTTAAAATTATTTTGAGTTTTGTGCCAAAAAGGACTAAGTCGCCTCTATTGGTGACTTAGTCCCACTTAAGCAAACTAAGTGAGTGTCAGGAATTTCGGGGCATTAAAAGTTGTCCAACAAAACACACTTGAAAATGGTCGAAAAGTACATTAAGGGGCCAAATAAAGCATAAGAAAGGTGTAAATAGTGAAATTAAGCCTAGAAAAGTGTGAAATCTTGTTACAAGACTTTACAACACTTCAAAATAGGACTTAATAGTGATGAAAAGGTGATTTTTAGGTGAATTGCAATGAATAGAGTCTAGAAAAGTGTAGAAATTTCTTACAACACCTCACAACACCTTCACAAGATGTCATAATTTGAATTTTTAGGACCTAATGTGAATGTTTAAGCCACATTAAAACATTAAACCCAAGCAAAATCAAGTCAAAGTCCATCAAAAATACTCAAGTGAGCATAAAAATGTCAACTATACATTTTTTGGTGACACAACTTGAATTCCTCTTTAAATATTAAAGTAAATTTTAGGTGTGTTTTTTGATTCTTTTACTTGATATATTTCACATCAAGTGCTAGAACAATATTGTGCATAACTATGACATTACAAATGCATGACATGTCCTAGTATGAGCAAGAAAATACATTACCAAAATATTTTACTAATATGAGCATGTTACATTGTTCATATTTATTTAAGGAATTTCCCATTTTAATACCTTATGTTTATTCTTTTTAGTCGTTTTTTTTTTTTTAAAGTAAAGTGGCAAGCCACTAAAATATTATTAATGAAAAGGAAATTACATATCGAGATACTGTAAGAGTAGAAGATTACAAAAACGATGAACCAAAATCCAAGCTATTCATCAATAAAATCGGAGTGAAAGAACTACAAAACCAAAGAGGAATTTGTTGAGTTGGAGGGAAATCAACCATTAATAGAGAATTAGAGATCAAAATTAGCCTTTACATCAAAAAGTGGTACTAAATTACCTTCAATAGTAAACATTTTATGACCCTTAATAAATGGTTGGATGGGTAAGGTGTTAGGATTAGTGATATAAATGATTTTTTCCCCAAAATATGAAGAAACATAAATGCCATAGAAGAAGCCTTTGTCATGTTTAAACATAGGAAAATTAGCATAGATTCATAAGTACTCTCTAAAGCTTCATCATTGCAAAGTGTATCTAGTGGAGGAGTGACATCCAAAAAACTATTGTATTTCAATTCTAGATAGACCAATGGTAAATATACACAACTATTAATGAAACTCTTGTTAGATGCATAGGATAATTGAGAGGGGGGTGAATCATTTGTTCATTAAAACCATTTAATCCCTCATCAACATTCAAACATGTGTTAGCCTTTAAACCCTTATCATGCATTCGCATAATGCAAACATATGAAACAACAATGCAAACACATCTAGACACATAAGAAAATCATATTTATGTGGAAAACCAAAGATGGGGAAAAACACGATGAGGATTAGCTCACATATATAAAAATAACAAAACCAAATAAAATTAGGCTCACTACCCAGAAAAAGAAGATAGGCTCACTGTCGGGTTGGTCACTGCCAAGAAGAAAGAAGAATAGAAGAAACTATTACAAAGAGATTCACTATCTCAGAGCAACATGATAAATATGCCATTGTAACTTAATTCCATATACAACATTTGGTTCACTGCCTCCAACAACTTCAACTAAAAATGTAGACACCTTTTGCTTACTGCATTCAGAGTCATAGGTATTAAGCTCACACTTAGATCACCACACTTAATCAAATTCACATCTTTCATAATTTCCACATAGATCCACACTCATCTCCAACAGTTCACCTTACATTTATACCAACCATGACCTAAATAATCTCAATTCTAGGCCAGCCTTAATGAAATGTATGCACCTCAAACATGCATCACCAAAATAGGTTGGCACCAAACACATTTTTGGTGGAAAGAAGTGAAGGAATACCATTCCAATGGTTAACTAGGACTCAAATACACATCACCACACTACTCAACACATCTACAATCCATGAGGTACCTCCACAAATAGCACTAACATGCCAGGTCAGAAAAACCTAAATTAACACTATAAGTGACCACATACATACTTCTCCAGGTCATGCAAACCACATAGAAACACTCCACAACATCCACACAACACCTCAGAATATTCCAACATCATCAAAATATTCTACAACACTACCACAACCACCTAAAAAAAATATTACTTTCATTTTGCACAACCAAACACACTGCCACTGAATTCCAACACAAGAATTGAACTTGCGAAGCAACACAACACTAAAAACTCTAAGATAAGATAGATACATACACTATAAGCATGTTCCCAAACCCGTAAGACAAGAAACCTCACTACGGAGAAATACATAGCAATCTCATTTCTCTCGAACAACCTTCTACATAGACAAGCAAAATATCAAACACAACTTTCATTGTTGTATGATCTAGAACCTGAAACTCTAGATATAGAACCTTTGAATACCTCTGATCATCATATCTAAATCACAAAATAACATATCCAACCATGAAGAAATGCAGAGCACAACATGTAACACACCTTTTTCACACTACACACTCTTTTATTCAAATTTTCTCAAAAGCACTTGGAAACCAAGTGAACCAACTGCATCAGCAATATCAATGCAACATTAAAAAACATTCTCAATACATCCACAACATCTGCAAGACCAAAAATCTTCCCATCTACCATATCTACTCAACACCACACTAGACGTTGACATCAGTGATAACACTAAAGACAACATAGTACAACACACTCACCGTTAACATCAATGACCAACTATTGACATCAATGACACCACGCGTATCATACTTGCAGAAATCTCTCCCTTTTTCATTGATGGAAACATCATCTCTTTGAAAAACCATCAACAAAAAAGAAACCAATAATAACTCTGCAATAAGCGACACTCCTCCTTATTGGGGCATCTCTTCAATCTCTCCCTTTACCTCCATTATTCTGACACCATTCTCTCATCACCTTTTCTCCCCTATCTGAGGAGTTCTTCAAATATTACTCATTACTCTCCCCCTATGTTTTTCATATTATACTCCAATTTTTTCCTTCTATTTTTCAGACTTCACTCTCTCCCCCTTTGACATCAATGGCAAAGGGCAACACCTGCATAGAATTTTTATTTTTTTCTCTCCTCCTTTGAAATTTGCATACATCACTTTGACACCACTTGCAATACTAGCAAGCGACTAATCTCTTCTCACTATTATACATACTACACTACTCATTCTTCACTACTACTTTTCATCTTTCTCCCCCCCTTAGGGGCACAATATAAGCTACCACTGATTACACTAACCAACAACACCACTACCTACTCCCCCTGAGAGGTATCCTTCAACATTAGTCTAGGACCAAGAATGTATATTGAATGCTCATCTAGATATATGCACACACTTATGCATCTAATTTAAAGGAGGGGCAATAACCCCTAACTTCTACTAGAGATACTCAAAAGTATCTTTTGGAAGAGCCTTTGTGAAGATATCTACAACTTGATCCTTTGTAGGCACATACTCTAGCTTCACCTCATTATCTGCAACCTTTTCTCTTAGAAAGTGATACCAGATACAAATATGTTTTTTTCTTGAATGCATTACTAGCTTCTTTGAAATATTGATAGAACTTGTATTATCACACAAGCTAGAAATAGGTACATCATATGATACTTTGATATCCTTTAATGTTTTCTTCATCCACAACACCTATGTGTAGCATGATGCTATTGCAATACACTCTGCTTCTACAATAGATAATGACACTGAATCCTACCTCTTACTCAACCATGAAACCAATATGCTTCCAAGAAAGAAAGAACCACCACTTGTACTTCTTATGTCATCTGTACAACCTATAGACTCAAGGAGAAATTAGTATCCCTAGGATACCACAAACCAAAATTTGGAGTTCCCTTCAAGTATCTAAATATCCTCTTTACTGCTGCAACAATGGAGGAATGCAGAGCATTCTCCTAAATAGTCTTCACAACAATATTCTAAAACAAAAACTTCTTACCCATTTGTGGAGGCTAGAAAAAACTTGCAACAACACATACATCCTCAACAACAATAGGAGAGAGCATACAACATGCTATAGGCCATCATCAACATCTCTCTACCATCATCAATACTTCTAATCCTAATCTTAATGCATCATCATGAAAAAAAATATACTAACAACAACCATGTACACAATACTTCTTTACATTACATCAAACAAGGAATGATATCCAACCATGAACTTTAGCACACATCAGCATAGATCAATGACAACCCAACAATGCAACAATCTTCCTAAATACTGACAAGCAATTCCAACAATATCCCAAACATACACAATAATCTTCTCAAGTGTTGACATCAATGGCAACCAATGTCAAACATAAAACAGTTTCAAGTGTTGACATAAATGAAAAACATAACAATTCACCAAGTGTTGACATCAATGACAACCACTACCAACAATCTCCCCCTTTGTAATTGATGGAAACACACACCAACTCACTCTCCCCCTTTGACATCAAGGACAAAGGGCCACATACACTTGCACAAGACAACACATTCTCTCACAAAGGGCCACAAGATCTTCAATTGAAATAGCAGAACATTCACCCCATTTGACCAACAACTGTACATTTTCTTCAGGAAACTATACAAGCTCCCCCTATCAACAACACTTTTTTACAACATCTGCACAAATCTCCAAACTCCCCTTTACTACCAACTCCCCCTGAGAGGTATCTTACATCAATATAGGAGAAAAATATATGACATGAATTCCCCCCCAGATAGATGTACCATATATGCATCTAGTTAGAAAAAGGAGGGGCAATAACCCCTAGCTTCTATTGAAGATACTCAAAAGTATCCTTTGAAAGTTCCTTAGTGAAAATTTCTACAATATGATCCTTGGTAGGCACATACTCCAATCTAACTTAATGCTCTAAAAACTTCTCTCTCAGAAAGTGATAGTGGATAGAAATGTGTTTGGTTCTTGAATGCATTGTTGAATTTTTGGAAATATTAATTGCACTTGTATTATCACACAATATAGGAATGGGATCATCATAAACCACTTTTATATCCTTCAAATTTTTCTTCATCTAAATCACCTAGGTGCAACAAGATGTTGCAACAATATATTCAAATTTTGTTGTGGATAAGGACACTAAGTCTTTCTTTTTATTGAACCAGGAGACCAATTTGTCTCCCAAGAAAAATGCACTTCCACTTGTACTTCTTCGATCATTCACACATCCTATGTAGTCAACATTAGTATAAGCATTAAGAGAAAAAATATTACCCTTCTTATACCATAGACCATAATCCGAGGTTCCCTTCAAATATGTGAATATTATTTTCACTTCTTTCTCATGAGTTTGCTTAGGATTGGCTTAAAATCTGCTAGCCAAGCATACTGCATGCATGATATTAGGTCTAGAAGTATCCAAGTACAAAAACCCTCCAATCATAGACCTATATCGAGTCTTATCAACCTATAGAGACTCATTAGATTTTCTCAAGTGACAACCAACCACCATAAGGGTACCTACTAGTTTGGAGTCCTCCATGCCAAAATTCTTCAACATCCCCTTTACATACTTAGCCTAAGAAATAAAGATACCACCATCTTGTTGAACAATTTGAAGCCCAAGGAAGAAAGACAACTCACCAATCATAGAAATCTCAAACTCTTTCTACATCTCTTCTGCAAACTTCTTACACATATCATCATCTCCACCAAAGATGATTTCATCAACATATACAATCACAATCAACAACTTGTCTTCTTGAACCTTAATGAAAGGTTTCTATCTACAAAACCTTTCTTGAATCCTTAGTGGAGTAAGTACTTATCCAATCGAGCATACCAAGCTCTAGGAGCTTGCTTGAGATCATATAAAGCTTTCTTGAGTTTGTACACCATGTCTGGATCTTTTGATAACTAGAAACCATCTGATTGCTCAATATATACCCCTTCCTATAGATCACCATTCAAGAAGGTAGATTTGACATCCATTTGATAAACCTTGATGTTCTTATAAGTAGAAAATCAAGAAACATCCTTATTTCATCCATTCTAGCTACCGAAGAAAAAGTCTCCTCAAAATCAATATCCTCAACTTCAGAATATCCCTTACATACCAAGCTGGCCTTATTTTTCACAACTTCACCATCTTCATTCAACTTATTTTGGAACACCCACTTAGTTTTGTATACGTCTAAAAATGGTCATGATTAAGCTTGTTAATTAATTAAATATGATTTATTTAATTAATTCCCCTAAAGTCATCTACATATAAATAAATTTAATTATTTATTTATATCGTTCATTTTCTAATTCTTCTACCTTAATTAAATAAATAATTTTATTTAATTATTAACATATCCATCTTCTGCTTAATTAAATTAAATAAATTTTTATAATTTATTTATATTTGATTATCATTCTATTCTAAAGTTTGAATATTTTGAATATTTGAATAATGGAATATTCTTTTCATCCTCAAATTAAATATTAAATATTTTATTTAATATTTTCCCCTAATTAATTTCTAAAACATAATTAAATATGATTTATTTAATTATGTGGGTTTCCATTTTCATCTCCACTTCCAAATTAAATAAATTTAATTTATTTAATTTCTAACTCATGCTAACTCACCGTTCCAAATTCTAACTCATCATTTGAAATGGACGTTTCCCTTCGGATCTCAATGACGAAATTGAAGGAAAAGGGAAACCTTCCATCTTCTCTTCCACTTTCAAAAAATCTCCCGCTATATGTTCGAACAAGCTTAATCCGGACCGTCGATTGAATCAGCCAATCAAATCCATTCGAAAACTCTATAAAATCCAATGCAAATCCAAGCTTTGGTTACCTATTCATTCGCATACCCACACCTTCACATAATTACACACACACGTACTCACCTTCGCATACCTACGCATTCATATAATCAACTTATGCATCCATATCAGTTTTCAGCATCACAGCCATACTTTCATTTTAGCATAGCTTTTGCATTTAGCATAGTGTGCATTGTTTAAATCTCGTTCTTTAGCTGTCATTTTGTTGACCATTGGTCTGCTGATCTAAGAGAAATTTGAAGCAACAATATGCTAGAGTTAGAGGAAGATAAGACGATTTCGGGAAGCTGTTGTCACGGTTTGCATATTCTGTTTCTTTTTCAGCTTTTCTGATTTAATGTCTTATTAATATATGTTTGAATTTCATTTACATTGATATAATTTTCACTCACACATACAATGGCGCCCACTGTGGGGCTCGAACCCACGAATTTAACATTTTCTACAAGTTTATGTTGATAGTTTCTGTGTTCTGGAATTAGCTTTCAGGAAATTTTTTGACATTTAGGCGCATTCGAAATTTCCTGAGGCGCATATGGGGATTTTAACTTTTTATTTTGCAGGATTTTGGAGCGCATCCCGTGACTGTTTAGGCGCATAGAGTAAATGTTTGCACACATATGGAGTCTTTCTTTAGGCATACACAGTAACAGTTGTTAAAGCATATAAATCTTTCTTACAGTGCATATAGCATCTGTTTAGGCACATTTAGCATCTATTTAGGCACATTTAGCATCTGTTTAGGCACATATAACATCTGTTCTAACGCATCTAGCTTCTATCCCGACGCATATATCTTCTAGCGCATATAGCTTCTGTTCGGGCGCATATGGATTGTAACAGAAACACAAAATTCTGAGTTTGATGCCTTCCGCAGATAGAATTATTTTTCTTTTTCTAAATTTTAAAATGAAGCAATCCTAGGGTAGCCACATCTGGATAAAATGAAGCAATCTAGGATAGTCACCAAACAATGATCTTGCAGTTAAAATTGAACAATCTATTTTTGGTGAAGCAATATCTTCACTTAGATTAGATCATCGTGATTTGGAATTTAAAAAGAACATCTGCTTGCTTTGACTATGGCAATAGGCCTATGCTCTCCCCTTAACTGGGTGATCAGAATACCAGACTTTCCTTTTTAATTTCATGCAATTTTATTGTTTCAATTACATCCTTTAGAGAGCCTGCCGTAGTGGGAAAAAGTACTCACCCTACGAGAATGACTCAAGTGGGTTCAAGCCAAAGCCAGGCTATTCCGCCCCACTATAAAATTTAAAGCAAACTTGGGGAAACCCTCTTTTGTCAGTAGTGTGCAAGATAACCATCCCCAAAGCCTTTGTTCTAAAGGTTGGGAGGTCTCCTGAGGGAGTTTATTATTGCCGCACCAAATGGAAATCCTTACTACGAACCTAGTGTAGTGGCCAGTCGAGTCAGTTTCCAAACATTCTAATAATCACAGTGCAAGGGGAGGGAAGAATCTTCCCCCAAGATACTCACCATATAACTACCAAGGACTGTTTGCTCAGAGGATCCTGTATCCACTTGCGTAACTTTGAGTACGCGCCTGGAAAAGACAAAAACACGGGCGCCCCTTCGGGGGTGACACGGTTGTGTGAGTCGACGTAGTTCTAAGATGTGGGTTGTTGATTACTAGAATGACCTACTTGAGCATTTAAGAGTGAGTCTGTCTGAATTGTCTTTCATGTGTAAAACCTGTGAAAACATTTGATGAAAAACATTTTCTTGATCAAACACTTCATGTTAGTATAGGGCTTTAAAAACAACTATTTTCAAAAATGTTTGTTGTGTCTTCCATTACATTAATTCAGATAAGGAGATCATCCAAAAGGAAAATGAAGAACAACAACTAAAAATCACTCAAAAGTTTTTCATACCATTGGTCCAAAAACATTCCCAATACTTTTTCCCATGCTTAGAGATTGGAAGTCAACAAAGTTTCTCAAGAAATCATTGTCTAAAAGGATCAGAAAACCCAAGAAACCATTAGGATACAAGAAAACATTGCAAAAGATAAAATTCTTGTACAAAAGTCAACAAGTCTTGCTTCACTATCAAGGATTTCTTCACAGATATCAGGATTTTGTTAGAGGATTCACTGATGAATATGCTGTAGATCCCTTAGATTCTCGAGCTTATTATCAGAGATTAGCTCTATCACAACGGCATAATCATAATCAACCTCTTGAATTTGACAACATACCACAACCTTCTATAGAGTATCCTTCACATCCCAATCAAATCCTTCATTGATTTTGAAACCTTTCTTCGAAAACAAAGATCAAAACTTTAAGAGTGAATCTCTCAAATAGCTTTCTAATTTTTGATTCAACTTCCCCAACAAGATTCTGAAATCCTTCACCATTGAAGCCACAATCAAAGTTAGGAGCACCCTTGATCATATCATAAGATTTCACATCTTATAAGATCAAAATATCATTCCCATTGCACTTGTCAGAAACCGTGATCTAAGTGTAGAAGAATTTTCCAAAAACATATGCCTATCTCCACAAGATCTCAACACAATAAATTGAAGGATACAATCCAAAAGGAAAGTCATATTCAAAACACTCAAGAAGAAGGAGAAAGCAGTAATCCCCTTTTCAGCATAAATCAAAATCCACTTTTCAACAACAACATGGACAATAGAGAAGAAAATCCTTTTCATAATTACAGAGATAAAAATCAGGTGGATAGTGATGAGGAACAAGATGAGGAACGTCTTAGAGAGGCTGAGAAAGATCCAAAATTCCATAAAGCTATTGAAAAGATCTTGTAACGAGATAAGGAAAAATATTTTCGCTATCTAGCCAAACAAGGGGCTAAATTGCCTCATGACTTTGACACTAAAAACTTGAAAAATAAACCTGAAGAGACACCCCTTTCTGATCTTAGTGCTTTGACCCAACAAATCAAGGTATTTCAAGGACAAGTTAGAGAGTTACAAGGGGGAACAACCATGAAGAAATATACTCTCGAGGACATTTGTACTTATCCTTTTGATAGAAGTCTTAACATGATTCTTTTTCCCAATCATTGTGAAATGCCAAAATTTGATCGCTATAATGGGAAAACGGATCCAATCGATCACGTTAGAGACTTCAGAAACCTGATATTGGAATTCACTCACGAAGATACTTACTTGATGTGACTGTTTCCTAGGAGTCTTGGAGTACACTCTATGGAATGGTTATCTAAGATTACACCTCCTGTTAGGACATTTGAAGAATTGATCAACCTATTCATATCACAATATACCTACAACATACAACATCAGATCACCATGATAGATCTTTGTAAAGTTGCACAAAAACCTGGTGAACCTTTCATTACATTTCTTCAGAGATGGAGAAGAATGTTTGCTAGATATCCACGGCCTGTTCCCGAAAAAGAAAAGATGGTTACTTTCATTAACAATTTAAATTCTAAAATGAGCTATCATTTGAACTTACATTGTCCTTCTTCTTTTGAGAAAATGATTGAAAATGCCATAACCATTGAAAATGCTTTCGTCAAAAGAGGAATAATAAAACATGACAAAGAAAATCCTAGCTCATCCAACCATCATAATAATCAGGACAAATCCAAATTCTATACTCGCAACAAAAATATGGTGAATGATGGTGTTGTTGATGCGAATCATGCCTCAACCAAACCATTTGTCCTCAGTACTCCAAACAGTCACAACAACAATCTCAACTTGATTGCAAATCATGGAAATAATCTTCGTCCTTCGAGGAACAATACAAATCAACACTCTACTCCCAACCAAGGGACTTCCAACAACCAAGGTTACCGAGGAACCAATAACAATCACAATTCCTTAGGGAACACCTCAAATTCAAATCCACAAATATTTTCATTCTTCTCGAATAGAAGAAATTTTACTCCATTGGGTCAATCTGTAGAATCCGCATTCAAAGAGTTGATGGCCAAAAATGTCATTACTTTTCCGCCTCAATGAAATTATGAACCCAGTGTAAAGCCTCTATCATGGAATGAGGCATACTATTGTGATTATCATCGGTGTAAAGGTCATTGCACAAACAACTGCCAAGCCTTGAAGAATGCCATTCAAGACTTAATCGACAATGACATCATTACAATAGAAGGAAATCAACAAACCAACGCAGACCACCAAGCATTTCGCAATCCATTGCCTAATTATCAAAAGGGTGAGTCTTCTGAAAAAAATGTGAATCATATCAATGATGATCATATAATCAACCATCTCTACGTAGATGACGAGCGGGTAAATGTCATTAAAGTCAACAAGAAGGTGGAATATAGAGAAGTCAATGCAACAACAAGAGCGCAAGCTAAAGTTGTCTTAAAAGGTGCCTCTTCAAAATCCACTGAACCTCCACCTCAACATCAATATGATTTAGTCAACCAACTTCGGAAAACCCCCGCTCAAATTTCCATTCTGGAACTATTGAAGATTTCCCCAGCCCATAAAGAAATTCTTGAAAAATCCCTCATTGAAACTAATGTATCCACTGACTTGGATGTGAACCAATTTCAAGCCATGGTAGGACACTTGTCCTCACCCACTTGCCTTTCATTCTCTGAAAAAGATAACGTTTCCATAACTCATCCCCATAATTCATCATTGTACTTAGAAGTCATGATTCACAAGTTTCGTATCAGACGAGTTCTAATAGATGGAGGTGCTGGTTTAAACATCTGTACCATGAAGTTGGTTAAAGCCTTAGGATTTTCTGAGGACTCCATTGATTTCAGAAGAAAGATTACCATAAAAGCTTATGATGATGAAGAAAGAGCATCCAAGGGTCTAATCATGCTGCCAATCAGAGGGCCCTGTTATAAAGAATACCTTCTGTCAAGTATTGGACCGTGATCTTGCATATAAAATCTTGTTGGGTCATCCTTGGATCCAAGAAATGCAAGCTGTTCCATCAACCTATCATCAATGTCTTAAGTTTCCTTATGATGGACAAGAAATCACGATACCAACTGATAATTCCAATACCCAAACTTGTGCCAACATAAAAGCCATTCAAGATAATTTGGTCCCTAACAATCGAGAAGCTCATGCTAGGACTTCTTTAAAGATTGACACACAAATCAGTCAATTGACCAATAGTTTTGACAAAAAGATGAAATTCAAGGATCAGGGAGTTGAATAATACTCTCTTTGTCTTGCCAATTTACCTACATCACCTCGATCACATGGACAACCGTCTATCAGGGAACATCAAATAAGCAGCATCAACATCAAAGCAACCAATAATAGAGCCAATCACAAAATTTAATGGACAATTCATCAAACAAAAATTCCCCATGGAAAATCCTGAGGATACAGAAATTCTAAACTGGCTCTATAAAGATGAAGATGAAGCAGTCTCTAATGTCAAATTACCCACAGACAAATATGGAAAAGGGTATTCAATATGCAAAGATGGGCTATAATGAAGGGCCTATCGGAAAAAGGAAGGAAGGAGTAGTTGAACCCATTCACCTCCGTGGACTTGCTGCAAAAGATAAAACTGGATTGGGTTATGATACTCACTCCAAAGAAAGCACATCCAAACATGGCACTGTCTTCACATTGCAAGAAGGCTCAGATTCACAAGAAGCATGTTTGACAATAGTTCAGAACTTCTTGAACAACGATTCTGACACAGACTCTGTTGAATATGAATGGGACACCATTTACAATGATGAGTTATGGAGAGACAAAGAAGTTGATGTAATACACCAGTACACCCCAACTCTAATTGAAGGTCAAGGTTCAAGGTCCCAACCATAAGAATCTAAACCACAAGTTGACTATGATTCTAGTGATACTGAGTCAGATCTAAACGAACAAGACTATCATGAGGACAGTATCATCATTGACCCACCCCATACCTCGAATCCTACAGACCACTCTGTCATGACCATAACCATAGCTGATTTCACACAACTTGACTATCCAATACCTTTGATTTATCCTAATCTCATTGATTGGGATTCATCTGAATCTATTGATATACCTATGTTTCCAAATGATGAAGCTATTGTAAATTTCCTTTTTGCAGATGATACAAATGATTGTTCCACCAGCGATTTTCAACATAGAGTTTTTGATCAGGAGAGTGTCAAGTCTCCTAGCTACAAAAATAAAAACAAAAAAGAAAGATCTAATGGTGAAAACCAGAATCTGGCAGTATTAGGTCAAACAAAAGATAAAATAAAGAGCGTATCAAATGGTGAAAACCTCTTTAAGGCACCAGACGATGGGAATCTTGACACTCTCCTGGAGCACTATCATGAGCAGTCGCCTATTCTAATTGAGCCTACAAATGTTGTCAATCTTGAGAATTTAGACAAGCCAAGAATTTTACAGTTAGTTGCATCAATGAAAGAGAAAGAAATACCAGAGTTCATGGAATTCCTGAAAGAAAATCAAGTCAATTTTGCGTGGTCTTACACTGACATGCCTGGTCTTGATCCTGATCTTATCATGCATCATTTGTCTATCAAACCAGGGGCCAAGCCGGTGAAACAAAAACTTAGAAAGATGCACCCTCATGTTGCATTATTGGTTAAGGAAGAACTGAGAAAACTTCTTGATGTGGGCTTCATAAGACCAATCAACTATGCAGAATGGATCTCCAACATTGTGCTTGTATCCAAACCAGATAAAACTGTGAGAATATGCACGGATTTCAGAGATCTTAACAAAGAATGTCCTAAAGATAACTTCCCATTGCCAAACATCGACACCATAGTTGATCTGACTATTGGCCATGCCATGTATTCATTAATGGATGGTTTTTCTGGCTACAACCAAATCAAGATTGCACCTGAAGACTAGGAGAAAACAACTTTCACATGTCCATGGGGAACTTATTGTTGGAACGTCATGCCTTTTGGTCTGAAGAATGTTGGGGCTACCTACCAAAGAGCCATGACTACAATCTTTCATGACATGATGCATATCTTCATAGAAGATTATGTAGATAACATATTGGAAAAATCATACACCAGAGAAGGACATCTCGAAATATTATCCAAAATATTTGCAAGACTAGAGAAATTCAAAGTTTGTCTTAACCCTAAGAAATGTATTTTTGGGGTCAAATCTAGAAAACTCTTGGGGTACATTGTTTCAGAAAAAGGAATTGAAGTAGATCCGGAAAAAGTACAGGAAATTATGGAAATGCCTCCACCAAAGAACATTAGTCAGTTGAGATCACTGCAAGGACGACTTCAATCTATACGGAGGTTCATTGCACAATTGGCCGATAAAAGTCTACCTTTCACACATCTACTACATAAGAATGTTCCTTTCAAGTGGGATGACAAATGTGAAATGGCGTTTCAGCAAATCAAACAATATTTAATGACTCCACCAGTTCTCATACCACCAAATCCAGACAAACCCCTAATCTTATACATTGATGCAACATAAACATCTTTGGGGGCACTGCTAGCACAAGAAGACTCTACAGGAAAGGAACGTGCAATATACTACATCAGTAGAACACTAACAAGTCATGAGCTCAACTACACTTCTATTGAGAAGGCTTGTCTAGCAGTAGTCTTTGCTTCACAGAAATTTTGGCATTACATGCTAACCCATACAATCAATCTGGTTTCAAAGATTAATCCACTCAAGTATTTATTAAGCAAAGCATCATTGACAGGAAGGTTAGCAAAGTGGGTAATGATTTTGAGTGAGTTTGACATACATTATGTTGATCGCAAAGCAATCAAAGGACAAGTTATCGTCGATCAATTAGCTGAAGCACCACTACAAATAGATCATCCCCTACACATTAAATTTCCAGATGTTGGTGTCTTTACTGCAGAATCTAAACAACCATGGTCCTTATATTTTGATGGTTCTTTCACTCAACATGGATCAGGGGCAGGCATACTTTTCGTCACCCCTCAAGGACACACCATTCCTTGATCATATAGGCTGATGTTTCCATGCACCAACAACATAGCCGAATATGAAGCATTGATCATTGGGCTCAAAATAGCACTGGAATGGAGAATTACAGAATTACAGGTGTATGGCGACTCAGAACTGGTCATCTATCAGATCAATGATGAATATCAAACCAAAGATGAGAAACTAATACCATATAAAAAGATGGTTGATGATTTCAAGAAATATTTTGTGGATATAAAATTCACACAAATTCCAAGGCTTGATAACAAAGCAGCTGACGCCATGGCTACAATCGCATCATTATTACAACTCCCAGAAACTCAAAATCGTTATGAATTTCTGGTGGAACAATTATTTACACCTGCCTATGATACACTTGAAAGCCAAATCATTTGCCACTTGGTAGGATCTGATTCACCTTGGTACGGAAAAATTTATGCCTACCTCAAAGACGATATCTTACCATCTAATCTATCCCATAACCAAAAACGCAATTTTATTCGCCAATCCGCTTGCTACACCCTTATCGCTGACACCCTTTATTGTCATGGTCTTGATGGTACTTTAATCCAATGTCTTGAACGTGAGGAATCTGACAAAGCTTTACGAGAAGTTCATGGTGGCATCTGTGGTACTCATTCGAGTGGATTGACCTTATCCAAGAAATTGATTAGAATGGGTTACTACTGGCCTACAATGGAGAGGGAATCATTCACTTTTGTGAAAACATGTTCAAAATGTCAAATTCATGGGAATCTCATTCATGCTCCTGCATAGGAACTTCAACCATTCACACCAACCTGGCCATTTTCTCAATGGGGGTTAGATCTAGTGGGAAAGATTGATCCTTCTTCATCAAATGGACATAAGTTCATCATCACAGCTACAGAGTACTTTACCAAGTGGATTGAGGCAGTCCCTCTTACTAAAGTTACCGGCAAACAAATATCATCATTCATACTCAACTATATTATTTGTCGGTATGGCATTCCCAACTCCATTATTACAGATAATGGACGTCCGTTCAAAAATCAGGATGTTGATAAACTTTGTGAGAGATTTCACATTCAACATAGATATTCAACATCATACTATCCACAAGGGAATGGCCAAGCAGAGGCCTCAAATAAAACAATATTGAAAATCTTGAAGAAGACTATGAATAA
Source organism: Sequoia sempervirens (assembly GCA_007258455.2). NCBI lineage: Eukaryota > Viridiplantae > Streptophyta > Pinopsida > Cupressales > Cupressaceae > Sequoia > Sequoia sempervirens. Next base: position 413,132,518 of record VDFB02058242.1, read on the forward strand.
TTCAGGGAAGGATTGGCACGTTCAACTCAATCCCGCCTTGTGGGCTTACCGAACTAGTATCCGCACACCAACAGGAGCAACACCATTCTCTCTTGTCTATGGAGTAGAGGCCATATTGCCCTTAGAAGTTGAGATTCCCTCACTCAGAGTATCATTGAAAGGTCTTACAACAGATGATGAATACAGAGTCTTTCGACTCCAAGAACTGGAACTCCTAGATGAAAAGAGACAAAGAGCAGTTGATCATCTAAAAGCATATCAACAGATGATGTCTCGTAGCTATAACCACAAAGTAAAGCCACATACCTTTTAGGTGGGTGATCTTGTTCTGAAAGAGAACCCACGCAATCAACAAGACAGAGAGAGGAAAGGAAAGTTTGAACCAAATTGGCTAGGTCCTTATGTGGTTATCACAGTCTATGGTTTAGGAGCCTACAAGTTATCAATGCCAAAAGGGGACCTCTGTGATGAACCTATCAACAACATGCACCTAAAAAAGTATTATGTCTAAGGCGGTTATCAAAATCAGAAAAAGTCCTAAAAAAATACAAAAAAATTAGAAAAAGTCTTGAAAAAATACAAAAAAAATTAGAAAAAGTCCTGAAAAAATACAAAAAAAATTAGAAAAAGTCTAAGAAATACAAAAATCAAAAAGTAAGAAATACAAAAAAATCAGAAAAGTCCTGAAGAAATACAAAAAATATCAGAAAAGGTCCTAAAAAAATACAAAAAAATTAGAAAAAGTCCTGAAAAAAAGAAAAGAAAAAAGAGAACAGTCATAGGGTGAAAACCTGGCAAACAGACAGTCTATTGACAAGAAAAATGCAATAAAAACAAATAGTGAAAATCTGGCAAACAGACGCTATTTGGGGCTCTCCATCTATTAGTTCATGTTCTGCACTTAACTTTTCAGCTTTCATTTTCATGCATCTTTTTCATCATCTTAGGGTCACACCAACACCATGCTATCATCATTTTCCTCGAGTGATAACGTCTTACCATGGTTTGATTATTGTGCATATTCATGTCAGCAAGTTATGTTGATACCAAGGGCAAACACGGGCATACTGGGGGCAATAAACTTTCACGTTTTACCAAAACAGTGAGACAACGACGTTGAAACCAATCAGGCAAAGAAAAACAACCAAATCAAACCAAAACATCCAATCATTGATCCATATCACAGTAGTTTTCAGTTGCATACCTTACCATGACTCATATCTGGATGATCTCTAATCTGAATAATGTTTGGAATCACAGTATGTCATTTTTGAACAATGGTTGTTTAATTTTTGATATCATTTCTCTGGAGCACACTCGATGATGTACTGAACTAGAGTGGCAAGGAAAGAGGATGAATTTTCTTTGTCTACTGTCTTGAGGTTAATCATTTATCTGTTGCAAGTATGTCGTGAGACATGATTTTCCAAAGTTTATCATTGATGACAGTTCCAAACTTGCATCAGATGGTGGTTAGTCTTTGTCTATTCATGTAAGAAATGCTCAGGTCATCTCGGTTCAATTATACCTAGATGCTTGTGTTCACTTGCTATATTAAAAATCATGAAAGTGGTACTCAGGTCATCATTGGTGCTAATTTCCCCTCTGATGCTTGTACACACTTCCAACATTCTCAAACGCTCTATGATGATTTAAGCAGACTCACCAAAAGGCTCAACAAAATGGTCGGTTTCATTTAGTTGCATTTCATTTTAGGTCATTGTACATAACTACATATTGGATTTGCATCAGGAGTTTTTGAAAGGTCAATGGCTGTCATTTTTCTTTGGACTATTTGTGGAGGACAATGCAAACATTTGTATCATTATCATTTCATCTTCATTATCATTTCATCATCATTTCATTAGCATTATCATTATCATTTCATCTTCATTATCATTTCATCATCATTTCATTAGCATTATCATCTCATCATTACCATTTCATATTAGTTTGTTATCATTTCATTCATTATCATTTCATATCATTTCATTCATTATCATTTCATATTAGTTTCATATCATTTCATCTCATCGTTACCATTTCATATTAGTTCGTTATCATTTCATTCATTATCATTTCATCACTCATATTAGTTTCATATACCTTTCATCATTTCATTCCTTATTATTTCATATTAGCTTCATTACCATTATCATCATTCCATTCATTTTATTCATTTTCGTTATCATTATAATTTATATTATTCTCATTATCATCCCACCATTGCATTACCATATTATAGTCATTTCATTTATTCATTTATCATTCATGTTCATTATCATTTCATTCATTATTATTTTATTATCATTATTATTATATTATAATCATTTCATTCATTTATCATTCATTCCCATTATCATTTCATTCATTATCATTATATTATAATAATTTCACTCATTTATCATTCATTCCCATTATCATTCCATTCATTATTATTATATTGTCATCCTTTCATCCTTTCATTATCATTACAATTTATATCATATATTTTATCATGTCATTACCATCACATCATCATCATTCATTTCATTATCAAAGCATATCATTTCACTATCATTATCATTCATTTCATTCATATCATCTCATTTTATTATTATTATCATCATTTATTTCATCTCAGTATCGTCATTTCATCATATCATATCATTATCATTTCATTATCATTACACATCCAATCCATTTATCATGTCATTTTATTACAAATCATTATATTTCATCACATCATTTTATCATACATCACTATTTATTCATCTCAATTTCATATCAGTATTCCTATCATCTCATGTCATATCATTTTATCATACACTATCTACTCATATCATTTCACATCACATCATATCATAATGTATATCATGAACACAACATTCATTTTTCATCTTTTACCTGCATTGAAAAATCCAAAAAAGTAAAACATTCCATATACACATCATAAGTCATCCACCTGCATGACATCATTAGTACACATCATCAAATCATCATCATCATAATAAAACATCATAATCAAATCATCCTGCATATCATGTTAGTCATCAAATCATTCACATGCATACCAAAATCCATAACATATGAGAAATAAATGCATATCACATCATCACATCAAAAATGCACATCAAATCATCATCAAAATGATCATCGCCACTGCATATCATCGCTCATAAAAAATGATACAAATGTCCAAATGTCCAATGAAACTAAAATGTCCAATACATCAAATATGATCAAAAATGGCATATACAAAAATAATATACATCACAAGTCTAGCTGGTTGATGCTCTTGATGGTGCTGGTCTGGAGGGAGGTGGCCTGCCACTAGTGCCCGCATCTGGATCCTGCCGAGGCCAGTCACTCTCTCCTACTCTATGTGTGTGTCTGTGATCTGCTCCTGGTCCTGCTATGGGACCGCAGGTATGGCTCTCCGCGCTCTGGAGGACACAGCTCCTCGTATCTCACTCTATAGTACTCTGCCTCCCTAGCCATCTCCATACCCTCTACAATGGCATCCCGCAGTGACACACTCTCTACAGTTCCCATCAGTCTCTGAGCCACGCCCTCAACCTCTACTACCCACCGCCTGAATGCATCCCTCTCTGTGATCACCTAGGCTAACTGTGGGTCCAGGGCAGGTGCCTGTGCCTGTGCATGTGCCTGTGCTAGCTGTGCCTGTAGCTGCACAATAAATCCCTGTGCCTGTGTCAGCTAACTCTGTAACTGTCCCTGCTGACCCTACAATGTCTGCACCTAGGCTTGAAGTGTGGCTATTTGTCCCTGCTGAGAGGAGGATGCCATCCAGATCACTGTCCGTCTCCCGATCCCTGTCCTCGGTCACTACATAATCTGGACACCCCTCAAAATATACAACCTAGACCTCCCCAGCACATGTCCCTCCTCCCCACCATCATCTCCATCATCATCATCATCTGAACTCTCCTCCTCCCCGCTCTCCACCTCCTCTCCTCCAACTGTTCCCTACTCGCCACCAGCCACATCCTCCTGTTTCACTGCCCCTGGCTGTGGTACTACCAAAATCTGTGCTGGCTCATCAAGACCAGTGAACCGAGGAAAGGGATGCGTGTGAAAATATGCAAAGTACTCATCAGACATCCCAGCATCCACAATGTCTCGTCTGTCAGCCCATACCTCAAGTGCTAATGCAATAAACTCTGTATATGCTGCCTGATAAGAAATACATGGCCCCCATCCAGCCTCATCTCTGCTCCGGACATAATGTGAAACCCCCTGTGGCATCCCCTACGTGAATCCGAACTGCCTCTGCACCCGCAATGCTAGAAACCTCTCCAGAATAAAGGGAGTCCTCCCTATCAAGAACTGAGGAATGCATACATATGACATATCTATATCATTCGTAGCCCATGGCTAACAATCAAGATACGGTTGCCATATCACCGTATCCATGTCATCTAGCAATCGCCTCCAGTAATCTACCTTGCCCAGCTTGGGCTGGGTAAAGAACATTGCATACATATATATATAAGGTCTTCCTGGTGGCCTAACCCTGGGGCACGCCGGTCTCGTCATAGCAAAATTCTCCCATGCCCAGATCTGCAGCAGTGTCACCCCACACGACAAACTGGAGGAACCTCTGTACACTACTTGATGCAAATCATGATACAGATGTGCTAGCATGCAATTCCCCCATGCGTATCTCTGCGGCTGTAGCAAAATATGCTCTAAAATCCTACCCCATCCCACTAATAATCCCTTTGCCTGGCGATCTAGACAAAGGAGACCTCTAATAAATGCACCCAAAATTGCCAGCAAGGCTGGATATCCTCGAAAATCAGCCCACGGTACCCAGAACCCAGTGATCTGTGCATCTCCATACACCCTCCTCAAAGCATCTGTGCCCCCCAGCTCCTTGTGATCGTAATACACAAGGGCACCAACCACGGGGATACCTAAGATCCTGTACACGTCCTCAGGAGTCACTGTCACCTCACCGGTCGACATGTGAAAGGTGTTGTACTCCGAATGCCATCGCTCTGCAAGTGTCGTCAACAATCCTCTGATGACCCTAATCGGCGGCATCACCAACAAGGATCTCAAACCACACGTATCTATCAAGGCTATATCAGCAGGTGTCAACTCGAGAATCCTATCCCATCCTGCTGAGTGTCACTCTCTAATCTGGAGGTTTTTGAAAACCTTCCATTTTCATCACAAGGATAATTCATCAGAATCATATCAATCATTCAAACAGCATCAATTAGACTCATATCTATTAAGTGACCTATATCAGTGATCTATCAAGTGACCTATATCAGTGAACTATATCAGACCCACATCAATGACTCATATCAATGCATCAAATCCACGACCCATATCACACAATCAAATCAAATCTGTTCTACAATCAATTACTATTTGTTTTCTATCGCAGAAAGCAAATTTATCAGAAGTCATATCAATCAATTACTCTTTGTTTTCTACTCTAGGAAGCAAAGTTATCAATCAATCATTCGATTATTCTATCGTTTCTATCCATATCAACATGATGACACAACAATTTCACACTTCATTGACTAAGAAAGCAATACACATCATCATTTTCGCATTACTATCATCAAAACATTAATTCTGCCTATTTTACCATATGCGCCATTCTTTTTACGGGATGCGCTAAATCTCGTATGCACCCTTGTTTTCACTAGATGCGCTCAAACAGACCTCCTATGCACGTTTTCCTATATGCGCTACTTTAATCACCCTAAGCGCCACTATTTTTGCCCGATGTGCTTTTTCTTATATGCGCGTCTGTTTACCCTAAAAGCGCCATACTCCTAAATTTCAGAATGATATCCTATATGCGCGCTAGTGTTCACGGGATGCGCTAAACTGGTTTTATCCTAGCAATTTCAAACTTATGCTATATGTGCGTCTGTTTTTACCCTAAGCACGTCTAATTTTTTTGAAAGTGCCTATACTATCCTAGATGCGCGCAAACATCATTGTCAAACCTAAAACCGCAGAAAAACATGAAATTTTGATGCAAAATTGGAAAAATTGGAAAGAACAGGAGGTTAGATCCACTCATCGGTGGTCCATATGCTGCTGGCCTCTGATATCGGCGAGATCTCTCGAATCAGTGGCGATGATAAGGAATCTCCATGTCGCAATGTCACTCTCAAAGCTACAGTATTCACCAAAGTCAAAAATGCAAATGACTTATCTTTTTCAACTTTTCTACCTTTTAAAGGTCAAACAAGGGTAAGTTTGCTGCCTTTTGACTTTATTTTTCAAAATGGGACATTTCTTTTTCATTATTTATCGCGAGCTAAACCACTCTCTCTCTCATCCGTGATTTACCTCCCGAGGGGGCATCATCAGCAAAAATATTGAAAACATATCAGGGCAAAATCTTATTTTTCTTTGAAGCAATGTGTTTCACACATCACTTCAAAGAGGGGCAAAATGTATATGTCTAAAAATGGTCATGATTAAGCTTGTTAATTAATTAAATATGATTTATTTAATTAATTCCCCTAAAGTCATCTACATATAAATAAATTTAATTATTTATTTATATCGTTCATTTTCTAATTCTTCTACCTTAATTAAATAAATAATTTTATTTAATTATTAACATTCCATCTTCCGCAATTAAATTAAATAAATTTTTATAATTTATTTATATTTGATTATCATTCTATTCTAAAGTTTGAATATTTTGAATATTTGAATAATGGAATATTCTTTTCATCCTCAAATTAAATATTAAATATTTTATTTAATATTTTCCCCTAATTAATTTCTAAAACATAATTAAATATGATTTATTTAATTATGTGGGTTTCCATTTTCATCTCCACTTCCAAATTAAATAAATTTAATTTATTTAATTTCTAACTCATGCTAACTCACCCTTCCAAATTCTAACTCATCATTCGAAATGGAAGTTTCCCTTCGGATCTCAATGACAAAATTGAAGGAAAAGGGAAACCTTCCATCTTCTCTTCCACTTTCAAAAAATCTCCCGCCGTCCATTCGAACAAGCTTAATCCGGTCTGTCGATCGAATCAGCCAATCAAATCCATTTGAAAACTCTATAAAAACCAGTGCAAATCCAAGCTTTGGTTCCCTATTCATTCGCATACCCACACCTTCGCATACTTACGCACGCACGTACTCACCTTTGCATACCTACGCATTCATATAATCAACTTATGCATCCATATCAGTTTTCAGCATCACAACCATACTTTCATTTTAGCATAGCTTTTTCATTTAGCATAGTGTGCATTGTTTAAATCTTGTTCTTTAGCTGTCATTTTGTTGAGCATTGGTCTACTGATATGAGAGCAATTTGAAGCAACAAAATGCTGGAGTTAGAGGAAGATAAGACAATTTCGGGAAGCTGCTGTCACAGTTTGCATATTATGTTTCTTTTTCAGCTTTTCTGATTTAATGTCTTATTAATATGTGTTTGAATTTCATTTACATTGATACAATTTTCACTCACACAAGTTCCAATCACATTCATATCAACAGGTCTAAGAACTAACTCCCATGTCTGATTCTTTTGTATATGGTCTAACTCTTCTTCCATTTCTTTTATCCAACCATCATCTTTGCTAGCATCAACAAAGTTATTGGGCTCAATCTTTGATAGTAAAAAAAAATTACTTGCCACTTGCTCTTACAAGACTTCTCCTGGTTAGCACACCTTCATTCTTGTCTCCAATGATATAATCTGATGAATGGTTCCTCTATACATACTTTGCTAGAGTCTTGGGAGCCTTCACTGGTTCCATTTCCTTCTCTTCTTTCTCCTCCTCCTCCTCCTCCTCTTCTTCTTCAGTCCAGGGGGTATATCAGAACTGCAAACCTCTTTTTCTTGTGAGATATTATACAAGTCTTCATCTACCTTAACATTTGTGCTTTCAATCATCTTTCCCAATTTCTTGTTGTAGCATCTATAAGCCTTGCTCCTAGTTGAGTAACCAAGAAATATTCCTTCATCACACCTTGTGTTAAAATTTCTAAGGTCTCCTTCATCTCTTCTAATATAACATTTTTCTGCCAAAAATTCTAAAGTATCTAGCAGTAGGGGGCCTTCCATACCACAACTCATAAGGGGTCTTGGTGCTATTGACCCTCAACTGCACTCTGTTAAGTAGATAGACAACCATATGAATTGATTCCTTCTAGTACACATTAGGAAAAGCAACTTCTTTCATCATGGCCCTAGCCATCTCTTGCATAGTCATATTCTTCCTCCCAACAACCCCATTCTACTGAGGGGTACTAGGAGTAGAAAGATGTATCCTAATACCATTATCTTCACAAAAAAATTCAAATTCATTTGAAGTGAATTCACCTCCTCTATATGACCTTAAGCATTTGATCTTGATATCCATCTCATTCTCAACTTTTTCTTTGAATATTTTAAACTTATAAAAAAATTCTTATTTATCTCTTAAAAATGTAACCCAAGTCATTCTATTGTAATCATCTATAAGCAACATGAAATTTACCTTTCATCTTGTTGACTCCTTGTTCTTGTAGGTCCACATAGGACAGTGTGAATCAAATCCAATGACATTGTAGTAGAACACTCCTTTCTTTTAAAACTTGTCCTTGTTTGCTTTCCCATTTGACATTCTTTGCATAATGTGTTCACAGGCTTAGTTCTCTTAGGCATATCTCTCACATCATGAGAAGAACTGATATTTACCATATTGTCAAAATTGATGTGTCCCATCATTTTTTTACCATATCCAACATTATCCGGATTGAGCCAATAAGAATATTCTTCCATTTGCCTCCTTTATATGATAGACATTACTATTTTTCCTTGTTCCTTCAACAACTAGTCTTTAAAACCGTACCTTTTTTATCTCACAACCATTGGCATGAAATTTAAGATTGTATCTCTTGCTACACATATGAATGACACTGAGAAGATTATGCTTCAGACCTTTGACATAGAGAACATCCTTAGTCATCGTTTTCCCATCAATTGTTATGGCACCTTTTCCACAAATTTGTGTTGACTCATCACCACCAAATTTAAAAGCTCCACCATTGACCTTCTTGAGACTGATGAACCTTCTCTTATCACCAGTCATGTGGTTAGAGAATCCACTATCAATCACCCAAGAATTTTCCTCTTCCTTTTCATGAAAGGTAGTTCATACTACCATTGATCTTTCATTAACCTTATCAGCCTGCAAGGTACCGGACCTCTTACACTCTTCAATATTGCTCTTTTTTTCTTTTAATGCCATGAATAGGGTTTCATCATTTGATTCATTATCTTCATCTTCTGAGGAATAACTAATTTCCTTGGAATAGAAACTCTTTTGTTACCATCTTCAGATTCTTTATAGGGACATTTAGATGCAAAATGTCCAATCCTTTCATAATTGAAGCACTTGAAAGGTAACTTACCTTTGTATTTTTCAATGCCTTTCTTCAATATTATAATTTTTTCTCCAACCTCATCAAAGTCATCATTTTGATCATTTACTTAATCTTCTATTTTGTTATTGGATTTGAATGCATCTTCCTTCTTTGGAACATCTTTGTCAAATTCTCTCATTTCAAAGGTAATGAGAGCAACAAACATTTCATCTGCAAAGTACTTATCCAAGTCCTTGGATTCTTCAATAGAAAACACCTTATGACTATAAGATTTAGGGATATATCTCTGAACTTTCTTCACAATCTCATCTTCTTTACTTCTCTACCAAGACCTATGATTCCATGAAATAATTCATGCACTCGAAGCATATAACTTACAATTTATTCATCCTCTGTCATCCTTAGGGTCTCAAATCTTCTCTTAAAGATCTAAATCTTGTCTTGCTTTACTTTCATATCTCATTCATAGATGCTGCTAAGTTTCCCCAGACACCCTTAGTAGAACTACAATTCATCACCTTCAAAAGTTTTGAATCAACCAATCCACACAAGATAGCATAATTAGCTTTGGCATTGTTCTCATACAACCTGATTTTAGCTGGATCTACTAGAGGAGTAGTAGGAGCAACATAATCATCCTTGATTGATTGAAAAACACCACACCCTAGATATTTTATATGGCCTTGCATTCTCAATTTCTAAAAGGTATAATTTTTCCCATCAAACCTAGGACCTTTGTAAGCTCTATCATGTGCCATCCTGAATCTTTAATTCAAGTGGTTTAAGCTTCTTTAGAGGAACTTGGCTCTGATACCAATTGTTCAACACATTGGATAATGAGGAGGGGTGAATCAGTAATTTCAGAAAATTAAACCCCTCAGGAACTTAAGACCTCCAACACAATTCAAACTTCTAAATCAAACTAGAAACTATTAAACAAATCAATAGTTATAGAAGATATAGCAATTTAACTAGATAAGTAGAAATGAAAGGTAAAACAAGAAACACACATGTACAAGATGACACCAGATTTACGTGGAGAACCTAATGAGGGAAAAAACATGGTGAGAGCTAACTCACTATATAGAATCTCACTGCTTAAAAAAACACAATTAGGCTCACTACCAAAGACTTGCAGGCTAAGGCACACAACCTTAGGGAAAGATACAAGGGACTTGTTGAACTAAAGCACACAATTACAGGGAAAGATACAAGGACCTGGTGAAATTCACTATCTCAGAGTAGGATACATGTGAAAGTTTAGAATTTATAAAAGATGTCAACAATACACTCTACTAACTAACGCATTAAAGCACATAAGATCTATCTTCCACACACTTTCACATTTCCTCTGCAAGATATTCAATTACATTTCATCCACTCTCTCACTCATACTCTGCAAATACTTTGATCTTACGTTTATATCCTCTGAAACTTCACACAACATCAATTAGGTCAGCCAAAAGGAAGATAAACAATAATCTCAACAAGTCGACCACAAAACATCAATGTGGTCCTATCTAGGAGATAGAGAAGACCAAAAACAACCTTATTACATCTTCCAATGTGATCTCAAACAACTCAGATACTGACACACATCAATCCAAATTGGAAACAAGGAAATGTGTAGATGAAACATGAAGCACATAACCTATTATCCCAAAAATATACTTCCAATTAAATTAACTCAATGTGGTTCTAACCTGATGCAGGAGCATCCTTGGTTCTTGGCAATCTTGCATCAACCAAAAATATTTTCTTTTAGCTTTGTTTTTATTTTTGTTCCTGCTCAGTTCATTTTGGTGGATTCATCATATTTGCTCACTAGATCCTGTGGATCTTTGTGTACATCATGGACATGTTCATTTTCCTTATTCCAAGATTTGAGCACGATTGGATATTTTTCTGGAAAGTTATCGATTCTAGATTTCATGGCAGTCTCTTGAACCGACACTAGAATAATTTTCAAACCTAACGACTAGTTTGATTGCTTGTGGATCTCGACAGTGTGGTTTTAAATGTTCCATGGAGTGTCCCTGACCTTCATTATAGGTCCACACTTTTTCCTATGCACCCATTGATGGAGTAATTCAAAATTGAGGCCGACCTATTCATGTGCACGTTATATTTTCTTTCATTGGAGAATGTAATGATTTTCTGGCTGACGCGGATGTTTCTAGAATTGTGGATATGATATAAAGCTTGTAATAGATCATTACAATAGTATATTTGAGATCCAAAAGAACAATATAGATTATATCATTAAGATTTTTCTCGCATATAGGAACATATATGAATATTATATTTTGAACATGTTATATCGGGCCTGTGAGCCGGATATGTAAGCCCGGATGTTGTCGGCCGATTGTAATCAAGATTTTTGTTAATGAAAATGTTTGAATCTGCATTTTCCTCCATATTTCGTGTTGCTTCTATTGTGTTACTCTTGCTACATGGTCTAGATTGTTCTCTTTGAGGACCCTCCTACCGTGGCTATGCCAAACTAGTATCAGAGTGAGATTTAATCCGTGAGAGGTCGTCAAAATTTGCGGAGTCCTATTGAAGATTTGTTGTGGGGTGGCAGATTGAGGATCCGAACTGCAACTACAGAGGGCTTGTGTAAAGATGGCAGGAAGAAGAAATGTTAGAGGAAATGGAGTGCATTGAAATGCAGACCCAACTTTAATGGAGATGTTGAGAGGAATTATTGCTAGATTAGATGCAATTGAAACAACCTAGAAGAGAGATCGACCAGTTGATGATGTGAGTGATGAAGAGGTAAAAGTACATGAAGAAAGGGGAAGAGAAGATCAACCTGGCCTGGATCAGGGAGAAGAGAGGTTCATAAGAGTCCTAACTAGAGTGAACACAAAACCACATTTCAATCCACTAGATTATAATGGTAAGTTGGATTCAGAAGAATTGCTTGATTGGATAATAGAGATGGAAAAGTATTTTTATTTTGAAGGTACCATTGGAGATAAGAAGGTGAAATTTTCTTGTACAAAGTTGAAAGGACATGCATTCCTTTGGTGGGAGAATTTTCAAATAGATAGACAAAGAAGAGGAAAAGAAAAGATAAAATCATGGGATCAGATGGTGAATAAATTGAAAATGAAGTTTATACCTGCAGATTATCAGATCAATTTGTTTTGGAAGTTGCAGAATTTGAAGCAGAAGGAGTCAAGTGTGACAGAGTATACCGAGGAGTTCTACAAGTTGAATATTAGATCTGGACATTCAAAGGATGAGATCGAGCAAGTAGCTAGATATGTGAACGGCTTGAGACCATCTATATAGGATGAGATTAGTTTGATTAAGTTGTAGAGTGTGGAAGAGGCATATTAGTGTGCCCTAAAAGCAGAAGAGAAGTTGAATAAAAGACATGAGCAGAGACAAAGAGGAAGAGGTGGAAGATTTCAGAGAGGACAAATTTTTACTAGAGGAGGAAGAGGAACTTTTACAGATCAGAATAAAGATAAAGAAGTCAGTAAGAATGATAATTCGTACCATAGAGGTGATGGAAACTCTTATAGGAGAGGAGGATATGGTGGTTACTGAAATGAGGGTTATAGAAGAGATGACAAAGGACAGGAGAAAAGAGTATTCAAAGGAACTTGCTTTAAATATGGTGGAGAAGGACATAGAGCATTTAAATGTAATCAGGGAGAGACAAGAAGAAAGACAAAAAACAATAGAAGAATAATCGTTGTTGAGGAAAATCATGCCAGATCATCTAATAAATTAGAAGATGGAGAAGTGATGGTGAATAGAAGAGTATTATATCAAAGTGAGGTGGAGCAGGAATCGTTGCAGAGAAAGAAATTGTTTCAAACTAGATGTAAGGTAGCTGGTAAATGTTGTAAAGTGATTGTTGACAGTGGAAGTTCTGAGAACCTAGTTTCTAAAGAGATGGTGACCAAATTGAAACTAGAGAGATTGAAACACCTAAAGCCCTATCAGATAGCATGGATTCAAGATGAGCATAAGATACTGGTAAGTGAACAATGTTTGGTGAAATTGAAGATAGGAAACTACCATGATGAATTATTGTGTGATATCATGCCTATGGATATATTCCATGTTTTGTTGGGAAGGCCTTGGCAGTATGATAGACATGATATTCATGATGGAAAGAAGAACACATATACCATTGTTGTTGATGGGATGAAGAAGACTTTGTTTCCATTGGAGGATGTTCCTAAAGTTGAGGTTTGTATGATTGCTAGAGTTTGTTTGGTTGATGGAAGGATATTTATGGATGGATTGAGACATGAGAATATGTGATATGCCTTGGTTCCTAAGAAGAATGAAGACTTGAAGCATGTGGAAGAACAACCAGAAGAGAGAAAGGAGTTGCTAATAGAGTATGAAGAAATCATTTCAGATAATGTACCTGATGGATTACCACCTATGAGGAGTATTAGTCATTGTATGGATTTGATTCCTGAAGCTAGTTTTCCTAATAAAGAAGCACACCAAATGACACCTACAAAGAATGAAGAGTTGAATAGAAAAGTGCAAGAATTGTTGAGAAAGGGTTTGATTAGAGAAAGCTTAAGTCCATGTGCAGTACTTGCTATGCTTGCACCTAAGAAGGATGGTGAATGGAGGATGTGTACAAATTCTAGAGCCATAAACAAGATCAAGGTGAAGTATAAATTTCCTTTTCCCTAGATGGATGACATTATGGATTGTTTGAGTGGAGCTAGATACTTTACGAAGATAGATTTGAAGAGTGGATATCATCATATCAGAATCAGAGAAGGGGATGAGTGGAAAAAAAAATTCAAGACAAATGAAGGATTGTATGAGTGGTTGGTGATGCCTTCTGGATTCAAAAATGCACTGTGTACTTTCATGAGGTTGATGAATGAGGTATTGAATAAATTCTTGGGTATGTTTGTGATTGTTTATTTGGATGACATCTTGATTTTTAGTAAGAGTAGAGGACAAATTTTGTATATCTGGGATTTGTGATATTTGTGGAAGGATTGAAGATGGATCCTAAGAAGGTAAGAGAAATTGTTTAGTGTCCTACACCAGATAGCATTGGAGAGGTGAGATCATTTCATGGATTGGCTATTTTCTACCAGAATTTTATTAGGAATTTCAGTTCTATTTGTAGTCCTATGACATAGACTGTGAGAGGAGATAAGAAGGATTTTAGGTGGACATCTAGAGTAGATCAAAGTTTTGAGTTGTTGAAACATAAGGTGATTGAGCAGCCTATGTTGGATTTACCAAATTTTAATAAGGTATTTCAAGTAGATTGTGATGCAAGTGGAAATGCAGTTGGAGCAGTATTAAGTCAAGAAGGAAGACTTGTAGCTTATTTCAGTGAGAAATTGAATAATTCTCGAAGAAGATATTTAGTGTATGATCAAGATTTTCATGCCATAGTTCAAGCCTTGAAGAAGTGGAGACATTACTTGTTGCCTAAGGAGTTTGTGTTATATACAAATCTTCAGGCTTTGCAATATTTGAACAGTCAAGGTAAGTTCAATAAAGACACAAGAGATGGGTAGAATTCTTGGAGTTATACTTTTTTTTTGAAGCATAGGAGTGGAAAGTCAAATAGAGTTGTTGATGCTTTGAGTAGGAGAAGGAATTTACTAAAATAGATGAGAGTGGAGGTATTAGGATTTTATGAATTGAAGAACTTGTATGAGGAAGACATGAATTTTGTAGAACCTTGGAGAGCCTGTAGAGAACCAGTTTTAGAGGATAGGAGTCAGTGGTTGGATTATTTCATTCAGGAGGATATGTTGTTCAGAGGGAATCAATTATGTATACTCCGAAGTTCAATGAGGGATAACTTGGTGAAAGAAAAGCATAGTGGAAGATTGTCAGGACACTTTGGAGTCGATAAGACAGTAGCATTGGTAAGTGAGAATTACTTTTGGCCACAGATTTATAAGGATGTCAGGAAATTTGTGCAAAGTTGCAGAGTTTTTCAAGTTGCAAAAGGGAGTAGTCAAAATGTTGGATTGTATAAACCTTTGACATTTTCAAAGAGACATTGGGAGGATATCAACATGGATTTCATACTTGGATTGTCGAAGACACGGAGAGGTAATGATTTTATATTTGTGGTAGTGGAAATTTTTTCTAAAATTGCACATTTCATACCTTGTAAAAAGATAACAAATACAGTACATGTAGCAGATTTTTTTTTCAAAGAAGTGGTCAGATTGCATGGATTACCTAGGAGTATTGTTTCAGATAGAGATACAAAGTTTTTTGGTTCCTTTTGGAGGACACTTTGGAAGAAGTTGAAGAGAGATCTAAAGTTTAGTTCTATGTTTCACCCAAAAACTAATGGATAGACAAAGGTAGTGAATATGAGTTTGGGGAATTTGCTGAGATGTTTGGTTGGAGAGAAAACTAGAAGTTGGGATTTGGTCCTTACACAAGCAGAGTTTGCTTACAACAATTCGGTGAAAAAGAGAACTGAAAAGACACCTTTTGAAATTGTTACTGGAGTTCATCCTAGAGGTATATCAGAGTTGAGAGACATCAATATGGAAGATAAAAGGAGTGCATAAATAGAGGAATTTGCAAAAAATATGAAGAAAGTGCATACTCAAGTGAAGGAGCAGTTGGAGAATATGAACCGGAAGTATAAGGGGAAATCAGATAAGAAGAGGAGACATAAGGAGTTCAAAGTTGGTGATGAAGTGTTGGTATATTTGAGAAAGGAAATATTTCCAGTTGGCACATACAACAAGTTGAAGATGAGGAAGTTTGGACCTTGTAAGATTTTGAAGAAATTTGATTCTGGAAATGCATATGATGTGGAGTTACTGGATAACATGGGTATATCACCTATATTCAACATTGCAGATCTACATCAGTACCATGAAGTAGAGTTCAGTGAAGACAGTAAAGAAAAACTAGAAAATTAGTTTCCTAAACAACAATCAGATGAGATAGAGGAGATTCTGGATATTAGAGATGAGAAGAAAACTCGTGGAAGACAATACAAAGAATATCTTGTGAAGTGGAGAGGCAGACCAGTGGAGGATTCTTCTTGGATTTCTCAGGTTGAGGTAGACTGTATTGGTTTAACTTTAGCCCCAACAAAGTGAGGGACTCACTTTTCAAATAACCCTGGATGTCTGATGCAGGAGCATCCTTGGTTCTTGGCAATCTTGCATCACCCAAAAATATTTTCTTTCAGCTTTGTTCTTATTTCTGTTCTTACTCAATTCATGTTGGTGGATTCATCATATTTGTTGACCAGACCCTGTGGATCTTTGTGTACGTCGTGGACATGTTCATTTTCCTTATTCCAAGATTTGAGCGTGATTGGATCTTTTTTCAGAAAGTTATTGATTTTGGATTTCATGGCAGTCTCTTGAACCGACACCAGAATAATTTTCAAACCTAACAGCTAGTTTGACCGCTTGTGGATATTTCTTGTAACTTGCGGATCTTGATGGTGTGATTTTAAATATTCTATGGAGTGTCCCCGACATACATTATAGGTCCACACTTCGTCCTATGCACTCGTTGATGGAGTAATTCAAATTTAAGGCTGACTTGTTCATGCGCACGTTATATTTTCTATCATTGGAGAATGTAATGATTTTCTGGCTGACACAAATGTTTCTAGAATCACGGATATGATATAAAGCTTGTAATATATCATTAGAATAGCAGATTTGAGATCCAAAAGAACATTATAGATTATATCTGTAAGATTTCGCTTGCATATAGGAGCATATATGAATATTGTATTTTGAACATGTTAAATCAGGCCTGTGAGCCAAATCTATAAGCTCAGATGTTGCCAGCCGATTGTAATCAAGATTTTTGTTAATGAAAATGTTTGAATCTGCATTTGCCTCCATATTTTGTGTTGCTTTTGTTGTGTTACTCTTGTTGCACAATCTAAATTGTTCTCTTTGAGGACTCTCCTACTGTGGTTGTGCCATAACCAAGATAGGTTAGGACCCAAATCCATCTTAACACAACTTCATATGCTAGAAAAACCTCTCAATCACATAGTGCAAGAAATAGAAAACACCTTGTTGGCAAGATATCCACAAATTACCTAGAAGACCAACTCAAACACAATGCAACACCAAAAGAGATCAACAAATGATGTGCAGATCACAAAGATATGTTCCTTGAACATCCACACTTCTAGACACCTCTTTTATATTGCCATGCCACAAATAACCACTACAGATTAAACATAAACAAAATAATTCATCTTGGAAGCACAAAATGCATAAACACATGAGATATAACATTAACATAACATCTTGTAGACCACTTCAACACATGAATTTGGAACTGAGACACTACACAAACACTGAGAGAACATCCACCAAACCACAGGAGTATAAACATCAATGCAGAGAAATGTGGAGTTCTTTTCGAACCAATCTAGACAATCAACAAAATTGCCAACCTTCTAAATTAGCATAAACCTCCTCGACAACACAGGTGACCTATAAAGATAGGAGTGCAACTTCCACATAGCACAAACATTGAATCCCAAACCACAATACCACATCTTCAACATTGAAGGAATGCAAAGCATTCTCCCAAACAATCTCCACAACAACATTTAGAAACAAAAATTTCTTACCCATTTGTGAAGTCCAAAATAAACTTGCAACAGTACACACATCCTTAGGAGAAATAGGAGAGAGCATACAACATGCTATATTCCATCAACAACATCTCTCGACCATCACCAATACTTCTAATCCTCATCTTAATGCATCATCATGAAAACAACTTTGTTGACAGCAACCATACCCAATACTTATTTACATGACATCAAACAAGGCATGACATCCAACCATTAGCTTCAAAACACATCATCATACATCAATGGAATTCCAACAATGCAACAATCTCCCCAAATGTTGACAACCAAAGTCAACAATCTCCCAAACACACACAACAATCCTCTCAATCATTGAAATCAATGACAACCAATGCCAAACATACAATAGTTTCAAGTGTTGACATAAATGACAACTGCAACAATGAACCAAGTTTTGAAATCAATGACAACCACTGCCAACATTTTTATCTTCAAACTTCATTCCTAAAATGGAACAATGAATTCCAAAAAGAGGAATCCATGCATAAACCCAAATATATGGTCAAATTGAACTTAACCCAATCACACATGCCCTCACTAATTGATTGGTGGCATGCTTATGTTCCCTCTCAAGGAAAACCTATTATAAAAAAATCAATAAAAGCAACTTCTAGAAATAGTGTACCAATAATAAAAATTAAAAAAGATAATTAACATTATCTACAACAAGTAATTGTTGAATCTAACAATGGAAACCCCACTAAATAAAATTAAAAATTTTAAATAACAACTATCTTAAACAAGACATGTGAATACACACATAGGAAACATTTAAACAAGGTGGTGCCAAAAAGACTTTACCTCTCAAATAAATATCTACAATCAACTTGGGTCAACTAGAAACTTTCAATGATTAAATTAAAATAAACAAAACATATAGTTCATGTTTAATAAAATAAAATCAATAAAATAAATGAAGGAATTCAAATTTTAAATTTTGATTAAATTGAATTCACACACTAACTCACAATTCTCTCCCATTCCAAAAATTATGGAACACATTCCAAAGAGTGTAGAAAACATCAAAAACTCACACGTAAGATAAAATAGCACTCACAAAGGTCATTGGAACCTTGATAATTGAAGTTAAAAGGTATAGGAATTTAAACATGGGTACAAGTTACACCACTCCACAAGAAAATGTGAAACAAGTTAATGATCCATGACAATCTACTACACATGACTCCCATTAGCCAATCACTTGTTAAAATAATATACTCAATGTGTACATCAAAAATTATCTTAGAATTCATGGTTGAAGCAATAAGTTAGACCAATATATTAACATGTTCGCGTACATGGAAATCAAGGCATGTGCAACATAATAATGTATTTTACTAAATGGACATACTCGAACTATGGAGAATGATAATCAATCATATTATCAACATCCTACATAATTATAATTATGTCGTAAACCAATACATTAATCACTATTAGCTTGATAATAAGTATATAAATGATTATCTAGTCATGCAAACACACAAGATGACATCATAATAGCCAAACATAGATCTCAACTATAACATGGATATATAATTATGAATATATGATCAATACAAGGTATTGATTAGCACATGCATGATCATAAACTTCCATATTAATCATCCTTTGCAGACAAAATATAGACCATCTATCTATGAATGTCTTGAAAATATTGTAAAGTACAAGCACCCTAATCAATTAAGATAAGACAAGAGTTGAAGAATGCTTAGGCCTTATATATTACTCATGCATAATGTTTTAGGGGTTGGAGCTAGTGTGGCCCTCTCAATTGATGAATGAAATATCACATGAAATAATAACAATTAGTATGACATTCCCCCCTTAGACAGTATGAATGCATCACAATAAATATGATTTTAGGAGAGTGAAGACTAAAATATGGCCACATATATCAAATGTGTTAGGTCCAAGTATGTAAAAAGATATGCATGAATCTTAATGTATAGAAAATGGGAGACAAATGTGTTGTCCCTAACCTTCGCTCTCCCTTGCCTCTTCCCAAGTGTAAGGAGAAATCATACAAAATACATATCAATAAACCACCATGTAACATGTCATGTAAAAGACAAGCATGAAATTGAAACACAAGTATAATAAAGTAAATAATTACATTATGCAGAGCACATAAGTGTAATTCCAAAAATATGTAATCATAATAATTTCATGGACAAGAGTACCATAAAAATATAATAGAACGGATGTATTGTGGTAAATCAATATGTAAGTCTCCAACTAGGAGAAGATAATATAGTCAAGATAATACTCCAAAGTGGGCGAAGAAATGATAATAAGAACAAATAAGAGGGAGATTTGAAAAGAATGAGTGGAAAAATACCATGCGCATGCATAATCCAAAGGCCAAAAATGGAAGATGTAAATACAAAAGGTGAAATGAGCATAAAAAGCAAGACATACACTTAAGTTCAAAGATAAAATATATAAATATAAAATGTGAAACAAAGATAAAAGAACAACATGCAAAGCATAATAAAAAGGCCAAACAACATCAAAATAAAAAAAGATGAGAAAACAAGGAGAATAAAAAATGTAGTTCCATCAAAATATCAACAACATAAAACCAAAAAAACAAACAAATTATGTTCTCTATTAACACCAGGAGAGTATTTTTTAGGCATTCCATAACTTTGCATCATCTAAATCTATAAAGAAAACAAAAGAGAAGCATACATGAACAAAAAAAAAGAGTGAAATGAACCACAAAGCAAATATTCATAATCATTCGTATAAACATACAACACTAAAGATGCCTTTACATTCTCGTAACAACATTCAACACTAAAGATACATTTACATCCTTGTGTCAACATACGACACTAAAGATATCTTTACATCATCCTCATACTAACTAAAGATATAATTACACCATCCCCATAACTAATGATATCTTTACATCATCCGTATACTAATTAAAGATATATTTATATCATCCCCATAATTAAAGATATCTTTACATCATCCCCATACTAACTAAAGATATATTTGCATCATCCCCATAACTAAAGATATCCTTACATCATCCTCATACTAACTAAAGATATAATTACCACATAACTAATTATATCTTTACATCATCCCCATACTAATTAAAGATATATTTGTATCATCCCCATAATTAAAGATATCTTTACATCATCCCCATACTAATTAAAGATACATTTACATCATCCCCATAACTAAAGATATCTTTACATCATCCTCATACTAACTAAAGATATAATTACACCATCCCCATAACTAATGATATCTTTACATCATCCCCATACTTAATTAAAGATATATTTATATCATCCCCATAATTAAAGATATTTTTACATCATCCCCATACTAACTAAAGATATATTTACATCATCCCCATAACTAAAGATATCTTTAAATCATCCCCATACTAACTAAAGATATATTTACATCATCCCCATAACTAAAGATATCTTTACATCATCCCCATACTAACTAAAGATATAATTACACCATCCCCATAACTAATAATATCTTTACATCATCCCCATACTAACTAAATATATATTTATATCATCCTCATAATTAAAGATATTTTTACATCATCCCCATACTAATTAAAGATATATTTACATCATGCCCATAAATAAAGATATATTTACATCATCCGCATAACTAAGGATATCTTTACATTATCCCCATACTAACTAAAGATATAATTACACCATCCCCATAACTAATGATATATTTACATCATCCCCATACTAATTAAAGATATATTTATATATCATCCCCATAATTAAAGATATCTTTACATCATTCCCATACTAACTAAAGATATAATTACACCATCCTCATAACTAATGATATCTTTACATCATCCCCATACTAATTAAAGATATATTTATATCATCCCCATAACTAAAGATATCTTTACATCATCCACATACTAATTAAAGATATCTTTACATCATCCCCATACTAACTAAAGATATAATTACACCGTCCCCATAACTAATGATATCTTCACATCATCCCCATTCTAATTAAAGATATATTTATATGATCCTCATAATTTAAGATACCTTTACATCATCCCCATACTAACTAAAGATATATTTACATCATCTTATAACTAAAGATATCTTTACATCATCCTCATACTAACTAAAGATATAATTACACCATCCTCATAACTAATGATATTTTTACATCATCCCCATACTAATTAAAGATATATTTATATCATCCCCATACTAATTAAAGATATCTTTACATCATCCCCATACTAACTAAAGATATAATTACACCATCCCCATAACTAATGATATCTTTACATCATCCTCATTCTAATTAAAGATATATTTATATCATCTTCATAATTTAAGATATCTTTACATCATCCCCATACTAACTAAAGATATATTTACATCATCCTCATAACTAAAGATATATTTACATCATCCTCATAACTAAAAATATATTTACATCATCCCATAAATAAAGATGTCTTTAGTTCATCTCCATGGGAAAACACATAACAATGTTGGAACATCATGCTTTCACTGCATTGGCACTTCCTTTTCAAGTTTCTTTACATTAATCTTTTTTCATAGTAAGTGGTAGCTCTTGCTTTCAAACTGTAAGCCTTTTGTCATGTCTGTTCATATGCAGTATTGCTTCCTTTGGCACGTTTAATCTCTAACCCTTTTCATTCTCTTTGTTCGTGTAAAGCTCATAAGTAAGATAACTTCTCTTATAAAATATCTTTTAAAATGTGAACAAAGATATGGTAATAAAGTAAACATGTTGGAAAACACATTGATACTTATCTCTTAACACTTTTACTATCTTTTACAGTCATGACATGAAATTGTTAACAGGAAAGTTTCCAGATCTCTACTCCTTTTAGTAGACAAAAAATATTCTCTTGACTGCGACCTCAAGATTTGCTGACAACTTTTATAAATGACTGCATTGCCATTGATGGTGTTGAGTTCTGTAAGAATACATTCAAGAGGGACCCACAATTACGCCATGCATTGGAAGATAAGGGTGTCTGACAAAGCTTGAGACAAAAGGTGCCAGTTTTTTCCACGTCTCAAAGCAAAGGCATTGACTCTGTGTGCTGGCGAATCCATTAATATTATATCTGTCCAAATACTTGTTTCAATCTGTTCCAACTGTGAAAGCATCTGTTAACATCAATCTTGTTCATTATAGAAATCTGAGGTCTTTCCACAAGATATGATAAGAATGGCCTAAAGTGGCTCACAGATTGGACTGGATGACGTGCAAGCAATCTGAGTTCCATGGAATGCAGTCCAAGCTGTCTGAATGAATCTGCACCTTACACGTTTATACAGAGAAAAATAAGTGGCCCAGAGCTTGTGGGAACTTACTGGAAATATAGGCATCAAGAAAACGACTTATTTGGAAAAAATAAATTGATGAATAAGTGTCTTGTTTGTTGTCATTATTTTTTTGTTTCCAGCTGTTGTCCCATTTCAACTTTTAGAGTGTCTTGCAAAATAATTTCAATAAATGATTTTTATTTGAATAGCTTTTGAAAAATATTGGTGTATTTACACTTTTTCATCAACTTTCTCATAAAATAATTATTAAAATTGGAAAACAATATATTTTGAAAATAATATTTAATAGAAAGTGTGAATGTGCTATTTTGTATATGAAAAGAAATATATGTTTTTTAATTAAAATTAGATTTTTTGAATATTATAATTAATATAATTTAATTGATTTAATTTAGAACAGAGATAGATTATCATATGATAAACTTAAATAGAAATTTAAATTTAATTAAAATAAAAATTCTTAATTAATTTTGATAATTAATAGATAGTTATTTATCAAGGCAAAGATCCTGGTTCGATTGGCTAAAACATCTTGTTGCAAGCAAGAGGTCATGAGGTCTAGTCTCTCCTCTTCCCCGTGGTACTAGAGGGTCTGTCATGCTAGTATCATCAATCACGTGAAGTACCCGTGGTATTGAAGGGCATGTCGTGTCAATGTCATCAGTCACATGAAAAAAGTTTACCAATTGCATGTAATTTACAATTGTTTGTTTTGGGAAATGTCAAAAGAAAAATGATAATATCTGAATTAGGTTATTTTTCAAATTGTGTTAGCATTGATTTCACACTACATAATTGACCTCAATTCTATAAAACTAGTTTGGAGTGCACACAATTGATTTGGTATTTTATTGACTTCTATACCTTAAAAAAAAGATTGGTAGTGTTTAAAAATACCATTAGAGATCTTGTTAAGTGATAATTATGTTCCCCTTCAAATAAAACTCATAGGTAGACTAATTCAACAACTCGTGAAAATAAATCAACATAGCAAGCAACAACACAATATTGCTATTTGTCACTATGTATGCAGATTTGATGTAATGTTGAATTCTCAAAGGTGCCACTTAAGTGATAATACAAAGACTAAATAAGAGATCTTCATTATAAATTCCTAATGTGTTAAAATGAATTAGGTTTAGTATTTTTATACATATTGTTGATCCTTAAAACTTACGCCTTGCTGGAATAGCCATATGGGAAGTTCAGTGAATGGGAGACAAATTACACTTCACTAAAGAACCTCCGGGATTTTAGAAGTTGACTCTTCATTCTTGTTTTGGAGAGAAAAGGGGAAGAAGGAAAACATAAAAAAATCTAAACTAGGCGATGCGCCAAATCTTTTACAACATTTCAAATCTCTATCCTGGATAACTAGACTACCAACTCTTATGCAATGAACACAGAGTGCCACAGACCCTTCATTGTTGAAAAGAGAGTGAGATGCATAAGGATTGAACAAGCACAAAGCATAGCATTCAGATCTTCTCATGGGAAGCACACACTAAGGTTCAATAGAGTGTGATACACCTAGAATATCCTACTAATGCCTTGAATCCTTACAAAGATTATTCACCCATAAGCATAGTATGAAACTTAACATAAACTATTGCAGCAATGAAAGAGTACATATGACATGGTTCAATTGACTGCAAATCCATATCAAACACCATAAAAGTTGAAACTTAAATGATCAGTTTTTCAAGATCACATGCATACATGAATGACATAGAGCATAAAACTAGTATCAACAAAAGGTGAAACACAACACAAAGGAAATATTGGGCACAATTTGATGCTTTTTACTTTCTATTAGTTGATTCAAATGATACAAAATCCTAAGGTTGAGTGCCAAATGGATATTTCCTTTAAAACAGATCTTCCAAGTGTTCCTTATAGAAAATAATGAACAATCACTACTAAAGTTGTGAATAGAGCAAACCGATCTTTCAGCCTCTAAAAGGGAAGCAACAAGAAAAAATCCCTCTCCCACCACCCGGATTGCAAAAGAACAAAAACCAAACGATGGCATTAAAACATTGCCAGAGAAACTGCAGGGATATTTGCATAAAGAAAATAGAGATTAATCCTCCCTCTGACAAGCCCATATTGCAATAACATTTTAGTTGGTGATAACCAATTGAAACACAACTTAAAATTCCCCAAAACGTTATTTTTAATTAACTCCTCTGCACAAACCTATCATGGTGGATCCCAACCGATTTAGGAATGAATGTTCTTTGACAAAACCTAGAATTATTAGGCACCATGCTTAATTAAGACCCCCCTAGCAACCAAAAATCTGATCATAAGATATAGAAATCATGGCGATTGTTCTAAATAATTGAGCAAGCGAATCCTTCAAACATTAATGGCACCTGCAACTTTCCACTTTCAAAAATGACACTCCCCATCACACTTCGTCCTTCAATTAGACTCACTCAATATCTTCTCGAGCTCAAGACATATTTGGGGCCCTCATCTGATTGTCAAGTGGCGTTCTCCGCTACTACTTTGACATTGTATGCTTCTTCCTTTAGAAAAATCCCTACCAGGGACACATGACACACGGGTAAGAATTGTCAGGGCTTTCCTTCAAGCTGCCTCTATGAATCTTTGTGGCATCAGAACGTGGTACCTATTGTGCAGTTTTCGCACACACACCCTGTTGGAAGTAGGGACCTTCTTTTCCTTGCTTTGTTTTCTTGTTTTCTTTTCGTAGGGCCCTGACTTCATTCCCCTTAAGGGATAAGTCACTCGGTCTGAGTCTTGATTCACCCAAGTGCTTAGTGATGAGCTTGGATTTGTAATGTCTTCTTGCAACTTGAAGTCATGGTCTAGCTCCTAAGAATTTTCCCCTAGTCAACAACTTGATAATTTGGCAAAATTGACTTAGGAGGAAGTTCAAAAAATACGATCTAGCTCGGATTATCCGAACCCTAATCTGGTCAGACAATCCGAGGAACCTCATATTATCTGAAATCTGTGCCCGGGTCATATTTATGAAATTTTAACCATCCCATCATGCATTTATTAGGGTCATTTATTGCACTTAAACGGTTATATATTCAAGTTTTTCTCTCCATTTTTGTCATTAGCATTTGAATGACCTTGAAAGCGACAGAGTGCTCTCCCTTGAGTAATCAAATTCAGTTCTATTGAGAGACTCCATTCGCTTGGAGGTGATTGTCGGTGGATTTGGTATCCTTTTTTCCAGACTTTGGGTGTGTTCTTTGGTTTTTGTGCGCTTTAAAGGTATGTCTTGCCCATTCTTCGCCCATGACATTGATTTTACTGTTGATCTCTCGTTGAATCCTTTCTTGATATTGCACAGTTGTATGAGTTCAATTTTTCATGCGTATCTTAGGGTTTATCATTGCAAATCAAATTTTCTAGGGCACATTGGTTAAGTAAGCGAGGGTTCTTGTTTGAATGATTTAATCCAGTGAATGCATTTTAGGGCTTCTCCCTCTATGTCTTGAGTGTAGAATATGTGAGTGGATGAGTCTTACCATGACTTCTAGTGTGATTCAAACCCTAGTTTGAAGGTCCCTCGCCTGTGAGTCTTGAGTATGGAGGTTTAGATCTAAGTGAATTAAAACATTACACACAATCATTCAAATGATGCCATGAAACAATATGATTGATCAATCTTTCAAGGCGAATCTATGATTTTCATTTTGAGGCAAACATTCTTGATACTTATAATTTTTTTCAACGTGGCGAAATCTTGGAAAATCTGAGCTAGCTCGGATTACCTGAGCCTTAATTTGCTCGGATAATCCAAGGTGCCCTGAATTGATTGAAACTTCATACCTTGACATGTTTACACTTAGAAAATCTTGGTTTTGACCTTCGTTTAGTAATATCTAACTACCTTGGATTGTCCAAACAATAGTTCATTTGAGTAATCCGAGGTGTGGTGGAATCTTCGATTTTCTTTTAGACTTCATTCTTAATGCTTACATCTAAGTTCATGTTGATTTGAATGCTTGATGAAAACCTTGTACCTTGATGATTTAATGTTTGTGATCTCATTTATTTTGATTCATGAGTCAGAAGTAATTTTTTTACCATCAGGTGGTTGAGTTCAGTAAATCCTAGCTCGCCCGGATTATCTGAACCCTAATCTGGTCATAAAATCTAAGCAAGCTTAGATTTTTTGAGTTTTTTTTGTTTTGGCTTCAAACTCAATAAAGGTTAATCCATGATCATGATGATTACTTTTGATGATTTTATGTGTTTCAATGATGAGAAAAATGATCATTTCAAGGAGAATTATTTAATTGAAAGAGTTCCATGTATGATTTAATGGCATTATGAATGGTATATTACATTGATTATTAGGATATGTTATGTTGGTTCTTTCCTTGTGTTGATTATGGTTTTCTTTAACAGATGCAGGAAGAGATAAGTCTTGACAAAACCACCAAAACCAAGGCCGCTCTAGCACAGGAGAAAGTTAGAAAGAGACAAGAAAGGATGAAGTACAACTTTAAAGGAATTTGGCCAGAGACAAAGATTTCCTCTGCATGGTCAAGGATTGCAGATACCAATATGGGCCATGTGGACTATGATGACTTCCATCAAAGGATGTTTGGAAAAGAACCAACCGAGTTGGCTCAAAAGATCACTCAAACCGGATTAGCACAAGCAGTAGGATTCCTACCCACACAACTATGCCCAGAGCTAGTTTTGGAGCGTGCAAAGCATTATGACTCTAGGACGAGAATCATAATTGGGCCTCAAGGTAGAGTTATGGAAAACTTGACTGAGGAGTCAATTACAGAGGTCTTCAACATTTCCTCCCATCACAAGCTTATTGAAGAGATCAACATTGGGGAAGCCACTAATTTCTATGAGGAAGACCCCAACAAAACTCTAGAGATAATGAACAATGCATGGATACTAAAGCCAAAGCCACACTATTCAAAGTTGGCCAAGTAGTTGCACATAAGTGATTTCAAGCTGTAATACTATGATATCATAACTCTCTTGGGAAAAGTAATGGGAGTGGAGGAGGCACATATATTTCAACCTTGGATGTTCCATCCCATTACCCAAATTGTAGCAAAAAAGCATTATCATTGGGAAAGGATCATCAACAATAATATAAATTCCCAATTAAGGAGTGTGCAGGAGACTAAAAAGTTTACCATGACTTCATAATTAGTATATATGTTGGCACATAAAGCCAAGTACAAGGGTCTCAGCTGCAAAGGAGTCTTGGGGCAGGATAAGATATGGGAGGTGTATCCACAATTACAGTATAAACACATCCAACTATAGGAGGGCCAATGATGCTTTCTTCATGTATATTCCCAGATTGTTGCAAGATGCTCTTCATATGAGGATCTCTACAGATGTAATGGATTTAATGAAACAATACGGCCAATGGTTCATTCAATTCCAAAGGTTCACATACATTTGAGTGCAAGGATCCCCAGTTGTTCCTCTCAGGCTACCTCAGTATCCCACCAACAAGCTTATCTTGTTAGAATTGACAAAACAAATGGCATATTTTGAAGAAGTCCTACAACAAGGCAACATAAATAAGAAAGGATTGGGATCAGAGTTCCCATTGAGAATAGGAGTATTAGAGGCTTTCCCTTCTATTCAGAGTGCCCAACATTCTAAGAAGGAGATGACCCAATTTGAGTTGTACTCTCATAATGATAGAAACAATTTTCATCCTTACGAAAAGGCCATGAAGCAAGCTAATAGGACTTTCAGGCACAAAGACCACATTGAAGACTACTGGGCCAGTTGTCAGGATGAATGGGAAGTCATCAGAAGAAGATTCTCAACGTTAACTTTGAAGTTAATCAAACTATATAGAGTTGTGGAAGTGCTTGATCAGGTGGAAGATAATGATGCAGATCTTCTTCAACACCATGACTATGAACCTTACAAGAATAATCCATTGCCTCCAATTAATTGGTCTAAAGAGGAAATAATTGATTTGAATCAAATTATTGAGCCTGTCAAGAAGTATTCTAGATTGTGGGTTAAGCATAAAATGTTGGAATTGGAGACTCAAGGTGTCAAGTTCACCTATGATTTAATGGGAGACTTTGAGTCTCAGGATGAAGAAGTAGTTGAAACCAATAAGGAGGATGAAGCCTCGGAGCCCCATGATGAAGAGGCTCTTGAAGAAACAATATCCATTAAAAAAAGAACTAGGAGTCAGGTGTAAACAAAGAAAGGAGGAAGGCTATCTCCTAAGATTAAGAAGGTTCCTCAGACCAACACCAATGTCGAAGTAGGAGAGACCTCACAACCAGTAAGGAAAAAGAGAATATTTATAGAAAGGCGGAAGGATGCAAAAGCTAGAAAGAATGAGACTACCATAGATGCCTCTTCTGCTGCAAAGGTGGTAGAGTTGGAGAGTTTAGGAGAAAAGCCCCAATTTTATGTGAGGAGAAATTCTCCTAAGCAGAAGATTGCTTAAACAGAAGAAGTGAAGATAACAAAAGAAGAGCTGGAAGATGAAGAGGCACCTATGGATGATATGGGGAAGAGAGCAGCTCCAGGAAATAATTCTTCCTTTCCTTCTCCACCTTCTTCACATCAAAATGTACAAATATTTGAGGAGGAACTTCCAAAGGAAGGAAATATATCTAATAACCCTGAGCAGCTGAATGAAGATGATGACAATATTTCTACTCCTAATAGTGGAGAGTGGAGAAAGTTTGTCCAAGAAATAAGGCAATCAACCTCTGGAGCTAACAACAAGAACATAGAATCAGAGGTTTTTCAAGGAAAATATCAAGGTCTCCTAAGAAGGTAATAGTTGATGAGCCACAAAGTAATCCCGAGGAAGAAGATAAAAGAGAAGATGTTGTCAATAGTCCTAATCAGGACAAGGAAGAACAAGGAAATCAACCAGAAGTTGAGCAAGATATTGAAATAAATGTGGTTGATGATACCAACAAGGAGACATCAACTGAATCATCTTCAACTCTAGAGTGGTTGGAAAAGAGGCTTAGTAAGAAGCCAATTATTGTACAAGAGGAGACCCCAAGTTGGGATAAATTGCTTGAACAATGGGGTCAACCTAAGCAAAGAAAAAGGGCCAAGACAGTTTCCAGGATTTCCAGGGATGAGTTTTATAATAGGGTTATCCATGTAGTTGTTCCTCTAACTGATAAGTTCAAAGATGAAGTCAAGTCCTCTAATTACAAGGTACAAACAATCAACCTAGGGCCCACAACTAGAGAACAAGAAAAGGAAGAGTTCTAGGAGTCCTCTTAGGCAATTTCAAGGAGATTAGATAAGGAAACAGAGGAAAAGGAAAGATTGCAAAAGCAATTGAATGATGTGTATAAATATGTGCAACATTTAATGAAGCCTCTGTAGACTATGGGTAGTGAGGGAGTTGTGCCAAAAGGATTGTTGCCTAAGGAGGAAATCACTGAAATTGAAAGATTAAAGTCTTCTATACAATGTACTCATAGTTGGCTACAGGTTGTTATAGATTGAAATAATATTAATGAAACAACTGACAATTAAATTTTGCAGATGCCTAAGAATGAGTTGGAAAAATTGGACATCCTTTCCCGAGATGAGGTTGATAAGGTAAAGGAATGGATTGAGAGGTCTGGAATTATAGAAAGGAGCTCTTGTCCAAGGTTCTAAAGAAAATAACAAAAATACAAGGGAAAGTGAAGGAGATACATGATGGTTGCATCAATTTCTTGGAAATAATGACTGGCAGGAAGAAGTTCGGCAAGAAGAATATGAATGTTGGCAAATTACAAGGATGGTGGCATGAGATATATGCTCATTTTGATGGTGCTCCAATTGCAAAAGAAAATATCGAAGATGCAACAATCTATATTTCAAAATTGGATAAATACCATGAGTTACAGATTGAATGGAGTAAGGTAATGCCCCAATATTTGGAGGAATTTGAAAATCATAAGACAAGAATTATATTTATTCCAGTTTTAAATTTAGAAGATATGAAGGAAGTATTGGGGAAGTTTAGGAAATTCTCCAATAAATTAGAAGCTGACAAGGAGAGAGAAAATCACCAGCTTGCAGCCACATAGATTATTGTGCCAGACATGTGACTTCCAGCCAACCAGATGGATGACTTCGAATTTTGTGCCACCAAGAGGATATTTTTAAAAGAACCTAGGCCGACCTAGATGAAGCCCCAAGAATTAAATGGAAATTTTATTTTATTAGAACTTTTTGGGCCGACCTAACTTGGCTGACTTTTTGATGTAAACCCTAATTTGGGCTGACCTAGTGGAGGGATTTCTATAAATTAAGGATCTTGCCTCATTTTAAAGGGTTAGATTGGTCGACTTTTTGATGTAAACCCTGATTTGGGCCGACCTAGTGGAGGGATTTCTATAAATTGAGGATCTTTCCTCATTTGCAAGAGTTAGAGCTAAGTTAGGAGTTAGTATTTTCTAAGAGAAAGTACTGTAATATTGAATAATAGAATTGTTGCAACATTGGGTGAATCAATATAAGTAAATACATTGTTCTTTGGTGCTCTTTCTTGTGTTGTTTCATCTTGCATGGTTCTTGTTATTCCATCTCTTTAAGATTTCTTTGAGATCATTAGATATATGTTAGAGTTAGAGTTAGAAATGATGCAATGGTATTTATGATTTGATATTTGAAGTGTTTGAGCAATCCTTGGTCCATACTTTTAGCAGCTTGTTGATTGTAAGTTGTTGTGTAAAGTTAGCCTAGACCTTAAATTTGTGTGCTAATTTCAATTGTGGGTATTTATTCATTTCAATTGCAAAATAGGGTTGATTTGGGTGGATGCTTCATGATCTGAAAATATTTAATTCGTTAGAAGATTGCATTGTTCCTGTGAGATTGCAGATTAGATCTAGGTTAAACAAGAATTGGTTTTGAGGGATTGGTCCACTTTGAGTGTTTTATCATTTACATTGTTGATCTTAGGGATCATTTTAATCTTAGGATCTCTCTAAACCCTTATCTTTTGTCATTTCTTTTAAAATATGAGTTAGATTTAGGATTTTAAGTATCATTACATTGCAAGATCTGATAAGTTTGAAAGTTCCTGCATTTGTTTTGTAAGGTCCTTTTGTGATTACCAACATTTTAACATATTATCTGAGTTGTTTATGCATTTTCAAGACCTAACATTAGAGATCTTGGGGTTATCTCTTGAGGCTTGCTAATAGAGATTTACCTTTCAAGAGAGATAGGATACTTGTATTCTATCTGAGTTGTTGTGCAGAAAACATCATCAACAACACCCTCTACTATGAAAGACTTCAAAAGAATCGACAATTTTAGCAAAGACTATGTGGCCACCATGTGGCACCATCACATGCCTTTGCAAGAGGATAAGGTTACAGTCTTGATTGAATATGTGTGATGTTGAAACAAGAGATGAGAGGAAAGGCCACAGGGGTAAAAAATCAAGAGATAAACTCCAGAAAAAGAAACTTCAAACAAAACACTTGATTTCAATTTGTAGAGAAAAACCTCTAGTGTTGGTGACTTCTAGGGGGTCTCTGCCTGCAGAGACACGAACCCAACAATACTCTAGCCTACAATGAAAAAAGAAGAAAAAGGGGTGCATCCTTAGAATTTAAGGAATACAAAGTGTAGGGATTCCTTTTCCACCTCTGAAGGTTGCACTAGTGCGCATAGTTACTTGAATGCTTGATCCAGATCAATTATCTCTTTGAAAGAGATATCACTCAACTTCATTTGTGTAAACCCGATGTGAAATTTGAGTCACACGAGAGGATGCAAAATCCTTTCGATCTCCTTAGCGTTTGGTGATGGATGTAGGGCATGGAAGACTAACTAATTGTGTTGCTTGTCCTCTAGTTTCTATTTGATCTGATCCTCGATCAACACCACTCCATCAAGAAAAAAAAGGATGGAAGCCCTAAATTGACTAATCTCTCAAAGTGCTCCCTCATTTTATCAACCTTAAGCTCCAAAGCATGGTGGCACTCCTTGCCCCTTCAACCCACCTTATTGTAGTTGATGAACTCATTGGCCGTCTTTGTGGCCACTCTTCTATATGTGATCTCTACATCTGCCAAGGCATCATCCATGACCTTTGTATAACTTTTCAATTAAGTGCTCTGACTCAACCACCCAGGAAGTAATACATTGCAGGATTGTTCCATGATCGGGCTGACCTTCATACTCAAATCCTATACATCTTCCATGAATCTTAGAGTCACTCACAAGGACATTATCACATCCTTTATCTTATCCCAACAAGAGATATACAATTATTGCAACACAAGGAGAAAATTAGCCTATTGTGTTGGTGTCATAACCATGGCCTACAATTATTGGACTTGTGATTCCCTATTCTTGATTTCCTCTTACAATTTAATAATTATTTCCAAAAAATTTAAAACTTCAAGGTGCAACTGTGTCAATTCCATCTCATGTGCTTGCAAGGCAGATTTTATGGTTTGCTTCACCCATTTTGATGCAAAAGCATCACTTGAATGTTGTTCTTGAAGGTCCAAGAGACCTAGTTGATGTTTTAAGGACTATTTTTTTCTGTGATAAGAAAATATCAAAAAAATGGTCTTAGAAAACCATATACGCAATCTTTTTTATTTTTTTCTAGCCTAGGTGTGGTATAGGGTTAAAAGTTGCAGGAAAAGATCATAAATGTGAAGTTTAATGACATGGATATTAGGTTTATTGAAGGAAAAGGACATATGATCTAGTGTAACTACTTTTTGTAAGTTCTTGGATGTTGAATGAATGATAATATACTCTCCAAGAAGTGAAGGAGTGGTATTTTTATCATATACCCTATTTTATCAATTTTTATGATAATTTTCTTAAAAAACCAAAAACAGAAAAGAATAGTTTGGTATGGACTTGTACAATCAAGTTGTAGGTTTTTCTTTGTATGGGATGATAGTGGAATGTATTAAGGTTCAAATTCAATTTTTTTGAGGTGATTTCATTGAGTTTTTCTCAAGTTATGATCAAAATAATGCTCACTGCTCTATTTAGAAACCAGGGTTTTCAGAAATAGAAAAAAATTCATATCATCTTTTCCAGCCGTTGAAAACTTATGAGATTTGGTACAAATTTTTTGTACTCTTATGCACATTTTTTCAAAATGAGGAGTGATAATTCATCCTTTTGTGTGACTTATGACAAATAGTGTGTTCTTACTGTCATTTGGTTGTGTAAAACCCTACTCTTTTCAAGGGTTTTGTGGAAATATCTACTTTTGGATTTAATCACCATAAAGAATGGTTAGAATGAAGCCTTTAGAGTGTGATTAAGAACTTTAGAGCCTAAGGTTGAAAAATAAAGGTTAATTTGGATTCCTTTTGAGGGCTATTTTTTAGAGAAATAATTTTTTTTTTTAATAGCAAATAGGGTATTGTTTGTTGCCACCACTGAAAGATCAAAGAACCTTGTGTAGACAGTTGTGGAAATAATTTTTTTTTTTGTCATTAAGAGTCCATAGTGTTTTAAATATCTCTTTCTCTGCATCACATTTCTCTACATCTATTTCAACCTAATCCTGATGAGGCTCTAATTGAAACTGTAGCTCCTCTTGCAGCTCCTATTGGACTTGCACTTGTATTGTTGAAGCATCAGAGAGCTATTGATTTGGATATTTTGTAGCTCCTCCATCTTTTAATGTGACTATTTCTCTACTAGATCCTTGGCACTCTTTTCATCTATGACTAGAGATTGAGCATCTTCCAATCCCTTTTTAAGTCCTTTCTCATGTTCCATTTCTTCACACAACTGCTTTCGTTGATCCAAGGCGTCAAAGAAATCCTTTTTCACTTGTTGCAGCTCCTATTCTTTATTGTATAGTTTGGACTTCAGGTCCTCTTTCTCTCTTTCCTTGACCTCAATCTTTTCCAATGTGTTAGTCAACTTGGCCTGGAGTTGAGGTTATTTTACTTGCTCTACTTGTACGATTGTTGAAATTTTATCTTGTTATTGCTCCTACAATAGGGTGATATCCACATATTTTTCTCTTAACTTTGCTTGATGCCTCTCCACCATGGCCTTAGTATATTTTAATTCTTTTTCCCTTTTCTTCAACTTCCGGTCTAGTTTTAAGTAGTTCATTAACACTACCTTCTTTGTTGCTTTCATTAGGCCTAGCTTGTCATGCAAAAGGGTATCACTAAGATTGTGGCCTATTGCTCGAGTATCATAATCTCCATACTGCATTTGGCCATTAGGCTTTGAAGTTATGATTCCATGGCCATGATCATTAGTATTTTTCACTTTTCATCAAAATTTATTTATATCTTGGGGGTGGTTCGAGATAGAACGTCCCTTGCTCTCCTCTTTTGCTTTCTTTCCTCCTGAGCCTTTTTGTATAAATCCATTTGAGTTTGATACTCTAGGGGGGACTCAATGCTTTGTCTAGCAATTGGAACACTGACATGGAGACCAAAATATATAGGATATAGCATTGTACCTATCTATTCTCCTAATGGGGAAGCCATAAAAAATCTTAGAGTCATAGGTGAGAAAGGTGGGATGCATTTCCATGTTTGCAAGGGATGTGGGGAACTCATAGGAGTAAAAGGGGTAGAAGTGAATGAAATGACCATTGGTATAGTGAAAGGAAAGGGTGAGGAGACCTGTGTAATAGGTGGGTCGAGCATGGGAGTTTGTGCTTCTAATAGAGCAAGAAAAATGTCAACTGCAGAGGTGGAACCAAGTATTAGGTCTAGAAGCAGAAGTTGTGAAGTGATGGAAGTGATATTTTTAGCCACTAAGGGAGGTGTGGAAATGGGAGCCTATGCAAAAAAGGCCACAATAGTGATCGGGGGGAAGACAAAGGAGAAAGTGACAGATAAATGGGGGAAACCAAATATTGAGAAGAAGAAAGAATAGCAAGAGAGAAACTTACCTATTTCGCGGGGATCGAGGTACCTATGAAATGATGGCCACATCCTCCTCATTTTTCTCCAAGAATTTCCCCAAGCAAAACCTTCAGTTTCTTCTCTTCTTTGTGGGGAGCTCATTGGTCACAATAGATCCTTCAACAACCAAACCCAATGAGCCTTGACCTCCTTGAGAAATTGGGGGCTACCTTTTAGATGTGTGAGTTCAGTTCTGCTTGGCCGATGCACTTGTAGATGATGACTGCTACCACATTTTTCTACCCAAAATTTCCTCATCTACAACCTTTTATTTTCTACTTTGTTGAGGTGGCAACATGGATTCTACCTTAGAAGAGTCTCCATGTTCAACATCCCATATTTCATAAAATTGTGGTCTGTAGGGATAGACTCATAAACGGAGTTCAAATCGTGAATCTCCTGTTGATATTTCCAAAAATTGACATTCTTCTCCTCACTCCATTCCTTCTTCAACTGTCATTAATTTTTTGTGGATTTTGATTGTCGAATTCACTTTTGAAACAATCTTATAAAAGGAGATTCATTTTGGCCTTATGGATGGTAGAAGAGATAGGTCAACACAAAAATCCAATTTATCCTTTGAAGGGTTTCACCTTTCTTTCCACTACTATCTCGAGGCATGTGTTAGATATATTCCCTAGGTGGAAAAACACACATCAATATTGTATTTCCATCAATCACAAATGACGCGAAGGCCTATCTAAGTCAATTTTTTAGCCAACAACGCTTGTTTTTTTCTCTTCTATATCGTGATCATACCCTTTGTGAGCGGGGGGAAGTAAATTGTAGTTTTTTTCCTCCCCCCCCCAAATGCATCGTCATGATTGATAATTGTTGAAACATCTTGAGGGTGAGAGTTCTACTTGTTGTAGAAATGGGTAGCCTAAAAGGCTCTTCTATAAATCCATGTATTCTTATAAAATTGAAATTTGTCCCATAGAAATAATCACATGAAGGTTTACTCTATGTCATCCATGTAACATGAGAGTTTTTAAACATAGTAGGCCTCTCCATTTGGTATAAATCTCATAGATTCGGGGCTAAGAAATAGTCAGAAAAAAATAATAATCTTGTGTGGTGGAAAGTACAATGGTCCACACAAAGACTGGGTTCCTCAAACCTGATGCATTAGTAATCTTTAATGTCATATATTCCTAGAAATACCAAGAATTTTGATGCAAAACTAGGTATGCAAGGAAAGAAGAATACTTTAATTTATAAATACTTCTATATTCATCAGCTAATCAAACATTCTTCTTGCGATGAGTTACGCAAAATCATGCCAAAAAGGCTCCTTCTATTTCTTGAGCTTGAAAGGTAAGCCCATTTGAGATTTTTCCATGTTATCATCCTAGTCCATGCCAATGACAAAAGAGAGCATTGAGAATATATCTTGTAGGTATAAATTAAACTCTTTAAAGGCTAAGGGGAGCTCAGGTAACTCAGTCAACCACCCACCCTTTATCTCATGATTGTAGAAGTTAAGTCGGTCCCTCCTATTTTCCCAATAGCTCTCCATTTTTCTTCTTGAAAATTTATTTTTTGTTGGGTCACATGGAGTACACAACATATCCCTAATGACATCCATGTTAACAATGAATCTTAGGCCACTTTCATCAATAACCCCATTGCATGCATCAAAGCTTGACACACAAGTATCCACCAACTCAGGGAATGAATCCACCAAAGACACCATGTATTATGGGAGTCGCAATTCCAAAGTTGAACTCCTAGAGATTCAGGTTCTCTATCCTTTATCTTCTTCTCCCTTCTTTGGAAAGCACCCTCACAAAGGATTTTTGGGTTGGTATGCAGCCAAGGGTCTTGGATGTTATCAACAAAATCCTTGACCTTTTCTTGATCGACATGTCAGTTCTATGTTAAGAACTCAGTGTTTATGAACGTTGACTTTTGTGGCATGGGTGCATTACAGTAATATTTTTCACCAAAGACATCAACATAGTGAGATGAGGTTGATGATGGTTCAATTCCTACACCAAAAGATGCTCCTTATGTTGCCATTTGTTCAAATTTTTCTTGTGTATTGTTGATAACTTGCTCAAATTTACCACTTCTACACTTGAAAGTTCTAACCCTTGTTTACAATTCACAATTAGATAAATATGGCATGACTTGCTTCCTACTTACTCTTTCTCTATACAACTTCAAATTGAACTTGGGATAAATGTAAATAAATGGTATAATTTGCATTTGAAATGTTGCCAACAAGACCACTCGTGTGAATTAGTTGCTTTCCTTTTGGGGAATACCAACTTCTTGATGGAATGGAGAGGAGGTACAACTCATTTCACCACCTTTTAAGAAATACAACATTGAGATTAGTAAATGTAGCCTTGACAAGAAATTTTTCATTAAAGCAAACTGGAGGTGGCTGAAACAAGGGTCACTTCTCATGATGGCGCTTGAGAAGGATGCATGGGTGTGGTAGGACACTTGGTAGAAAATTGAACTGCTTATGCACATGCCAACACTTGGATTAATTTCTCAAAGCATTTGAATCTATCCTCGTACAATCCTTCACACATTGGACTACCCACTTGATAAATTTTTCATATCACTTATACAAGAAAGTGTTTGATTTTACTCGTGTGCCTCTAGCCTAAATTTTCTATAAATTGGCCTCATCCTTATTGTATAACCATTCTAAATTTTAGGTAAGTTGGTCTTTTCTATAATTAGGCATCATGGGCACTCCCATTAGATTTCTTAGCAATAAGCCCTAACTTGCATTTGTAGAAGATATAACGGATGATAGATTGAAATGCTTGATCAGGACGAAGAATACCTTGATCCTTACAACTTTCAAATGGGTCTTCGGGGAGGACTTTATCTTTGATGCAAATCAATATAGTGTGAATATTGATATTGAATCTAGGTTTGTAGCATCTCTTCTCAAACTAAATGAGCTGAATTCACAGATTATATAGCTCACCAAAGCTCTTTTTAGAGAAGACTACCTCGATGGGATTGAGGAGGTTGTTGAGGTAGCAATCCCAAGAGTGGGAATCCCTACTATGATGGATTTGAGGTGATATATTGATTGTGAGCTAGTGTTGATGTTGTGGATTCCTTTTCTTTTTGGCTTCCAAACAACTACAGTGGAGAAGCACCATTAAAATTCAGCCCCCACTTGCTCCTTCCTGAAGGTAATGAACATAGAGCCCATTTACAATGTTGAGTGGTACACAAAATTTTGAGATTTGGCACCCTAATCATCCTAGATTGGGTAGGAATGCTAGCAAAGCATAACTTCCTAATAGATCCTTTAGAATTTCTATCTTCCCTCCTTTTAGTAGGATTTTGGACTAGCATAATCTTTTGATTTTTTGAGATTTCCAGCTTTTGTTTAGCTTATTATTAACTCAAGTTGTCAAAACTCTATTTTTCTTTTGTGTTGATGCCTACTTTAGACCCTTAATATTAGAATACCTTCTCCATTCTTTAAGGCTTTTCAAAAGTGTACTCCTATTTGAATAAATTCTCCTTTTGTAGCTTCTTCTTGTTGGCAAATGGTAAGCATTCCCCAAGATTCATGACATGGATTAACCACCTCATGTGGATCTGTTAACTTTGGTGGTTGTATCGGGCATTAACAGGTTGACCTTTTGACGCAACAACAATCATGGGGCCAACAATTGGTATCAGAGCCAAAGGTTTCGAGTTCAAATCCCCTTGGGTAATGTTGAGGGGGAGATTGTTGGCAGATGGTCAACATTCCCCTCGAAAATCATGGCATTTCTTAACTGCCTCTTGTGGATTCATTAACTCTAGCAGTTGTAGTGAGCATTAGAAGGTCGACCTTTTGATGCAATGAAAACCATGGGGCCAACACTTCACTTTATAAATCTTTCCAAAGCTCTTTCTTTTCCTTGTAATCATAGGCCTAAGTGCCTTACACTATATTGTAATTTTTTTGTATATGAATGAATATAGTTTCCTTTTTTTACATTTTATGTGTGGCTCATGAAAAAAAATTCATACTTTACATTTTGTACATAATGGCATAAAATTTATAGAATTTACATAATTTATAAGAAAGAAAACCTCATAAGAGACAAGGAACTAATTAAAATTATTTAAATGGATATCATTCACTAGGACCCCGAGAGTGTTTCCTTCCATGTCCTCCAACTCAAACACATTTCTCTCCTTACATTTTATAATATGAAAAGGGCCTCTCCATAATGTATCAAACTTGGCATGTTGAATTGGTTTGGAAGCTCGCTCATCATATTTTAGAACTAGATCACCCTCTTATTGAACCACGTCTTTATCACCTACTAGCGGTTGGTCATAGCATCATAAGCCTTTTCCTGGGCCTCTTAGACATTTAGAAGCTCGATCAATCTTACCTCCATGCCACCATATTCTTCAACCTCTAGGGAATCAAGCAACTCCATCACTAGGATTTCCATAGAGATAGGAAACACTACTTCTTTCCTGTATACCAACTCATATGGTGAGGCCTTTAGAACTTATTTTGGGGTGATTCAATCAGCCCATAAGGTTTCTCAGAAATTCTTGTGCTAATTTTTTTGGTGATCTGAACATATCCGCTTGATTAACTAGATTAGGTTTTTGTTTGTGGATTCTGTGATTCTATTTCCTATGGGTAGTAATTTGAGGAAGTCTTGGGGGGAAGACTTCATGCTTTAATGTGAATTATGACATCTTGGTCCCTACAAAGGCCCACACATTATCAAAAATTAAGGTTTTAGGAGAAACAAACCTTGCCACCAACTCAAGAAAATTCATGATTTCACCTTCAATGACATTCTTCAAAGGCGTCGCCTTTTTCAATCTAGTGAAATAATCTATAGCAGTTAAAATCCATTTATGCCTTAAACTAGAAATAGGGTTTATCATCCCTATGAAATCAAGACCCCATTATGTAAATGGTTCATTGACCATAATTGAACTTAAAGGCATGAAAAAATTCTTTCGCTTGCCAACAAAGAATTAAAATTGCTGACATATCCTTACTAGTTTATCACATTCTGCAAACAAGGTAGGCCAATAGTACCCCACATTCATTATCTTAAGGGCACTAATCTTTTATGAGAAATGATTGCTTGTGTGACTGCTATGGAATTCATTCAAGACCCACCTTGCTTACTCCTTATCCATGCAGCAGAGGAAAACTCCATTAAAATATTTTGAAAAGCATTCCTTGGACTATAATGTATCTGATGACTTGCAACCTATAAAATATAATTTTGTGTGAAGGGATATTGGTCAGATACCTTTCGATTTGTTGGTAAAATGTGTCTTGACCTTGCAATTACATAAGTTACTATTGATGCATAAGGTATTGTTCATCTGACAATGACGAGGGTGTGGGGGGGTCTCCCCCAGTGAGGGTTCCAAGGGGATCATCACCTAACTAGAGGTCTGCGTGCCCCTGGCCAGGGCTCAGGGGCAGCAGCCTTGAAAGCTAAATTTTATTTATATTTTATTATTATAAATCTAGACCATTCACTATTATGTCTCATATCTGACAGTCGATATTTTATTAGCTTGACTTTCCCTAGAAGACAACACTATTTTATGAGGGCATTGTATTACAACTGAGCATTGTGATGTATTTTGAGAGTCTGATAGTGGTTGTGTTGCCTCTAGATCTCTGAGTGGTGATATTCTTGTGAGAATCTTGCTCTGCAAGTATATTGCAATCTTTGTGATTTTTGAATAATATATTGGGCGACTTTTGGAGTGTGTGGTTTTTCTCCCAAAAGGGTTTTCCCCACATAAATCAATGTGTTGTGGTATGCATGATATATGTGTTTATTTATGTTTAAGTTTAGGTAATTGTTGAAAGATATGTAAAATTTTTACATTATTATCCTCTCAAGATTAGTGTAGGAATTTTTTCTGCTACATTAGCTTCCTTACATGTGGTATCAGAGTCTGATCACCTTTGGTTTCAGTTTTTATTTGTTGGGTTTCTTGAACTAATCCAGATTTGAGTGGGAGATTGTGTCGAAGAATCTTTGTGATCATGTT
Source organism: Sequoia sempervirens (assembly GCA_007258455.2). Classification (NCBI taxonomy): domain Eukaryota; kingdom Viridiplantae; phylum Streptophyta; class Pinopsida; order Cupressales; family Cupressaceae; genus Sequoia; species Sequoia sempervirens. Next base: position 413,174,802 of record VDFB02058242.1, read on the forward strand.
GTAGGAATTTTTAGATGGAAAGTTCATCAGGGAGAATAGAGGTGGATAAATTTTCTGGAAATATTTTTGAAATGTGGAAATTGAAGATGGCGGATCTATTGATGGATCAAGATTTATGGAATGTTGTTGATGAGAATGTTTCAAGGCCTAAAAATCCTACTTAGGATGCTTAATATGATGTTATGGACCATAAATCCAAGGGTCTAATCATATTATGCTTTGCAGAATCTATTTTAATTAATGTCTATGAGGAGACCTCTACACAAAAACTATGGAAGAAGCTTGGTGAGATGTATCAAGCCAAATATTTAGTGAACAAGATTTTCTTGAGGAAGAAGTTGTATTCATTGAGAATGCAAGAGGGTGAATGAATCAGAGACCACCTAGAAGCATTCAATATTTTGGTGGCTCAATTGTCATCAGTTGGTGTCAAAATAGATGAGGAAGATAAATGTCATATCTTGTTGTGTTCTTTGCTTGATTCATGGGATTCTCTTGTTACGTCTTTTGTGAGTACTTCTATTATATTAAATACTGAAGATGTGGTGGGTTCTTTGATTTCTAAAGAGATAAAGAGGAATGTATCCATCAGTGCCAAGGAGGCCCTGAATGTTCATGGAAGACCTAAGGAAAAAGGAAAGAAGAATAATGAGCTTGAAAAATCCAATTCCAAGGGGAGATCTAAGTCTCCTGGAAAGTCCAATGTTATTTGTTGGAACTATAGTATGCCTAGACATGTTCGTAAGGATTGGAATAAGTCAAAAAATAAATTTGATTCTGATTCTGAGTAAGAGAAGGAAGATGGAGATGCATTCATTGTAGCTTTGGAAACTTGTGCAGGTAATGATGCATGGTTAATTGACCCAGGTGCATCTTTCCACATGACCTTTAATAGAGATTGGTTTTTTGAATATGAAAAATTTGATGGAGCTAAGGTGTACTTGGGTGGCGATTTGTGTTTAAATATTGTTGATTGTGGTAAAGTTAAAATTGGGTTTCTTGATGGTAGAATAAAAAGAATTAATGGTGTGTTGCATATCCCTAGTTTAGCACAAAATTTATTATTTGTGAGAAAACTAATAGATGCATGTGTGTAGGTATTATTTTCTGATGCAGGATACAAGATGGTCAGAGGTTCTATGGTTATTGGTAGAGGTGTTAGATATGGAACATTGTATACCCAAGGGTGCTCTTTCTTCTAAATCAAAGTTACCTATAGAGAAAAGTATATTATGACACCAAAGACTTGGCCACATTGGAGAAAAGGGTCTAAGGACCTTTAAAAATAAAAACCTTCTTGAAGTTTTGTTTGATTGTAATCTTGAATTTGATTTATGTGAGCATTGCATTTATGGAAAACAAAATTATGTTCAATTTTACTCGAGTTCTCATAAATCTTGTGGTGTATTGGATCTTATTCATTCTTATGTGTTTGGTCCTGTAGATGTTCCTTCAATTGGTAAATCCACATATTATGTTTCATTTATTAATGATTATAGTAGAAGTACATGGGTATATTTTCTAAAGAGTAAATCTAAAGTTTTTAGTTGATTTAAAGAATTTAAAGCAATGGTTGAGTTGCAGACTTGAAAGAAAATAAAAATTTTAAGGACTGATAATGGGGGTGAATTTTTCTCTAGTGATTTTGATAGATTCTGTAAAGATTTTAGTATTCATGGATAAAAGAAAACTCTATATTCTCCATAGAATAATGAGTTGCAAAAAGAATGAATAGGACACTGATGGAGAAGGCTAGGAGTATGTTGAGTGGTGGTGGTCTAGAAAAATTATTTTGGATTGAAGCTATTGTCACTTCTTGTTACCTAATTAAAAGATGTCCTACATCATCCCCTGTTGATAAGAAGCTTATAGAGGCAGGGTCGAGCCACAAGCATTCATTAAGACATCTTAGAGTTTTTGGTTGTGAGGCATATGCACATATTTCAAAGGAGAAGCAAAAAAAGTTGAAGAGCGAGGCTGTGAAATGTATAATCATTGGATATAGTTATGGTGTGAAAGGATACAAGATTTGGGATCCTGTTGCATAGAAGGTAATACATAGTAGAAGTGTTATTTTTAGAGAAACTATGCATTCTTCTGTTACATTGCAGCCAAAACAAAGTAAACAAGAAGATGTGATTCAATTTCCTTCTACACCTGAGAAAGTTGAATCAAGGCACATGGATAGACAAGAAGTTGAGGAGAGATCATCCAGCTCAAAATATTAGAAGAGGAGGAAGAACCTCCAACTCAGCTTGTTCGTAGGTCTACAAGGAATAGACAACCACCTGAAAGGTATTCACCTAATGATTGGAGATGCATTTTTTCTTTGAATACTAACATAGATGAACCTAGATCAGTAGAAGTGTTGTTAGGTATGAATGATGCAAAATCTTGGAAGATTGGTATGGGTGAAGAAATGACATCTTTGAAAAGGAATGATGCATGGGATCTTGTACCATTTCCTAAAGGGAGAAAATTTATGGGTTGCAAATGGGTATTCAAGAAAAAGATTGGTTCAGATGTAGGTATTAAGAAGTACAAAGAAAGGTTGGTTGCAAAAGGTTACTCTCAAGTTGAGGGTGTTGATTATGGTGAGATATTTTCTCTTGTTGCACAAATGACATCCATTAGATTTTTTCTTTCTATTGTTGCTACTTATGATTTATAGGTTGAGTAAATGGATTTGAAAACTACTTTCCTTCATGGTGACTTGGAGGAAGATATTTATGTGACACAACCAAAGCACTACATGGTGAAAGGTAAAAGTAAATTGGTTTGCAAATTGAAGAAATCTGTGTATGTCCTAAAATAGAGCCCTAGTATGTGGTACCTGGAATTTGATAAATATGTGTTGAGTTTGGTATTTAAGTGTTCTAAATAAAATCATTGTGTTTATTATAAAACTAATGGTGATCATTTCCTATTTATTGCATTCTATGTTGATGATATGTGATTTATTGGTAACGAGAAAGGTATGATTTCAGAATTGAAATCTCAATTTGCTGCTAAATTTGAAATGAAAGATATTGGTGTAGCTAAACACATTCTTGGGATGGAAATTAAAAGAGATAGAGTGAACAGAAAGCTATGGCTTGGCCAAAGTATGTCAACTCAATTTTACAGAGGTTTGATATGCATGATTGTAGACCATTGTGTGTTCCTGATTCAATTGGAACAAAGTTATATATTTTAGATTATCCTACATCCTTATTAGAGATGGAATACATGAGCAGAGTTCCTCACTAGAGTGTAGTTGGAATTTTGATGTATTTTATGGTTTGTACTAGACCATACATTTCCCAAGCAGTGGGAGTTCTTTCTAGATATATGTCTAATCCTGGTAGAGTTCATTGGGATGCAATCAAAAGATGTTTTAGATATTTGTGAGGTACCTTAGATTATTCCTTATGTTATCATAGTAATATGAATGAAAATGATATTTCCCTTGATATTCATGGTTATGTGGATTTAGATTGGGTAGGTGATGTTGATAGCAAATGATCCATCGGTGCTTATGTGTTTACTTTATTTGGTGGTGTGATTAGTTGGATGAGTAAGCGATGGGTTGTGGTTGCTTTGTCCACTATTGAAGCAAAGTATATGGTAACTACTCATGCTTGTAAAGAATCCATTTGGATTAAGCTCACTATGTTTAGATATTGGAATAAAACAAGGTGTAGTAACAATTTATTGTGAAAGTCAGAGTGTAATATTTCTAGCCAAAAACCCAAAATTTTATGCCAGGACCAAGTACATTGATGTATAGTATCATTTTGTTAGAGATATGGTCAAAGTTGGTTAATGTAGAGACTTTGATGAATGTTTTTGATTCTTTAACTAAACCTGTGAGCATAGAGAAGTTTAGATAGTGTTCAAAGACTATGGGCCTTTCGACCCCTAGCAATTAAGAGATGGTGTTTATTAACCCTCCCATTGATTTTGCAAGGTGTTTGACAAGTGGGATATTTGTTGGAAAAATGTGTCTCAACCTTACAATTACACAAGGTAATGTTGATACATAAGGTACTATTCATTCTAAGCTAAATATTTTATCCTTCATAAGCCTCTTTGACCTTAGGTTGGTGTATTCTACAAATTCACCAGAATGCTAAATAAATGTGGCGATATGAACATCACTTTCAAAGACCTTCCATTTCTAGTCACTTTCAAGGATGACAAGTCTCACCATCACTCATACTACATTCTTATTAACCATAAGCTCTGTTACCAAGCCAAACTAAGAGTTGACCATATCCATTCTATTCACCATGACATTTTGTGATCTCATAACCACTTGAATGTTAAAGGCTTCAAATCCTTCAATCAGGTCCTATACTTTGTGGCAGTAGGACCACATTCACACATTCTTGGTAGTTGAGGTGCCTTGCACTTACTTGATTACTATCTTCGAATCTTTAAAAACCTTGAGCCTTTTGATTCCTATGCGCTCTTCCAGACTCAATCCATGGACTACACCTTCATACTCAGCCTCATTATTCATGCAAGAAAATTTGAAATTGAAGGCTCTGAGATTCTCCACTCTGATAGGGGACATTAGGTGAATGCCTACTCAGTCAAATTTTCATCTTGTACCATCAAAGTGTAGTGTCCATAGAACCTTTTCCTTGTCTAGGCTTTCATGCTGATCTTCTTGGATTTCAGTTACCTGTGGGATGACTTCATCATCATAGATTATGTAGGTTCCTAAACCAGTAGCATGGAAATTGCTAAATGGATCAGCTTCCATGAATTGATTAACCAGAACCTATTCTTCAATACGCTTATCATCAGTATCCTTTTCATCTTCCAACATTTCCACATAATACATTTCATTCTTGGAAATGGACGTATGTACATACTCAAAATTCATCACAACATCCTCTGCAATGTGGTTTGTATGCAAAGGTTCGAAGATTATCTTCATTTTAGCACCATGATTGGTCCTTAGGATTAGATGGGACCAATCCAGGGATAGATACCCTCCTATTTTGGTAGTGAAATATCTAGATAAACACACCCCAAAGATAGGTGGAATATCAAATATGACCACCTCTTGGGTGACTATAATGTTGGGGAAAGAATACAGATTCAGAGGGAGGCTTTTGTTTAGTCCTACAACATGGACTTTCTTTCCATCCAACTGTATAATTCCCCTACCAAGGGACTCATACTCTAATTTCAAGGAATCAACCACTAACTTGGCCATGAAAGTGGTGCTAGCTCTATATTCAATCATGCAATTGTGCAGTAGCTTATCTCCTACAATGAGGGTTAAAAGAATGGGGTGGGCTTCAACGTTTTTACCTCATCTTTTCCTAGTTTTTCCCTTGTGTTCATAAATTTTTTCACTCTCGAAGCTTGAGAATCCTAAACTAGCTTCTTTCCTTTTTCTTGACTATATTCCAAAGCTGGATCTGATTGCATAGTTGGCCTATCCTTTCTCAAGGCCTCTTGTAACAAGGATTTTTGTTCAAGCCAAAATTTTGCATAAAGATATGTTGGTGAGAGCCTTCTTCATTTTTTTGACCATGTTGAGTGATCTAGGCAATGGTATCTTCAACTTGAAAGGGATCATTTCCCTTGGTTTTTACAAGGGTTGAACCACCGCGGGTGAATCAGTCATCTTCTTTGAGGCTACTTTAGGTTGTTGTGCTTGAGGCTGATGTACTTGAGGCACAAGCTCTCCAATGAATCTCCACTTTGAGCAAGTATTGTAGTCTGAATGAACTTGTGGAGCTCGTATCAATGAGACCTTGTTTGCACACATCCTCTCCTTCCATATAGGAAAAGAGTGTGTGATCCATAACAATATATGTTTCTTTCTCCAATGGCATGCCTTGCATCTAAGCGTTGAGCATAGTGCTCTCTACTCTGGGAGACTGGTAAGCATATGTTAACACATCTGGTGTAACACCTTGACTTCTTTTCTCTATGATTTTATACTAAAGGTTTCCTCTCAAAAAAATTTGAGGTATGTATGTGTCATTATAGGGGAAAAACCAAGCATTTGTATCATCCACCAAATTTTTCTGGCCTGCAACCAAGTCTCTGTTGGGATTAGACGTTAAAGTTTACAACAGACTGGGAACCAGAACAATATGGCTCGAGGTTTGCAACTGGTTGTTCCCTCTCATACCTCCTTGATACTGATTGTGTTGGAAAGGTGGTCTACTTCCTTGATAGCTCTAAGAAGGAGGTTTTTGGGGCATTGCTTACCGTTGCTTTATATTGATAAGTTCTACAAAAATATCTTTATGTCATTCACTTTCACGACTAATGAAGAAGAGTTGGAGGTTCTTTCTTATGCACTAGGGTATGCATACATCGAAGGTGGAGGTAGAGCATGTGTGCTTGGAGCAGCTACTTCTATGGGTTGTGTTGATATCTCTAAGAACATTGGCATAGGCAGTCTTGGTGGTATCTTCCTGACATCAATTAAATTATTCTCAACTCTTTTTTCCAAACTATTTGCATCCAGTAGATTGTTCCCCCTAAGAGACTAGATCATGAACGATATGTCAGAGTTGAAAGCTTTCAAATAGAAGACAAATGTCATGCCTGTGGGTGGTTGAGCAGTTACAGGAATCCTTTTCCATGCCTTGTGGAATCTTGTATTGAATTCTATAGTAGCCTCTTGCGGAGCCCTTTTAATAGTCATTAGCTATTGTAGAAAAGACGAACGATCTCCTTTCTCTGAGAAGCTCCAAAGAAATGGTCTCCAAGTTAATCCCAAGTATCGATAGAGTTAGGAACTAGAGATCTATACTATTCTTGTGCCTTTCCTTTGAAAGAGGCTATGAGTAGCCTTAGAGCCACACTCTTCTTGATCACATAATCAATAGTGCACACATCTGCGACATCTTGAAGATGATCCTCTAGAGTTTTAGAATATTCACTAGTAATTTTGAAAATGCTTTAAGGGTGTTAGCAGGTATAGGATTCCATACATTAGGATGAATAGGAGGAATGAGCGGGCTACTACTATTCCAGGCTACATAGTTTCTAGGTATTTGAGTGGCCATAGGGAATAATTTCCTTTATGCCTAAAAAAGAGGGTATTCTAGTTTGGAATAATCTACCTAACAATGGAATGGATTGGACCCTTGGGGAAGGACTTGTGCTTCTACCCCTATTTTTCCTAATGAGTGACAAAGAATGTAAAGTATTTCTTCTCCTAGGATCAAAATATGGTAATTGGGTGTACTAAAAATTACCTCTAGAGGACACCCTGGTTTGTATTATGGGAATGAATTTATAGGTTTGATTTATAGCCGGGAGCTTTGGACAATAGTTGAGTCACGAACTTTTACGTAGAGTTTTCCAATGAACATAGATTCTCCAATAATCTGATTAAGTGCCTCTTTAAGGTTGAACTATCAAGAGCAGCACCACTCTCTCGATGTGGTGAATTGAAATTTCAGTCCCACTAGGCATACCAGAAAAATAATTGTTGATCCTTAAATCTCATTTCTTGTGGGAAAAGCCTTATGAGAAGTTCAGTGAATGGGGGATGAATTACACTTCACTGAACAACCTTTGGGATTTTAGAATTTGGCTCTTTGTTCTTGTTTTTGGGAGAAAAGGGGAAGAAGGAAGACATAAAAAAATATAAAATAGGCAATGTGCCAAAGCTTTAATAACTTTTCAAATCTCTCTCCTAGATAACTAGACTACCAACTCTTATGCAATGAACATAGAGTGCCACATACCCTTCATTTTTTAAAAGAGAATAAAATGCTTAAGGCTTGAACAAGCACAAAGCATAACATTCAGATCTCATAGGAAGCACCCACTAAGGTTCAATGGAGTGTAATAAACCTACAATATTCAACTAATGCCTTGAATCCTTATAGAGATTATTCACCCATAAGTAAAGTATGACACTTAACATAAACTACTGCAATAATGAAAGAGTACATGACATGGTTTAGTTGATTGTAAATCTATATCAAACACCATAAAGTATGAAAGTTAAATGATCAGTTGTTCAAGATCACATCCATACATGAATGACACGAAGCATAAAACCAGTATCAACAGAAGTTGAAACACAACACAAAGGAAATACTAGGCACAATATGATGCTTTCCACTTTCTATTAGTTGATTTTAAATGATACAAAATACCAAGGTTGGGTGCCAAATAGATTTTTCCTTTAAAATTGATCCTCTAAGTGTTCCTTACAGAAAATAATAAATAATCACTGCTAAAATTGTGAACGAAGCAAACCAATCCTTTGGGACAAGCTCAAAATTCCCTTTTATAGGACAAGGGAAGCAACAAGAAAAAAGCCTTCTCCCACCACCCAGATTGCAAAAGAAAAAAAACCAAATGGTGGTATTAAAATATTGCCAGAGAAACTATAGGGATATTTGCATAAAGAAAATAAAGATTAATCCTCCCTCTAATAGGCCCATATTGTAATAACATTTCAATGGTGATAATCAATTGAAATGCAACTCAAAATTCCCCAAAACATTCTTTTTAATTAACTCCTCTATGCAAACATATCATGGTAGATCCCATCCGATTTAGGAATGAATATCCTTTAACAAAATTAAGAATTATTAGGTACCATGCTTAATTAAGACCCGCTAGCAGTTGAGAGTTTGATCATAAGATATGGAAATTGTGTCGATTGTTGTAAATACTTGGGAAAGAAAATCCTTCGAACATTAATGTCATCTATAGCTTTTCATTTTCTAAAACAATACTCCTCATCATACTTCCACCTTCAATGATGCTCACTCAATTCCTTCTCGGGCTCAAGATACACTTGGGCCCTCATTTGGCTGTCAATTGGCATTCTTTGCTGCTACTTTGATGTTGTATGCTTCTTCCTTTAGGAAAATCCATGCTAGGGATGCGTGGCACATGGGCAGGAATTGTTGGGGATTTCCAACGAGCTACCTCTAGGAATCTTCACAATGCCAACATGTGGAAGCTTCCACTATTGAAGACTTCAAAAGAATGGGCGCTTTTAGCAAAGACCATGCAGCCACCATGTGGTTCCATCGTGTGCCTTTGAAAGATGATAAGGTTGTGGTCTTGCTTGAATATACATCATGTCGAAACATGGTGTCCCCAATGCCGATGTACAAAGGAACAAACCAAAGATGAGAGAAAGGGTTGTGGAGCTGAAAATTCATGAGATAAACTCAAGACAAAGAAACTTGAAAGAAAGAACTTGATTTCAATTCGTAGAGAAAAAAATCTATACATACCCTAGAATATAATTTCAAATGTTTCACTCTACAAGTTGACAATACACAACTAGTTAGAGGGGAACAAAGAGTGACCAATTTGAACTTTGAAATATAAAGCAATGAGAGTCAATTCTATGCCATGATTTCATATTAGGTAGGTTAATAGGTAAACAAAGGAATTAGATAGGTCTTTAAGAATGTGTGCATAGTTAGGATATGTTTAGGAAATATACCTACTCATATTATAAAAACATGCCAATTGTATACTAGTTGTTGAATAAAGACTAAATTGATCAAATTTAATCCAAAACAAAGGGGGAAATGCAAGACATATGCAATTTTCACCATTATCTTTTACCCCTCTTATTTGAATACCTAACAAATACACAAAAATTCCAATGATTAGTATTTGTGAATAATTAATTATAGGCACTAAAATAATTTCTTGACAAGGTCAATAATCTCAAAGTAAATGCAAAAAATAATGTAAAACAATTGCATGAAGATATTAACATGAGACATGAAGCCATAAACATGCAACATGAAATCATGAGGAAACATGAATTTGAAACCACATGAAGCATAGGAAAATATGAATTTTTAAAGCAACATGAAGTCAATCACTATAACAAACAAAGAAGGATGTGTAAGATATTTCAATGAACTATTATAACCACACTCTCAATATCAAAAGATGGTGTAAGGCATCCTTCAAGTAACTGTAACTATAGACATGAAAGAACCTCAATGATATAGTATGTCCCCTCCAATTCGTTACACATGAAGAATGCGAGGAATTATATAAGAGGACAATAATTTAATAAGTGTGATAAATATCATTGTGTGACAAAGATTTAATAAGAAAATGAGATGTGACAATGAAATCACATAGATGAGAAAACATGATTCCCCCAATGTTTTCCCTAAATAGGGCTAAAATTAAACCATTAATGATAGTTAAAAATGTGTTAATGTAAATCAATAGAATATGCCATCATGATAAAGATTGATAAATTTTAATCAACATAAATGATGCAGGAGCATCTAAGTGGACTAGCAATTGACATCAACCAAAAATAAGCTTTAGGTTTGAATTTTGTTTTCATGTGTTTTGGGGTTCATTTGACATTTCTCAGCCTTGTAAAGCTCTTGGTGTGTTCAAATTTGAATAAAGTCAAATTTTATCAAATCATCATTTTAAGACTCCGCAGACAGTTTTCAAAAAATATTTATGGAAATCTCATGAGGATTGGAGTTTAATAGTTTGGTAGGGGAATTTATAGAGGTGGCATGTGAAATATGCAAAAAGAATTAAAGAAATACATTTTTCAGTTTGGGAGATTTTAATGCTGAAATTTTGCTAAAAATTGTTAGTAAATTACAAAAAGTTTAATATCCCATGATTTTGGAAGGATGGAGTAAAATCCTTTTGTGAGAGTGCATGGGGTACCATTCCAAGCTTGCATACCAATTTTTGTGTGAATCAAAGAACTTTCATTTTTTTGTTGTTAGCACTCAATTTGATAGTTCTAGAGTACCAATTTAATCAATTTTATTGTGGAAGGGTATTATAAGGGTCATGGAAATTAAATATCATTTTTTATTCCTTCATTAACTATTTATCTATTACATAAATAATGTGGGGGGCATTTGGAGCATAAAATAGACAAAAAAAAAAGATTTTAGATATTTTAAAATGTTTAGAATAGAGAATATGGATAAATGTCTCATTTAATGATGCATAAACTTATAATATGGATAGCTATGCTTGGGGAGAGTGGGGCACCCATTCTAGGGCAATAATTGATAATTTTCAATTCATTTTTTGAGGGTTTTTGAAGAAAAACGTGGGAAGAGTTTGTGAGGAATGGGAAGGAGAAAAATACCTCTATAGAGGTATTCGTTGGGAGTTTTGGTTGTAGGTTTGAGCAACACTAGTGAAGGAAAGACAAGGCACCAATGTGTGAGAGTTGCAAATATTTTGGAGTTGTGTGAAGGCCTGAACTGCAACAAAGAGAGTTTTGGAGCAACAAGAAGAAGCTACAGGGAGAACATTTATGAAGATTTGATTTCAAAAGTGTATTGACCAATTTGCATTTGTATAAATTTGAATGAAAGAATTTTTAGATTTGATTTGAAATGGTTTCTCTCTTTGTTTAATCTCCGTTATTTTGTGAGTTGTGGATTGAGGTGGTTTTTGTTTGCATCAGTGGTATTAGAGCCATAGGTTCTGATTGCACAGGCAGAGAGCCGAATGTGAGACAATCTATGCTAGGACTTGTGGGTGGAGAATGAAGTTAGAGGGTTAAAGTGTGTAGACAGATCATCGAATGTGAGACAGTCTATACTTGAGAGGATGGGATGGGTCATGAGGAGGCCCATAAGAATTTTGTTTTGGGAACAATATTGAGAAGAAGTGGAAAATACGAAGCACCGTGAAGAGTTTGAAAATCTCTAGACTGAAGTGAATATATTAGAAAATAAGTTTAAAGAGGAAATGAGAATGTGGGAAGAGAAATATGAGAAGAATGTTCTCTTAGAAGAGGACAACGAAAAGAAGAGCAAAAAGAAAGAGTGTTGCAACCCTTTGGTAGGGGTTGAATGTAATAAAGAATATGTGGGGGTAGCCCATACAAGTGAAGAAGATGATAAGGTACAAGTTGCAGAGATAACATGTGAATGGAGTGCATTGTGTGAAGTGGATGAAGAGGGTTTCCAATCAGAAAATGTGAACATGGATGGTCCTAAATTTGACAAGTGGGTTGGTGAGGAAGAGGATGATCTCTTGTTGAAAGAAGAAATGAGGATGATAGATAGGTTATTTGAGAGAAAAATGTTGGATGAAGTTATCTTCAATGAAAACAATAAAGAAGGAGATGCAGCAAAAAATGGTCATTTGGAGGACATGACTACATGGGAGAAATTTGAACAACCTGATGAAGATGCATACATAAAAGGTTTTGAGGATGAAGAAAATGATGTTGGGGTAGCAAAGAAGGTAATTTTTGGTTTTAAATTTAAATTTTTTGATTGTTTACCCTCTAAGGAAGATATTGCAATAGTAGAAGATAAAGTTGTAGTTGAAAATGGGTATGTGAATGTTGCATATTTGTGTATAGAGGTTGTAAATGATGGTGCAGGAGGAACTTGGTGGAGGTGGTCGGTTTGTGGTGGGTTGCATCCCATGAAGAAAGATAGAAATGAAGAAGAGATATGGTGAAGAACGATGGTCTATGGTGGATGTGATTCCACGAGAAGAAGGATGAATAGAGTGCACACTTGGTGGAGGAAGACTGTGAGAATCCCAGCTAAGTGCTAGAAGAGGTGGAGGAAGAAATTCATTTTGTCTAAATTAGTGATGGAATTCGCTACAGGTTGTCCACAACCTGAAAGAGTGGTTCTACTACTTCACTCCATTTTGTGAGTTCTACTCACAAAATTTTTCCTACCTAGGGTGTCTAATGTAGGAGCATCTAGGTGGACTAGCAATCGATATCAATGAAAAATAAGCTTTAGGTTTGAATTTTGTTTTGGTGTGTTTTGGGGTTCATTTGACATTTCTTAGCCTTGGAAAGCTCTTGGTGTGTTCAAATTTGAATAAAGTTATTTTTTATCAAATCATCATTTTAAGGCTCCGTAGACACTTTTCAAAAATTATTTCTGGAAAGCTCATGAGGATTGGAGTATAATACTTTGGTAGGGGCATTCATGGAGGTGGCATGTGAAATATTCAAAAATAATTAAAGTCATACATTTTTTAGTTTGGGAGATTTTAATGCTGAAAGTTTGTTAAAAATTGTTAGCAAATTACAAAAAGTTTAATATCCCATGATTTTCGAAGGCTGGAGAAAAATCCTTTTGTGGGATTTCAAGGGGTACCATTCCAAGCTTGCATGCCAATTTTTGTGTGAATCAGAGAACTTTCATTTTTTCTCCTATCAGCACTCAATTCAACAATTCTAGAGTACCAATCTGATCAATTTTATTGTGGAAGGGTATTATAAGGGTCATGGAAATTAAATATTAGTTTTTATTCCTTCATTAACTATTTATCTATTACATAAATAATGTGGGGGGCATTTGGAGCATAAAAGTGACAAAAAATTAAAAAAATAGATATTTTAAAATGCCTAGAATAGAGAAAAATGTCTCTGGAGTAAAGATAACACCTGTAGGAGTTAATGGAGACTTAAATGTCTCATTTAGCACTACATAAACTTAGAATATGGATAACTATGCTTGGGGAGAGTGTGGCACCCATTTTGGGGCAATAATTGATAATTTTCAATTCATTTTTTGGGGGGTCTTGAAGAAAAACATGGGAAGAATTTTATGACGAATGGGAAGGAGAAAAATACATAGAGGTATTAGTTGGGGGGTTTTGGTTGCTGGTTTAAGCAACACTAGTGAAGGAAAGACAAGGCACCAATGTGTGAGAGATGCAAAGATTTTGGAGTTGTGTGAAGGTTTGAACTATAGCAAAGAGAGCTTTAGAGCAGCAAGAAGAAGCTACAAGGAGAACATTTATGGAGATTTAATTTCAAAAGTGTATTAAGAAATTTGTATTTGTATAAATTTGAATGAAAGAATTTTTAGATTTGATTTGAAATGGTTTCTCTCTTTGTTTAATCTCTGTTGTTTTATGAGTTGTGGATTGGGGTGGTTTTTGTTTGCATCAATAAACATGTGGTTATAAGAGTGAAAAATGATAAGCATATAAGAATTTGTAAAAATGAAACCCTAATATATAAAAATGATGACTATAAGGGAACCTATTAGCATCATAACATAAGAGCATGTAAATACCATAAATAATTTCATCACATATAACATATAATATTATGAATGAGACATGGGTAAAATCACCTAAATTCCAAGATAGAGTAATATGACACATAGGTAAAAGGCAAGTGAGATAGGCATAAATGTGTCATAAAATCTTTCAATGAATTATATTTTTAACACTACTAAAATCTATTACTATAAACCCCATTAAATACAAATCCATCTTAAATTGTAGAACCATGTGAAATAGTATTTCCCTTGATATCTTTATTTTGTAAGCAACTACATAATAATGTGCAAAATTCCACATAAATGAGCATTGTAATTCACAATGGTAGAATCATCATAAGATGAAGTACTCAAAACACAAAGAGAAATCCCATAATCAATTATAACTAAAACATTAATGAAAAAACATATGATAGGTACCTATATGAATGTAGGAAGAAGATGTATCATGAAATCTCAAATATTTATAAACCATATATTTATTTCTCATTCCTTTTTTACATAATATTTTAACCATTTCTTAATATCTTTACCTTATACATACCCAATTCCTTTATGTTCTTTATTTCATTGTATATCTATTGGCATAATAATATAACCCTCATTGTGTCAAAGTTCTTTGTCTTTGTATCTATTTTTTTGTATTATTTCATACTCAAGACCATATAATATATCAACTGATATAGATGAAGTAAATTAATTAAGAATAGAAGCATCACTCTTTAAATCACTATCACACATACAAATAGAATAGGTAAGCTCATGTAGCTTCTAAGGTGATTGTCATAATTGTGACCAGGGGATCCTATCAAACTGCCTAGCCATGTAGCCAAAAAAAAACATCCACACATGAATTCAATATCATTATTTATTTTCTTATTATAATTTAATTATAGAGAGTTTTCTGGAGCTACAAAATATATGCATCAACATTAACAAGTTGTAAATTTTCCCTTATTCCTCTACTCCTTCCTAAATGGACCCTAAAAATGAACACAATTCTTTCTTTCATCTATTGGTAGCCAAATAAATTGAACTATATCTAATCTTATTCATTACAACCACCAAATTGTTATACAAATGCCAAAGTTTAGTAGTAGGTCAAAATTTTACAAGTTTAGTAGTAAGCTAAAAATTTATAGATGCAGATGTAGATGCAAGGGAAAGATCCACAAAAATATATATCAGATAAGAAATCTCACCTCAAGTTTAGTAGGTCAATAAAAATCCATAATCGTACATGGTGATGTCATCATCCTAATAAATTCATATTACATCATGTTGACGTCATTAGTAGTCTTGTTCATCAAAATTGGTTGACTAAACTTGACAATGTTCACTGCACTAATTTTTACCCACAAAGTTCAAATGGCCACAAGAAACCTGCAACCTTTGTAGGATAAGGAATTCCCAAAACAAGCAAATGGATAAATAATTATTGAAAATCTTGATGACCCAAAATTTCTCATGAAACACCAGAAAGAGGAATATTAGCAAAAAGGCAGCAAGTGGAAGTTCTGCAAACTAGTTCACTATCAAGTTGCCACAAATAGTTGGATCACTTGAAAAACTCTACACTTCGTACATGTCCTCTGTGCAGAATTTTCTTATGGAACTAAACCTTTTAATCAACACACTTTTTCAATTTATTAACATTTTCCTACATATCCACTTGGCCACAAGATACCCCGAAACTCAAGTAAGGCATGAATTTACCACAAAATCAAATGAGTAATATCTTTACCTTGTACATACCCAATTCCCTTATTTAGTAAACACTTTCAATTGGAATTTTTTTTTCCATATCTAACTTAGCTAGAATGAATTTAGAGAGACCATATGTTTCATTAAAATTTATTTTTAGTTGGAAATGCTTAGTTCAATTGTGTTGATAAGTTGGTTGAAAGTGTGACACATCTTTGTACTTTTACCTGGCTGTATCATTTTCTTCAATAAAATTATGTACTTAAAAGGTCCAACCTCTACTACACCTTCAGTGTTCTTTAATTCAACAATACCACCTTCGTCACCCACTTTATCACTCACAAATTCATTCATTTCTTTAACATCAATTTCATCAATTATAAAATTCAGAAAAATAATCCATTACGTTTGTGATTTATGTTGTTGCAACTCTATTTTCTCCCTTTATGTTAAAGATTGTTGCACTATGTTGTCATTATTGTTTTCATTGATGTCAACCTATAGTGTGGTCATGTTGAGAATGAGTTGTGGTGTTAAGAAAGTGTTGCTAATGTAGTTGGTTCACTTGGTTTCCAAGTGCTTTTGAGAAAAATTGAATAGAGAATGTGCAAGGTGACAGAGTTGTGTGATGCATTGTGCTTCACATTTCTTCATGGTTGAAGATGTTCTTGTGCAGTTTGGATGAAATGATTAGAGGTTTTCATAGGTTTTATATCTAAATTATCAGGTTCTAGATCGTGTGGCAGTGGAAGATGTTTCTGATGGTGTGTTTCCTATGAAGAAGGTTGTATGTGAGAAATGGAATTGCTCTGCATTTCTCCACGTTGAGGCTTCTTGTCTTGCAAATTTGGTAACTTGCTTATATTGATTGCATCTACCTTCCCCTAGAGTGGTCGGTGTTCAATTGTTCCACAAGGTTTGTTTAGTGAGTTGTATGTCTGTGACAATGTGGTTGGTTGCATAAGATGATAGTATTCTCAATTTCAGGTGGTTGTGGTGGTGTTACTGAATATTTTGATGATGTTGGAATATTCCAATATCTTGTGTGATGTTTCTACATGGTTTGCATGATGTTTTTGGACTTGTTGAAGAGTGAATTGTTGTTTGATAGTGTAGACACGTAAAATGTACCAATTGACATTATGCATCTGATCCTGACTACTAACATTATTTTGTCCTGAATCATCCTTCAGTCTAACCATTTAATCAAATCCCCTTATCTGATTAAATTCATCAATATTCCTCTCTTAATTAAATAAACCAGTTATCTAATTAAGTCACCTCTTCTTGATAATTAAATTAATCATCTTGATCTAATTATCCTATTTAATTAAATAATTTATTTTATTTGATTAAATCTCTAAAGTCTATTTATTAAATAAAATAAATTAAAACCTTATTTAGTTTAATCTAACATCATCCCTATTAATTAAATAAATCATAAATCTTTATTTAATTAATCTCTTATCACATTCCTCTCATTTTTTATTTAAATAAATCCACAAATTGAAGTCAAATAGGTCACATCACTTAATCCCTTCATTAACTTAATTAACTTTGATTAATTTAATCTCCTCTCATGTCTCATCCTCCAACTTTTACCACTTGCACATGAAAATAGATTTAATTGATTTATTAAATCTCTATTTTCCTCAACAAGACATCTTTGAAAGAATATTCTTCAAGTTTGAATTCAAAATCTAAGTTGACATGTACATCCAACAAGGCATTTACTCCATCTTACATGTCCTTTTCCTTGAGCCAAGTGGCATTCAATGCATTTTTTTCTTCCCTTTTGCATGTCATTTCAACAAATTCAAAATTCAAAAATAGACATTTATTGGCACAATCCTCAAAACTTGCACATTCTCCATCCACTCATAGGTTGACAAGTGGCATCTTGCCATTGGTTGAATGTTAGTCCCACATTGCTCAATTTTGGACATTCATTCATATTCTCATTCTATAAATAAGAGGCTTCATTCCTCATTTGTGATGAGGGCGCAGCCCGAGACTTAGAAAATAACCCAAAAAAAAGAGAATAATTTTATTATTCAGAAAATGGAGCTTCTTACATGTAGAGGATCTCAAATCCCCAAGTTCTACAACACATGCAAGTTACAAAAAGCTACAGAATAACCCTTTCGCAATATGCGAGCCTATCCCCCAAAAGCTACCCACAAATTAGAAACCCGCCCATAAATAGAGCTCCTCTTTAATTTTGAGCCAAAACAACATTCAAATTTGAGTTTAGGCGGTTTGGCGCCGAAAAATTACAACTTGAAGTTCAAATTTCAAAAGAACATTTGCAATTGTATCTTCTAGAAAGTGCCCCAACTTCTCGGGGCCATAACTTTTGATCCGGGACTCCGATTCGCGAACCGTTTGAATCATTGAAAAGGTCTCGAAGTCAATAACGCACTTGAAATTTTCTACGTCGATTTCACCAAGTTTCGGGGCCGTTCCGGGAACTCTAAGTGCCTCAAATCCAACTCGGAAGATTTTCAGGTGCAAATCTAGGAAACTAAAACTGCAATATCTTTCAACCCAGGAATAGAAAATAAAAACCATAAATTGGGAATTTCATTATGACGAAAAGGGTATCCAAAAATGTAAAAACATCTAAAAACCAAGAAACTTGAAATTTAACTATTTTTGGGTGATGCAAGATTGCCCTTACACCACTGGATGCTCCTGCATCAATTTGATCATCCACAATTTATGCAAAGTTACTATACTCAAATCTTTAGCTATTTTCATCAATACCATTGAGTTCTTAGCTAGGTTATGCAGGTTTTTAGCTTGGAACACTCATCATCCTTCATCAAAGTGGATCATTCATCAACAATACATCAATCTTGCATCATAGGAATTGGGAAAGGGTCAATTTTCACATCAAATTGGCACCAATTCCCCCATGGGATCATGAGTTTGCTAGTTTAATTAGGATTCAATCTCTTTTATTGTTATTTCATTGTGTTTTTCATTTATTTTTTCCTAATTTGAACTTTGTGAATGGATTTCATGGGGAATCCTTGTTCTTACTTTCATTTGATCATCTAATGTGTTTTTTCTTATTATTTTTCAGGTATTAGGATTGGGGTTTGCACATATGGCGCTATAAGGAGGGAAAAATCTCATTTTTTATCACATTTTTCTAAAATTTCCACATTTTTGTTTGTGCACAGGAAAATTCCAACACTAGAAGCTCAGTGTCACCATATAGCACTGTTGACTCTCCAGCGTCACCATATAGCACCATTGGAAATTCAAACTGTGATGTTGAAGTCTTCCCGCCCAAGGTTTTGAATTTTAAAAAATGTCGCTTGACCAATCTGACCTGCAGAAATTTTCAAAAAAATAAAACAGTGACGCTGAGCAAAAGGGCAACGCATTTGAGCTCACTAGTCTGGGTACAGAGCAGCGCTGACTGGTAAGTGGCGCTATATAGCACCACTGAGAAATCAAACTGCGACGCAGTCACGGGTTGCATCACTGGCAGGGAGTAAAAAGTTGAAATTTCATTTTAGCACGTGCTTTCTGTCAAATGATGATTTTATCTTCTGTTTTCTGGTTTTTAACCTTTGTATTTTGTAGAATTTGACTAGTTTTCTTTCTTTTAGGTTGGATCAATTGAAAACAAAAGAAAGAGAAGCATGAGGATGGTAGTTCACAAAATCAAAGTGTTTTTAAACACTTTAGTGTTTTCTTAACACTCTTAGGAAACTATTCTCTTCTTTCTTAGGATACTAATTTCATTTGGGCTTTTAAAAAGAACCTTTTCAATTTTTTGCAAAGGCTTAAAATGAACATTAGGACTACAACTTACTAGAGTTTTTTTTTTGGTTAACAATTAAACAAAATAACTCCCATTTGTCCTTTGGTGCTTTAAAAAGAACTTACAATTGCTTTGTGGAGTTAAAACGAACATGTGCAACTTTGTCTTCATGATGGCTTACTTAAACTAACTTCATTGAAAAAGGATGTATGCGCTTCTCTCGTGCTTTATAGCGATATTAAGAATCAAAGGGCTTTTTTTGTGATTTTAGGTTGAGATAGAGCAATCACCTCCACACTTCATTTTGGGTTTAAAATTGAACAAAATATTGTGTGAGTGAGTAGAGAATTATTGCGTACATTCTCTTTATTTTGAAAACAAAGATTGATCGAGTTAAGAATATTGTCTTTACTTGCTTTTGTTTATCTTAGAGGGCCTGCCTTGGGGAAAAAGTACTCACCCAAGGGAACGACTCAACCGGTAACACTCTGAACCCGAGAGTATTTTTAGCTGAGATATAAATGTGGGTATTGGAATAAACACCAATATCACACAGTTGGCTTCGACGAGATGGATCTGAAAAAGGGACTCTTGCCATATGGTTAAATATCCATGAACGGAAAGTCCTAATTAAAACCCATGTTTTAGCATTGCCGAAATCCTTGATCTATTTGTTGGTGCAAGAATAGTCGTTCTAAAGCTGCCCCACACTTTTACGGTCTTTTAGTAGAAATGGAAAGCATGCCATGGGAGTTTCATGGGTGTTGATTCTTGGCTGCCCCAAATGATGTTAATGATCCATGGAGGGGAGCCAGTGGGGTCAAGCATCTAACCATTCACTAAAGATAAGCGTAGCTGGACTTGTCCAAGTGGGGACTCAACAAATATTGTTTTCCATATCTATAGGGTTGTACTTATTCTTGGTTACAAAATGCTTTTCTTTTTTGAAAACATCTTGGAAACAAACACTTAAACATCATCGTCAAAATTTCAAACCCTTTAGGAGACAAATACAATTGACCCAGTCCATGTGTTATTGCTTTCCCTTGGGATTCACATCCTTAGAGGTTTCTAAACACTTGGATTACCTCTCAATTTTTCTACTAAAGCTAAACAATAGGTAACCCTTGCCTTGAATTCATCAAATCTCCACATAACATACTTTGTGGGATTTGAAGAAATTAAGACATTGGACATCTAGTTTGGAAACTTAATAAAAGAAGTGTTTTTTAAAATAAAGCCACTAAGCAAAGATAAACAAAATGAGCTCTCACATGTGTTGAAACCTCATGATTTCCAAGAAATTCAAAATCCCAAAACGAAAGTCCTTGATTCAAAATTTGGAAATGTATGCTCAAATTGAATCACTTCTTGGTTATAAAGGTCTATAGAAGCATTGCATGTTCTTCCATACCAAGGTTTAGGTAAACAAAGTGTCTTTTTTAGGTTGATCTTAGGATCAAAAGAAATCAAAATATTTTTTCACCCATCCTTCAAACATCAAACCAAAAATCATCTCACCATCACCTTTTGTGAAATCTTGAAATCATCCTTCATGCTAGGATTTTTTGGAAAAAATAAAAAAATCATCAAATCCTTGAGACAAAATCCTTGAAATCTTTATCAAAACATCTTTGGCTAGGTATGTGTAGATGCATCCTTTTGCATATACTTAGTCAAAGTTATCAAATCATCTTGTTTAGCTAGGTATATGCAGATGCATCCTTCTTCATATGCTTGGTTAAATTATCATCTTGTTTGAATAGGTGTGGGTAGATGCATCCTTCTCCCTACACAAATTCAAATCATCATCCTTTGAGAAAATATACCCCTTAGATAATCATCCAACATCTTAGGGTCTATTTTTTCAATCAAAGCAAACAAAATTAATCAAGTCAAGGGCAATCCAAGAAAATCAAAAAATCAAAATCCAAAACATATTCGAAAGTCCCAAAAGTCTAGCATTACTCTCAAGATTTATCAAAAGATCAAACATCCACATCATCCATCTCTTACATCATCATCATATCACCTTTCGATCCTCAAGATATCCTAAAATTTTCTATTTTGTGCATAAAGTAAAGATCAATCCAAAGAATTAAGAGATTCATCTCCCATATTCTTAATTGATTCTTATTTTATGGTTCAAACTAGATCTCAATACAAGAAGAAAATGGAAGCCGACAAAGAAACACCTGCTTCAAGTGATCTAAGCCAAACGGACATTAAAATGAATCTCGTTGAATCAAACAATCCTTTGATTACCTCATCATCACAAAACCCACAAGAGGAAAATCAAGAAGACCTTACCTTTGGGATGTCACATGAAGAAATAACCGAAATGCTCCAAAATCTGAAAAATCATAAGATCATCAACATTATGATGAGGCTTAACCCTTCACTATACATGCTCGAACTAGCAAAACAAGGGGCCAAATTACCTTCTGATTTTGACACAAGATCAATAATAGAACCATATTTGGAGGTCATGCCTCTAATTTCATCCACACTTCCCATCTCATCCACACCCCCATCCCAAAGGATCACCCAAAACATTTCGCAAATCACAACATTTGTTGCTCCAACTCAACCTAATGTTAATAAGGGAAATACATTTCTTAATGCTATTCAAACACACCGTCTGGTCAATAATCAAGACTTGGATGCAAATACCATCTTGGAACAAAACATACCCCAAAATCCATTACATAAGTATGTTCCTCTCACTTTCCATAATCCTAATGATCCATCATCATCATCCTTTTGCGCAACACCTCAAACTTCTCTCCTCACAAATTCACAAGAGGAAGGAGACATGTTCAAACCTAGGGGCATTTTTGACACCACATCATTTTCTCAAGAAATCACACCCCTCAAATTTTCACCGCTTCTGCCATTTCCATCATCATCCACACCACTCCTTATCTTGGGAGTTCCACCTTTACCAAATACAACATGGCATTGCAAGCAGCTTAGCAAGATGCTTATCAAAGCGGATTCCTACAAGTGCAAAAACAAAAAGCTATGCAACTAGCTGCTCAGCAAGCCACTCAAGCTGTGCAAGCTTCCCAAGCAGCCCAAGCCGCATTACAAGTGCAACAGGCCACACAAGCCCAAGCCTTATTGCAACAACAACAACAAGCCACTCAAGCCGCGCAAGCTACTCAAGCAACCCAAGCCACATTACAAGCACAAAAGGCTGTCCAAGCCCAAATTCTACTACAACAAAAAGTGGCACAAGCCCAAGCCCAAGCTCAAGCGCACGCCCAATATCAAGTACAACAAGTGCAACCACAAGCACAACTTCTTGCACAAAAACAAGTAGCACAATTACAAGCATATTAGCAAGCAATAAAACAATATCAAGAGTAGCAAGAAGTAGACCACTTGGCAGCCCAACAACAAGCATTGTTGGAACAACAACAAGCACAACAACAAGTGCAACAATAGGAAATCCTAGCACAACAACAACAAGCTCAACAATAGGCAATTTTAGTGCAGCGACAACAAGAACAACAAGTGCAAGCATACCTAGCTCGATAGAATATGCAAATACTATCAAATAACACACCAAACAATCCACCCATCCAACCCACAATCGAAACACCCCAGAACACCTTCATCCCACCCCCTGATCCGCAAAATGACGTTACAACACAAATCAGGTTGCTCTCGCAACAAGTGCTCAATCTTCAATCAGGGTGAACCACAAAGACACCAAGCAACTTGTGTCCCTATCCATTTGATAGAATCCTTGTGATGAAACCATTCCCCAAGGGATTTTAGATCCCCAAGTTTGACAAATATCGAGGGACGGGAAACCCTAAAGATCACATCAGGGAATTCCAAGTTCATTGCAAGGAAGTCGCATACGAAAATACCTATCTGATGCAGCTATTCCCTAGGAGTTTGGTTGGCCACACTATGGAATGCTTCTCTCACCTACCTACAGGCATTAGAACATTCCAATAAATTATAGATGCATTCATTAAAAACCAAGCATGCAATATTGCAATGGATGTTAGTGTAGAAGAACTCTCAGCTTTGAAACAAGGTAAGGGTGAATCATTCGCTTCATTCCTACAACAATGGTGATCCAAGGCCAATCAGAGCAAATGGATCATGCCTAAGGAACAACAAGTTTGCACCATTATATCCAACCTTGATGGCCTCTTGGCATTTCATCTCAAGGTACAAGGGATCACCACATATGATCAGTTGATCTCCAAGGTTCTCAACATCGAACGAGCCCTTATGACTCAACCCATAGCATCAACTTCATACCCAGAACAACAAAACAACCGCCCACCCACCAATTACAATGATAAACCTCATACATGGGAAAGGAACAAAAATGTTACTAATGATGGTGTTATCGAAGCCAAAGTGGTCATTAGTGCCCCTCGCCAAAATACACCCACACCACAAATCCAAATCCAACACCAAAATAATCATCAAGCAATACAACAACCAAACAACAATCTGACAATTAACAATCTCAATGATCAAAGAGGACCACCCCAATGGAACAAGAATTACCCCAAGAAAAAGTACACCACTCTTGGGAAACCACTAGAAGTCATCATGAAGAAGCTGATAAATGAAAAACTCATCAAATTGCCCACCTATGAGAATTACCAAGAACCGGATGTAAAACCTCCTTGGTATAATGAGAATCAACTTTGTGACTTCCATACAATCAAAGGGCATACCATGAATAGTTGTATGAGGCTAAAAAACATAATTCAAGATCTCATCGATCAAATAATTATAAACCAAGACCTTAAGATATACACAAATATGATGCCTAATCATGGCAATAAAGGGAATAATAATAACACTGATAAAGGGAAAGGCACCCACACAAACGTGAATCATGTGTATGAAATTGGCGTCGCCTCCTTAGATGAAAAATGCATGGTCATCACCATCAAAGGTGGCCATGCCGATTGTGGAGTCACCACAAGAGGTGGCAAAGTCACCATCATAGGATCATCCCAGCCAAATAGAGTCCCTACATCTAGATATGTCCCTAATGGTTATAGCGTCCTTAATCAGCTCAAAAGAATGCCAGTGCAAATCTCCATCATGGAGTTGCTAAAAATTTCATCGGCCCATAAGAAAATCCTTGAGGAAGCATTGGCTTCATCCACTATCCCCACAAATCTTGATGCGAAACAATTCCAAGCTATGGTCAGAAATATCATTATGCTAGATCTCCTCACATTCTCCAACCAGGATTTCCCCGCTCAACCATCTCACAACTGTGCGCTCCACCTAGAAGTCATAGTACATAAGAGCAAATTCAAAAGGGTCTTGGTGGATGGAGGTGTGGGCTTGAATATTTTTTCTCTCAAGCTCATCAAACAATTAAAAATCTCAAAAGATTCTATCAACAAAGGAAAGGGTATCACAATAAGAGCATATGATGATCAAGAAAGAGTATCCCAAGGCACGATCAAACTCCCTATTCAAGTAGGGCCTGCTATCATGGAAACCACTTGTCAAGTCTTGGACCTTGACTTGTCGTATAACATCCTCCTAGGACGTCCATGGATTCATGCAATGAAGGCAGTAGCATCAACTTTCCATCAATGTGTGAAATTCACACATGAGGGACAAGAAGTCACCATCCATGGAGATCCTGAACCCTTCTATTGCAAAATCCTTGAAGCAAAGTACTATAAAATCCCCCAAGTCCCAAAAAATGATGAGGGTCCATCTACACCATACATTGATCCCGCCACCCTCACATCAACTTCTGCGATGGAGACACCCGCCATCCCACCATTCCCACCATCTCTGACATTAAGGTCATCATCCAAGATAACGATTGTGGAAACTACATGATCCCTAAAAATGCTTTTTTGGTAGGAGAGTTACCACAATCTCTGAGATCACAGGGACGTCCACAAATAAATGAAGCCTCCACATCTCAAACGTCTCTTGAAGACTATTCTGACTTTACAAGTTGGGGAGATCTTGGCCAAGAGGTTATTGAGGTAGATCCATCTCATATGCTATATCAAGATGAGGGACCAATAGCTGATTTACCAATGGATGATAGAAGCAAGGGTCTGCAAATGATGCTCGCAATGGGCTATGATAGAAATCAAAGACTTGGGAGAAATGACAATGGGCTTATAATACCTATCATTCCGGAGACGCAAGCAATAACAAATCTTGGCCTTGGATGTACCCCTCTGAGTATAACCATACGTGGTCGAAGTCCTCCAGTTAGAACGGTTAATAATCCTCCTCAGCCAACCGCAGTAGAACTACGCTTACCAGTATTTACAAGTTGCGTCATAGATAACTTCACATTTGATATAACTGATGTATGTAGTAGTAGTGATGATGAGGATCCCACATCCAATCTACTTAGGCTATTTGAGGATACCACTCTTTTCATGATTAGCACCCTATCTTTTGAATCAGACCACCAAAATCATGAGATCCGCTTAGTATACCCCCAACTCATTGACTACGACCAACGAGGACCATCAGTTCTTGATACATTCAAAAATGATGAGGCTCTCTCAAAATTCATGGGACTACGGGATAACATTCCATGTGGGGATCACAAAGCAGGGTTCCTAATTGAGCTAGATACACATGCATATTATGGGGAAACAATTGAATCCCTCAGTCACAAAAGTGAAAAATTAAGAATAATATCTAAGTCCTTGAGTGAAAACCACACTGTGGCACTCTCTGACCAGAAAAAAGTAAAAAGAAAGGATGCATCCAACTGTGAAAACCTCTCTGAGGCGCCCGAGGATGGGGGATTCAATCTTCCTTTCAAAGCTCTTCATCAAGAAAAATAACAGTCCTGTAAGAAAAATCAACAGTCCTTGCAAAAAAATGCAATCCGATCAACCTAGGAATAGAGGAAACCCCCATATCACATTCTATGTGGAATCATTACTATCAGAAGAGCAAGAGCTCCTAGCAGCTTTCCTCAGAAAGAGATAGATAAACTTCACATGGGGCTATGCTAACATGCCTGGGCTTG
Source organism: Sequoia sempervirens (assembly GCA_007258455.2). NCBI lineage: Eukaryota > Viridiplantae > Streptophyta > Pinopsida > Cupressales > Cupressaceae > Sequoia > Sequoia sempervirens. Next base: position 413,201,302 of record VDFB02058242.1, read on the forward strand.
ATCTAGAGGTCATGGTACACCACTTAGTAGTATATCCAGAACCAAAGCCTGTTAAACAAAAGCTTCAAAAAATGCACCCTCAGATCGCCTTATTAGTCAAAATGGAGCTAAAAAAGCTATTAGATGTGGGATTCATCCAACCAATAGATTATCCAAAATGGGTATCAAACTTGGTACCTATTTCAAAACCTGATGGGAACATCAGAATCTGCACAGACTTCAGAGACTTGAATAAAGCATGTCTGAAAGATGACTTCCCACTTCCAAACATCAACATGATAGTAGACATGATAGCCGAACATGAAATGCTATCACTAATGGATGGATTCTCAGGGTACAATCAGATCATGATAGCTAAAGAGGACCAACATAAGACAGCCTTCACTTGTCCATGGGGGACTTACTACTAGAACATGATGCTATTCGGCTTAAAGAACGTAGGAGAAAAATACCAAAGGGCCATGACCTTAATCTTCCATGACATGATCCACAAAATAGTTGAAGATTATGTTGATGACATTCTAGCCAAGTCCAGAAAGAGAATAGATAACATAGCAACCCTAGGTGCCATTTTTGACAGGCTCGAAGAGTACAAAGTCAGATTAAACCCAAAGAAGTGTGTCTTCAGTGTACAATTAGGGAAATTGCTAGGATATATAGTGTCAATGAGAGGTATCAAGGTAGATCCAACAAAGGTAAAAGCAATCCTTGAAATGGAAGCACCAAAAACATTAAAGCAATTGAGAGGTCTCCAAGGTAGGCTTCAATCCATTCAAAGGTTCATAGCACAATTGGTGGACAAACAAAACCCATACTCTCACCTACTTCACAAGGGAGTAGCGTACAAATGGGATAACAAGTGTGAAGAGGCATTCAATAAAATAAAATAATATCTACTAACACCACCGGTCTTAATGCCACCAATCCCAAGAAAACCATTGATTCTCTATGTATCAATAACAAAAATAGCCCTTGGAGCTCTCCTAGCTCAACATGACGAAAATGGAATAGAAAGGGCTATCTATTACATTAGCAGAACAATGGTTGGGCATGAGCTAAACTATTCATTCATCGAGAAAGCATGCCTAGCGGTAGTGTTTGCATCACAAAAATTTAGACATTACATGTTGGCACACAAAATAAAACTCATTGCCAAAATCGACCCTCTCAAGTACTTATTGTCAAAGGCAATGCTCACGAGAAGAATGGAAAAATGGGTGAGGATACTATTAGAATATGACATCAAATATGTGGAGCGGAAAGCAATCAAAGGCCAAGTCATCACAAATCAACTTGCAGAAGCACCAATCTATTCAAAGAATCCTCTAATCTCAGAGTTTCCAGATGAATCCATTTTCAATCTCAACATAGCTGACCACTGGAAACTGTCCTTTGATGGATCATACAAGCAGCATGGATCGGGAGATGGTGTCTTCTTTATTACCCCACAAGGGGACTACATACCAAGGTCCTACAAACTAGCATTTCCCTGCACCAATAACATTGCAAAATATGAGGCTTTAACCATAGGTCTTAGAATAGTAGTGCAGTGGAACATTATAGCTCTCAAAGTATATGGAGACTCTCAATTGATAATAAATCAAGTAAATGATTAATACTAGACCAAGGATGATAAGCTCACTCCATATAAGAAATTGGTGGAGACTCTCAAAGGATCCTTCATCGAAATTACATTTGAGCAGATTCCTAGGACCAACAATAGAGGAGCAGATGCCATGGCAACAATCGGATCCTTACTGGACATCCCCCACAACATTCCAAAATATGAATTCCTGATAGAGCAGCTTCTCGTACCCGCATTCGAGGTACCAGAATCAAAATTTGTGTGTGAAATCGTTGGTCCTGGTGACCCTTGGTACCATGACATTTATACGTACCTTCAAATAGGATTCATACCTATTGACTTACCTTCAAACCTAAAATGAACCTTTGTAAAAAAAGCATCCCAATTTGTCATCCTAGGAGATACCCTATATCGTAGAAGCATAGAAGGAACCCTACTACGTTGCTTAAACATTGAGGAGGCATTGACTGCTCTAACTAAAGTACATAATGGTGTCTATGGCTCACACTCGAGTGGAATGACCATAGCCAAGAAACTGCTGGGGATGGGGTATTATTGGCCTACAATGGAAAGGGAGGCACATGACTATACCAGAAGGTGTCTACAGTGTCAGCAACATGGAGACCTCATCCATGCTCCAGCTCAAGAGCTTCATCCCATCATCACACCATGGCCCTTTTTGTAGTGGGGACTTGATCTCATTGGAAAAATCACCCCCACTTCATCTAATGGCCACAAATTCATCATAACCGCCATAGAGTACTTTACTAAGTGGGTGGAAGCCATACCCATGACGTATATAACTAGGAAGCAGATATCAAAGTTCATCCTGAACTATCTAATTTTCTGCTATTGTTGAACGTGGGTAAGGTTGATCTTTGATCATCCCCCGAGACACTTAGGTCAATCCTTTAGGCGTCTGTCATAATAAATTGACATTTCATCATGTATATCGTCATCTGTAAATCAGTCAAGTTGTCAGTTGAACTACGTGGTCTCTGCGTATATAACGTAAGCAAGGCTAATCTATTGATCAGCCCCCGAGGCCCCTAGGATAGGTCCTTAGGTTAGTCTCTTGGTCAAAATCTTAGAAAACCCCAAAAAATTGGAAAACTTGAAAATCAAAACATTTGAAAAAGATCAAAAATACCAAAAATAGCCTCAAAACATTGCAAAATGTCAAAACATCCAAATATTTGAAAAAATCCATCTGTCTCATCTTGATTTCACCCTCAATAACATCACTCATAATAAATGATCATCATCCTCAATCTTTGGTAAGACAATCAGAAACAAGTCTAGTAGGTGAAAAGTGAAAAGTGAAAAACTCAAAATGTCAAGTCTCAAGTCTCGGTCAGTACATAAACAAGTGGGTCAACTCTTTGTGTTGATAACCTATCATCCAATTGGTCCCATATCAATCATTTGAAAGAACACTCAGGATAAATGAAATGGCGTGCCGCCATCCACTAACATGTCCTAGGATGCATCCTTCCTACAATGGGCATTATCTTTTGGCAATAGTTTCAGTTCTTATCCTTAAAAATGCATCCTCTTTTGGTTAGCAGTATTGAAGAACATCAGCTTGTTTGTTTACTTTGTCTTTATCCTTTTGATTTATCTTATTGCGCTCATTCCAAGTACTTTTCGATGATATCCAAATAGAGGATTTAGAGTAATAGGAATAGGGAAATGATCAATATCTTTTGTCTGTTGTGTTTGTTGGATGTTCTTGTAATATAACCTTGGTGAATACTTGCTTTGTTAGGTATGTATGGAGGAGGTTTTGGGCAGCTTGTTGACTATTACATTGATAGGTTATACCTTCTGTGTTTTGGTCTGAGGTGTTTGAAACTTCTAAAGTGCATCCTAGCAAGGTTTCCATATGTCAGATGTGAACAAGGATACTCCTATCTGTTTTGTCAAGTCAAAGTCCATCACATTGGGTACGACACCATCCTGGTTCTCTATACCTTGATGCATCGTACCACGTGTGTTATCAAACATAAGGAAATTGGCCCTTTGAAAATCCCAACTCCTCGACAAGTAATCATCATCATTTACATATTCATCATCTTGTGTCTTGTTGAAATGACTTCTTCTCTTTCATCTCCTTTGGCTTCTCACACTAACAAGATACTATGATAGTTGATCATCATCACCATCATCATCGTCATCAATCTTGCATCCACAAATCATTAGCATATTACATCAACATATCATATAGGAAACATATGCATTACATTTCCATCATCATATAAACATGTTATTATAAGCATTCTTCATAGAAAAGTACATCAATTTTAATTACACCACATTGCATTCATCACATCAGTCATTGCATAACATTCACTTGCATAAACATTTCATAACCATTTCACCATCATCACCTGCTGCATAATCATACATAATAGGTACATAAGCATTATAGATAATCCATTGCACACATACTTGCATAAAGTCATCTCCCACATTATGTTCATTTTTGCATAAAACATCATCATATCATTGTATATAGTACATCACAATAAATGCATCACATACATTAGCATATTGCATCAACATATAGGAAACGATAATATAGATTTGTTATTCTAAGCATCTTAGAAAAACCATCTCATTTGCATCATCAATACATATCATATAAAACATGACGATCACATTTACATTGCATTATATCCTCCATATCATCTCATAAATAGCATCACAATCATTTTTTAACATGTCATTGCATAAATCATTCCACATCATTATAAGCATAAATAGAAACGTAAAGATCCATTACATGCAAAATGTACATCCATCCATAAACATTTTATAAGCATAGTTCACATAACATTTCACATATACACCATATCATATTGCATATTACATATCATATCATTTCAAATCATCATATATAGATTGCAACATCATTGCGCATCACATAAATACATCTGCATATCATAGGTCAACAACATTATATAGATCTGTTAGTCATAATCATTACATAATGCATATATCATAGGAAACAAATGCATCCATAAATACATCATATAACACCATAACATCATTGCACAACATATAGAAATAGAATCATCCATACATGCATAAATAAATGATACACATCACATCACATCAAAATCATCAGCTCATATATATATCATCATTGGATAACTGTCATAGTACCAAATAATCGGATCACTGTACATGTATGTCAATCAGTACAAAAAGGCCCATCAGGCTATCAAAAAGGAGCCCATAAGGCACAAAAAGTATCATTTCGATCAAGGTCTCCCCCCTGTATGTTGCCCTCACCCCTGTCACCGTGACCCTTTGCTAGTCTGAAACTGGTCCCCTGCGAGTACTCAAGGACCTGTGTTGCTCTAGGTATGGCCTCGTGATAATGCATATGGTAATACTCAGCCTCTTGGACGGCCTCCCTAAAGGATCTAATAGAAACTGTACCCTGAGAGGAGGAGGCTGCCATGCTCTCCAACTATTGTTGCCAACCCATCTCTGTGGCCGCCTGTAACTCTGCATCCTATCTCTACAGTATGGCCTAATACCTCTTAGTCCTGATCTGATCTCTCTCCCCTATCAAAGTCTGCATCTGGGCTTGCAGCTGTGCAATCAATGTATCTTGGGGATCCACCTTCCCTACTAGCTGTACTGATGGTTGTGCTCATGGAGGTTGTACCTGAGGCTAATCCTCACCCCCAGCCGGTGGTGGTGCACCTACTGGCACCTGCTGCTGGTCTTGTATCTGAACATCGACCTAATCTGACTGAACTGGCTGAATTGGGGCCTGGTGCTAGTCTTGTCATGCATCGTCCCTCTGTCCTTGTCCTCTCCCTCTGCCTCTCACCCTCAGCCGATCGGGAACTGCTTTCGGAACTATCAAACATAGGGGAGGTTGAAACCAATCCCTGTATACCTATGTCATGCCTGGATCTGCAGGCCCCTGATCGTAAGCCCATGGTCAAGCTACCAATTGTCTGAAACTGTCCATGGCCTCCGAGGGAGGAATGTATCACCCCCATGAAACCTATGACATGTTGTAGGAAAATACGACCACATAATTGTTGTTTGGCCGATCCTGGGGCTCACCGAACAAATGTTGAATGCACTCGGGCAGGTATCTCTCTATTATAGTGTGCTATCGCCCCTGCATGAAGCGGTCCTGGCAGGCATAGAAAATCTGTTGAACATTGTCAGCCCATCTGGGCTAACCAAGGTACGGATGCCATATAAACACCTGCATCTCATCTAGGACCCTCCTCCAATAGGGAATCTCATGCTCGCCTGTGTGTGTGAAGGACACACCACCTCTGTAGCACCATACAAGGGTATCATAAGGTCCCATCAGAACTATAACAAATCACAGCCGAAGGACAACAATGTGCTCCCACACCCATACATGGAGGAGTGTCACGCCTGCTCCGAGTGCTCGACCGTCGAGGTAGACGTACTCATGAAGATATATGTACAAGGATGCAAGAAGAACTAGCCCCCAAGCAAAGTGAGTAGGCCTGTCACACATCACCAAGCGCTCCTAGCAAAGTCCCCGACTGGGACTAAAGTACTAGCCTCGTCGATCTGGGGCAACGAGACCTGAAATAATCATCGCAACAACCAAGTGGAAGGGAGGTGCCAGAGCCCTATGATGCTCAAGCTCGATTTGCCCCTCGCAAATGACAATATCCTCTGTGGAAAGGACTCTGTGGTAGGCATTATGCCCCTCATCTATATCAAAAATGACACGCTGACCATGAATCAACAATCTGAAGATGTGCCAAATGTCCTCTAAGGTGACGGTGGCCTCGCCGCTGGGAAGGTGGAAAGAAGAGGTCTTGTTGTGCCATCTCTCGGCAAGCATTGATATCATCCCAAGGTGGGTGCAAATGGGGGTTGTGTAGGCGATGTACCACAACCCCATGTCTCATAGCCAATCCTGATCTCTATCGCTCAGGTCCCGCAAGTAACCGAAGATATCTCGCGACCTGTGCTCTCAGGAATAGAGCTCCCTCGCTGCATCTTGCATAAGGAAGAGTCATCATGTTAAAAAAATTGAAATTTTTTTTGCCGGGCATCCAAGGAACCACTCCAGCATTGCAATCCATGAAGGCATTGCAGTTTGATTAAAAATCAAACTACGATGCTAGGGCATAAAAGGCCGAAATTGTGCCGTCACGATGCACTTTCCTTCCCAGCGACGCAGTTTGCAAAGATTCTTGTCGATAAAGAACCATTGCGTCACACTTTAGAAATGGCCCCGCCGGCCATGAGCTCAACATCAGAGTTTGGAATTTGTTTTCAAACTCCAAACTCCACCACCATGGCGCAATTTGACATCGAGCAACACAGTTTTATTTTTGAGAGGCGCTATCTAGTGCCACTACAGAAGGAATAACTTTGAAAGCATTTAATGAACATTAAAAATGAAAAATAAAGCTCAAGTAAGGATCACTTACCGGTGCCCCAATACCAGGTGGTCGCTGGTATGTTCGGACTCGGTCAGAAATGTGCATTGGAAGCTATCATTGCGCCATATTTTCAGGAGGTCAGAGCAAAAATCTCAATGTTGCTAAATGGTTGTGTGTGAAAATGAATTGAAAGTGACCCCTTGAAGCCTTTTTAAGCTTGAAAATTAGAGTTTTTCCACCCTAATTGGCTATCCTGCTAGGGTTTTGGACCCTTGAACCTATTGTTGTCCAGTTTAGGCTTGTTTTACATCATTTTATTATGTTTAGACACATTTTTAGCCTCCTAGAGCCTTTTTGGACTTGTCGGGCACCTTGCCCTCTTTTTTCGCGAGATCACCACAAAATTGAAATTTTTGTCCAATCTCTCAAGGGGGCAATATATTGGCATGTTTTCTCTCATCGGTCAGTAGTGGGTTAATATTTTTGAAAACGAAATTTTTTAGCTTTGATCAAGATCGTTTATTCTTTGAACCAACGCAATGAGTGCATTGCTTCAAAGAGGGGAAAAATGTAGACACATAAAATGTACCAATTGACATTGTGCATCTGATCCTGACTACTAACATCATTTTGTCATGAATCATCCTTTAGTCTAACCATTTAATCAAATCCCCTTATCTGATTAAATTAATCAATATTCCTCTCTTAATTAAATAAACTAGTCATCTAATTAAGTCACCTCTTCTCGATAATTAAATTAATCATCTTGATCTAATTATCCTATTTAATTAAATAATTTATTTTATTTGATTAAATCTCTAAAGTCTATTTATTAAATAAAATAAATTAAAACCTTATTTAGTTTAATCTAACATCATCCCTATTAATTAAATAAATCATAAATCTTTATTTAATTAATCTCTTATCACATTCCTCTCATTTTTTATTTAAATAAATCCACAAATTGAAGTCAAATAGGTCGCATCACTTAATCCCTTCATTAAATTAATTAACTTTGATTAATTTAATCTCCTCTCATGTCCCATCCTCCAACTTTTACCACTTGCACATGAAAATAGATTTAATTGATTTATTAAATCTCTATTTTTCTCAACAAGGCATCTTTGAAAGAATATTCTTCAAGTTTGAATTCAAAATCTAAGTTGGCATGTACATCCAACAAGGCATTTAATCCATCTTACATGTCCTTTGCCTTGAGCCAAGTGGCATTCAATGCATTTTTTTCTTCCCTCTTGCATGTCATTTCAACAAATTCAAAATTCAAAAATAGGCATTTATTGGCACAATCCTCAAAACTTGCACATCCTCCATCCACTCATAGGTTGACAAGTGGCATCTTTCCATTAGTTGAATGTTAGTCCCACATTGCTCAATTTTGGATATTCATTCATATTCTCATTCTATAAATAAGAGGCTTCATTCCTCATTTGATTATCCACAATTTATGCAAAGTTACTATACTCAAATCTTTAGCCATCTTCATCAATACCATTGAGTTCTTAGCTAGGTTATGCAGGTTTTTAGCTTGGACCACTCACCATCCTTCATCAAAGTGGATCATTCATCAACAATACATCAATCTTGCATCGTAGGAATTGGGAAAGGGCCAATTTTCACATCAAATTGGCACCAATTCCCCCATGGGATCATGAGTTTGCTAGTTTAATTAGGATTCAATCTCTTTTATTGTTATTTCATTGTGTTCTTCATTGATTTTTTCCTAATTTGAACTTTATGAATGGATTTCATGGGGAATCCTTGTTCTTACTTGCATTTGATCATCTAATGTGTTTGTTCTTATTGTTTTGTAGGTATTAGGATTGGGGTTCGCACAGATAGTGTTAGTGTAGGTTTGGCTAACCTAATGTGCTAACATTGATTGTGAAGATGGTTTGTTGTGTGTGGAAGCATGGTGTAGTGTGTCGGTGTAGATTTGGGTCCTGGTTAACCCTTGGTTTGGTTTTCCTTCACTTCTTTCTATCATAGAATTGTTTGGTGTCGACCTATTTGGTGGTTGCACATTTTAGGTGCATATGTTTCAATGAGGCCAACCTAGACAAGATTATTTGAGGTCGTGGATGATATATAAGCAAGTTCAATTGTTGGAGATGTTGTATATGTGAAGTGATGTGAAGGATGATGTGAATGTAATCAAGTTTTGTGATCTTAGTGCGAGCTTAAAAACCTATGGCTATCAGAAGTAATGAGTAGAAGATGTCCACATTTTTAGTATACCTAAAGTTGCTGAAGGTAGTAAGCCGAAGGTTGTAGATGGTGTAGAGCTGTTGTGATGGATCTTCCAATTGCTCTAAGGTAGGGAACCTCCTTGTAACAATCTTCTATTATGTTTTTTTCTGAACAGTGAGTCCTTTGGGCAATGAGCCCTTAGTAGTGAGCCATTCTTTTCTTCTGGGTAGTGATCCCTTTTGGCAATGAGCCTTTTATAATTGATGTTGTTATTCATATATATGTAAGCTAATCCTCATTGTGGATTTTCCTTGATTAGGGTTTTCCATGTAAATCTAGTGTTTTATGGTGTATGGTTGTGAATGTGTTTATATTTCATTAGTTTACATTCATCTTGATGCATAATAAGGGTTTGAAGGTTAATTAGGGTTTGAATGTTTTAATATACAACTAATTCACCCCCCCTCTCAGTTGTCCTATGTGTCTAACATTTGGTATCAAATTTGTGGTTCCTTGGAAGAAGCTTAACTGCTTGAGGTAGATCTAGATGGTGCACAAGAATGGTGTCAAAGTGCCTATGTTTGATGGAACAAACTATGCTTTTTGGAAAGCCAAGATGGAAGCCTATCTTATCTCATTAGGGTTTGGTGTTTGGAAGTCAGTTGAAAATAGATACACTATGCCTACTACTCCTCCAGCAAGTGATGATGAGTTCAAGGATTATGAGAATAATGGCAAAGCAAGGAATATTATCTTGGGTGGGCTTTCTGATTTAGAAATTGTGAAGGTGATAATCCTCAAAACTGCTAAAGAGATTTCGATAAAGTTATAGAGCATTTATGAATGAGATGATAAGGTCAAGCAAGAAAATATGTAGAATTTCAAAGACAAAATTGAAACCATAAGGATGTCAAAAGATGAAGATATTGCTAGCTACATGCTTAGAATGGATGAAATTTCCAATGCCATCAATGGTCTTGGTGGATAAACTGGAGGAAAGTGAAGTTGTGAAAAGGTATTGAGAACTCTTCCTAAATCTTATAGTGCTAAATTTTTTGCTATTGAGGAAGTTCAGAATTTGGATCAATATACTAGAGATCAAACATTTGGTTCTTTAACTACTTTTGAGTTAAGAGAGTTTGACAAAGATGCTCCAAGGAAAGAAACTTCTTTTAAAGTCAGCAAGAAAGAGAATGATGAATCTAATCTAGATGATATTGATGAGGTGGAAGAAAATTTTGTAAGGAAATTGAAAAAGGGCATTGAAAAATACAAAGTTAAGTTTACCTTCAAATGTTTCAATTGTGAAAAGATGGGTCATTGTGATTCTAAATGTCCAATCAAAGTTTCAAATGAAAAACATAAAGATCATAAAGGTAAATCTATCAAGAAGAGTTATTATGTTAAAGAACATAGTGGTGTATTTGATGATGAGGAATCAGACTATCTGGATGATGGAAGTGGTGAATGCTTGTTCATGGCTCTAAATGTTAGAACTAATTCTACTAATCCTGAAACATGTGTGAACGAAATTACTCTAGAAATAGGTCACAATATAGAAGGAACTATGTTGACTACCTTTCATGCAAGAGAGGAGAGAAACTACTGGATAATTGATAGTGGATTCTCAAATCATATGACAAGTGATAAGAGTAATTTTGTTAAGCTTGAAAAGTATGATAGTGATCATGTTAAGTTAGGTGATGATACATCTGCTAAGAACTATGGAAAAGATTCAATTAGTTTTGATGGCAAGAATAAGACAGATGACGTTCTTTATGTCAAGGATCTCTGGTATAATCTTCTCAGTGTAGAAAAAATGTGTAGTAGAGGATACATTTTTTGTTTAAGGATGATGGTTGTGAAATCAAAAAAGGAAGCTTTGAAACATTGGTTGTAGTTGGAACAAGGATATAAGGAAATGTTTATCAATGCAAAGGTGGTGGTTTTAAGTGCTTTATGTCTCAAATCAATGAAAGTTGGCTATGAAATAGAAGAATGTGTCACATCAATTTTAATAGCCTAGTGAAGATCGGATCTACTCAAGTTGTGAGAGATCTACCAAGAATTACAAAGCCTATCAATACAATTTGTAAGAAGTGTCAGTTTGGAAAGCAGAAAAAGAAGAGGTTCAAAACTAAGGAATTTTCTACCACAATACCTTTGGAGTTGGTGCATACAAACCTATATAGACCTACCAGAACAAGAAGCTATCAAGGTGATAGGTATTTTATGTTGTTGATAGATGATTACTCTAGAATGACTTGGGAAACCTTTCTCAAAGAAAAATCAAAAGCTCTAGATAATTTTAAAGCATTTAAGTTTATGGTTGAGAATGAAATGGATTTGAAAATCAAATTTTTGAGATCTAACACAGGTGGTGAGTTCACCTCCAATGAGTTTAACAAATTTTGTGAGGATCATGGGATAAAAATGCATATATCAGCTCCTAGGACTCCTCAGTAGAATAGAGTTGTGAAAAGAAAGAACATGATAGTTCAAGAAGGAGAAAGTGTAATAAGGCATCTCACTTAATTAATTTAATCATATTGGTTAATTAATTAAGTCACTTATTACTTTAGGTTTACTTAAGCTAAACTTAGGCACATTAATAATTAATTATATATATTTATTAATTATTAAGCGTGCATACTAGGGTTTTCCTTTTAGGTTTTCTTAATTACAAGAGATGATTTGCTTTATAAATGCAAGTATGCATAACCCTAATATTATCTTGAGCAACAAGATATCTCAACAAGATAAGGATGACAACTATTAACTTAAGAATTAAAATATTACCTAAGTAAACTTATGAAAGTGTAATAAATAATTAATTACACTAACACCCCCCCATAAGTGCAACTTAGGGAGACTAAAAAAGTATGCACCTAAATGCTAGGATGAATGCAAGAAAGTATGAATGGGTCTCGACAACAAGTCATGATAAGGTACCCATGTACAAATGCAATAATGAGGTAGAGAAGGAAAACCCAGTGGGACAAAACCCCCCTACAATGAGATGACTGTTGCAAAGAAGCACTGGAAGAACACTGTGGAGTAACACTGGAATCACAATCCGAAAAGCAAGGAAAGATACTTTTGTCTACAAGAAACCAAATGAGTCACTGAAGGACTCAGGAAGAATCATAATAATGCAACAACAGACCCGATGCCACGGAAGACTGGAAAAATCACAAACTAGAACAACCCTAGAATATGTGAAGCAACAGTAGATGATAAAATGATAATAGAATCTAGAAAATGTGTATCTCAATGTCGATGCCAAACTCGGACTAAAACTCTTCCATGGGAACAAGTACCATAAAGACTCTGAAACATTAACCATAAAAACATGGCCCTCAAATTGAGATGGATTTGAACCAATGTGGATCAATAACCATAGGCTCCCAATCTAAAGTGTGAACCGATGTGAATTTGATATGTGTCAAGCTAGAGCAAAATGTGGCCAAAAGAAACTAAGAAACCAGATATAACCCATGTGAGTTGTCATCAATAACAAGATGGAGATCAAAGTGCATGCACACTCTAATCAGATTATTATGCAAGAAACCCCCCTAATGAAACTTCATCTCAGTTCATTCATTACAATAACCCAATGATTTTAAAAGGAGAGAATGCTAAATATGCATAAACAAAAAATAAAATGATGTGATACTGAAATTAAGTGCAAAGATTCAAGTTTCACTCTTTCAACTACCAAAACATCCAAATAATTTCCAAAACACCCATCGGGACAAATATGGAATAACGATCAACTTGGGATAGATACAAAAAAAAATCATGGACAACAACATAGAGCTCCTCAATACCTTTCCAATGTCGCAAAGAAGAAAAAAATTAGAGATCATGGCAAAAAGTTATGAGCTCAGAAGCCATAAATGAACATTTGACTTCAAACAACAATAAATGCAACTAAAAAGAAAAATAATGAAAAATAAACTACACCTACTTCACCTTCAGAGATTACATTCATTCGGCCTCTTCCCTCTCGCTTCTTTCATGAGATGCAATTTCTTCAGTCTTTTTGGAGCTTCTTCATTCTGGGGGGGATCTGTGGTCTCTTCATTCCTCTCTTCTGGGGGGGTTCTTTCATGTATCTCTGTGATCAATGGTGTCCTTAGGGGGTCTTATGGAGTCCTCCATCTTTCATCACTTAGTTGTTATTTTCATTCTATTTTGGGGAGGATTTTTGTTCTTACGTGGTTTTCTCCTTTACCTCGTTTGATTTAGTTTGCATTGCATTTGTACATGGGTACCTAATCAGGCCTTGTTGTTGGGACCCATCTTTTCTTTCATGCACCTTTTTCTAGTGTTTTAGCTACTCCCTAAATTCATCTTAAGGGGGGTGTTAGAGTAATAAGGCATCTCACTTAATTAATTTAATCATATTGGTTAATTAATTAAGTCACGTATTACTTTAGGTTTACTTAAGCTAAACTTAGGCACATTGCTAATTAATTATTAAGTGTGCACACTAGGGTTTTCCTTTTTAGGTTTTCTTTTGGGTTTTCATGATCTCCTTCATAAGGATTAATCTCATTGTAAACGTATTACATCATTCAATAATCATTATTTTGGTTTTTCTTACACATATTTGCTCTGAGGTTTACAAAATGTTTTCTTCATTGTTCTGGATATCTGTTGCACGTGATAGGTGATTGCATGTAGGTGAATCTTGGGGATTGTGAAGTTGGATTTCTCAACTTCTATAGCAAGAACCATGATGAAGGAAGCAAATCTATTGGATGTCTATAGGAAAGAAGCTATTCATACTGCAGTGTACATTCCACTAATACAAAAACAATAATATATGACTAAAAAAGCTACTAAAAATTCTTATAATTGACTAAACATGGTCACATGACCATTAGTAGTTTATTGCTAGTCATTTATAATGCAACCAAATTGATGACTAAACCATTTTTACTTTTTAGTCATTTATTGGTTGTTTTGATTGATCAATTTGGTAGTATATTTAGTCATTGATTTTTGTAATCTAATCGATTATTTAGTCATATTTTATTCACTAAAATATTTAGTCATTGATTTGTCATTGATTGTTGTAATCTAGTCACTTATTTAGTCATTTTTTATTCACTTATATATTTAACTTGTCACTTATTTAGTCATTGATTGTTGTAATCCAATCACTTATTTAGTCATTTTTTATTCACTGATATATTTAGTCATTAATTTAGTCATTGATTATTGTTAACTGGTCACTTATTTAGTCATTTTTATTCATTGATTTATGTCCATTGGTGGTGTATTTAGTCATTAATTTTAATCATCATTTTGATCAATTTGGTAGTTTATTTAATTGTTTTTATTCACTCATTTCTATCAACTAGTAGGTATATTGATACATTGTTTATTAATTTCATAATCATTATATTTAGTGAATATATTTAGTCATATTTATTCACTAATTTCTATCAGTTGGTAGTATATTTAGTCAATTGGTAGTTTATTTAATTTTTTTTGTTCACTGATTTCTACCTATAAATATTGGAAATTAGACAATGCTTTAATTGAGGTTTAAAAATATAAAAACACATAAAACATAATCAATCATTCATTTGCACATAATGAAACAACTACTAAGAAGAAAAAATACTAAAATTTTATTGAGAAAAGGTGTTCTTACAATAGATACAAGACAAAAATATGTCTTTTCCTTGAAAAATGTGTTACAAAGTGTGTTTCTCAATGTTGTGACTGAGAAAACTGAGCTACAATGCCTTTTTTTTTCTTATGCAAGATATTACAATTTTGATGGCAATTCTATGTTGCAACTTATTTGAAACTACACATACATGTATGTTGCACTCTCTGTAACTTTTCCTCTTCTCTACACCTCTTTATCTACTTTGTATTTACATTTTTTTCTACACCCCTTTTCTCTACATTTACTGCTTACACAACAACATATCCGCTCTTTGATAATGCACTAGTTTGAATGAGCGGAACCCAAACAAAAACATAAAAACATAATCAAGGGGATTTACATTACATGTGCAGTAAGATAGAACATTATCTGTTCTACTCACAAAATGTACACCCAAATCAAATTCTCTAGTTTTTGTTTGGGGTCAACTTATTCAAGCTCATTACATTCTCTGTCTACGACTTCACTCTCCACACTTTGTTGATGCTAACCCTTCTTTTTCTCTTTTTCACTTAGAACTTGACAAAAAACACTAAAATTCATGAACAACACATTCAAACTATTGCATAAAGCAATGGGCCAAGCTATCTAATAGCTAGTACTACAAGATCATAAACATCAACTATCATATTTTTCAAATATTTAGTGGCCACCATCTGAAGGTCCCCTCTTTCTCTTTCAGATGAACAACTCCATCTATTTTGTCTACATAAGCAAGGGGTATGTTACTTGTGACATTTAAAATACTTACATTTACATCTCTTGTTCCTTTCAATTTGACTCTATGTACAATAGATAGTGAGTGAATCCGCCCAATGCCCACAACAACACCATCAAACAGATCCAACACCTCAACTTTATCCCCTTCTTGCAGTTTATCAATAAATTTCTACAAAAACAAAAAAAATACACATTATATTGTTTTTGACAACTATATGTAATGTCTTATGTCTTGGAACAAATCAGTTTTTGTATGTGTTTTTATTTTATTTTGTTGAATAACAAAGAAGCAAATTTTTACTCTAAAAAAAAACCTAACCCATTGTGAGGTACAAAAAAATGGAGGGCAAGGCTACAATTGTGTTAAACTGTATGAGTGCTCTAGAAAGAGACATGGATTAACAATGAAGTCCCCCCAACTGAGGACCATGACATCCCTGAACTCAATGCACTAATGCATTGTCAAAATCTATGTATGCACTCTATTACAACTAAGCTTTAATCTTCCATATGTAAGTTATATGTTCTCCCTTATTTCCATAATATATGTATACTAGCTAATTACACTTCACTACTTTTCTAACTAACTTCTATAAAATAGGTAATAATTACCCTTATTTACATAATAAAACAACCATTACTTACTTGAATAGTACTTACTTGCACGTGGTTTCATAGCACTCACCTCGAGTTCAACACGACTACCACTATGGATATCATGTGTAGTCTTGTCGATTTCATCATGATAATCACTATCAACATCATTGCAAACATGAAGTTGTACAGCTTTGTAGAGAGTTCTATTGATAGGGCCTTTTTCTTTTCATTCTACTTTCATATAATTGCTCTGCATCATGTGGTTTAATCGTCATGTAAAAATTAATATAAGTCAAGTAAAGAATGCAAAAGCTATAACTTTTTGTCCAAAAGAACATTTTAAGCATGAAGAATGAAAAACATTGGAATAGATTAACTTACAACTTAAAGAATGCAAAAGCTATAAATTTTTGTCCAAAAGAAGAATGACAAAACATTGGGATAGATTAACTTACAACTTAAAGAATGCAAAAGCTATAAAAATTTTTCCAAAAGAAGAATGACAAAGCATTGGGACAAATTAACTTACAACTTAAAGAATATAAAATCTATAATTTTTTATCCAAAAGAACATTTTAAGCATGAAGAATGACAAAACATTGGGACAAATAACTAAAAACTATTATATTAATTACCTCAACTTCAGGACAACTAAGCTACACATTCTTCTCCACTTCATCATGATCACTATCAATATCGGTAGCTTTGTTGACATCATGAAGGAATTTTTGTTTTTCTATTGCTTTGATAAAATTGCTTTACATGTGGTTTAACCATCGTGCAAAAAAATATACAAAGCATTCAATAGTCAAGTAAAGAATGCAAGCTATAAATTTATCCAAAAGAACATTTGTTGGATCACTCCAATAATAAAGAAATTGGGTTGGATTCTCCTACGCTCAGATTTCAATAATCTACATATTAAGAAGCATTTGTATATAGAATTTCCAAACAAGAAGAAATGAGATCAATAGAGCCTCTTACCTCATTTGAATCCATGGATTTATGCTCATTCCATGCAAAAACTATAGCGTTAATGGAGGCAACCAACTGCAAAACTTGCTTAGTGAGACTGAATATGCAACTCATTACCTTTTGGGACACTAGTTCATTTGAGTTAACATGATCTACAAAGGTTCCTACTGGGAATTGAACAAAAGGCTGTGAAATCTCTATTGATGAACTAGATTTCCACTTCATCATACTCTTAGATTTACTAGGATCTAGTGCTGCCATATAATTGACAATATCTTATGTGCCTACTTCTCTATTACTATTTTCCACCTAAAATACAATGTCAATTTCAACATATAGTCAATTCAATAAAAAATTGAAATAAATAACACAATGTAAATTAAACTAAAAGGCCATACACTTACTTCAAATTTGTCCATTTTGGCATGCAACCTGCCGCAGCCAAATGTATATCCAGCCCTCACATTATCTCTTTCTCTCTTACCTCTGATACTCTTTGCCAAATATTCTTCAGAATGCATAATTTCTCTCAATGCCTCCCACTATTTGGGAGATATAGTGGAGTCTAACCTCTCTTTTCCCTCCATGATTGTTTTTTTGCAATTGTATATAAAATTGTTCATCAAAATTCTCATCTTTTTCTTGTAACATTTTCTAGAGATTTTTCCACCAAGAGTCTCAAAAGCATTTTCCATTTTTTGTATAACATTTTCCACAGTTCATGGATCTTGCTCTGTAAAACTTGATTTGCAAATATCTAAATGGGCCCTACATCTTACACCCAACTTGGTGGCCCACTTTGCAACATTTGGCCCAATGGGCTCACCATCTCTCGATACTCTTGGCATATGGTTTTGGGAGATTGATTTTGGTTTCTATTATTGTCATTAATGGCAACTGGAGTCAGTAGTATGGTCCATATTTTGGAAACAGTTCCTACCGGAAAGGAAAGTAGAAGATAGTACTCTACTGGAAAAATGCATGAAGAACAGAGTATCTGGTTGGTAAGTTGGTCTAAATACTTCACCGGGTCATTATTTTGTTGTGTGGATCCCCAAGGAAGCTTTTCAAGCATGTATGTTACCTTATTGATAAGTTTTGCAATATTACATTGATCCATGTACAAGTTTGGAGATTTGGTAGAATGATTTATTGCTTATTTTCTCATTATGGCCGACCTGTTGTGTATGGCGTGTTTTAGATATATGAGGAGTATGTGTTTATCTATTTCTTATGTTGGGAATTTTGATTTGGGTCTAGCCAACTTGTATGCATTGATTCCAATTGGTGATTTGAGCCGACATATGGAAGAATATTATATTTTGTTTAAAGTCGAATATTTTGTTCAAAGCTGACATATAGTAATAAAATTTTGTTAGTGGATATATAAAGGAGATCGGTAATTCATTTTATGAAGCATGAAGTTGTAAGAAGGCATGTGTGTGTGAAAAAGTGCAGAACAACAATATGGGCTAATATTAGAAGATTTGTCGAGTGAATTTTGTTTGTGCTATAGAAGGGTTTCTGCAAAAGAGTAGAGAAGAGAAAAGAAGAAGTGTGAATTGGAAAAAAGGTCCAAAATCTATTTTATGTGCCTCATTGGAACTGAATCCAGGCATTTGTAGATGCTATATTCTTAGTTCAACATTTTGTTGTATTCTCAAATACTTTGTAAGGTAGTGAGCTCTAGGCAGTGTGTCTAAATGCAAGTGCATTCCCTTTTTATCATACTTTTAATAGAGTATACTTTGTGGATTAATCTCCACCGTGGATTTTCCCCTAACAGGGTTTCCACGTAAAAATTCTGGTGTTCACATTGTCTCATTAATGTGCATGCATGTTTCCTTCTGTTTACTTGTGGATTCTATTAAAGGTTAAATATTATTGTTGATAGTTTAATATCTTATTTGAAATTCAAATATTGTGGAACAGTGATTCACCCCCCCTCTAAGTGTTCCTAGTGTCCAACAATTGGTATCAATGCAAGTTCCTCTTTTGAAGTTTAATAGCTTGTGGTGGATCTTGGATTACAATGGACACAAGTGGTCTTCAAAAGCAACTTATGGTGGCACTTGATGATCTTGATCAGTCTAAAGCAGAGGTCATGGAACTAAAAGCAAATCTTGTGGCTACCAAAAAATTCATTCAATCATTGAAGGATAAAATAAATGAGTCAAGGGAAAAGAGGAAAGAACTATGTGGTCAGTTGAAGCAAAAAAGAAAGTAGAGGCCTAGAAGATGTTCATGTAAATCAAACCCTAAAAGAAATAATAGAAGAGTGTGAAAAGCTTGCTAAGGACAATACTGCTCTAAAGCTTGAAATGGAATATGTGGCGATGAAGTTAACCAAAGAGATTGAAGAAAGAAAGAAGGAGGATAATCTGGCCCAGTTCTTGAAAGAGAAGTCTGAGGAATGCAACAGAGTTAATAGTGGATTCATTCAGCTGGAGATTGAACTGCAACAATCCAGAAACAATGAACAAGAGCTTGAGAGACAAGTAGTTATTCTCAAAGATGAGCTTGCTACTACAAATGAGTTTAAGGAGAAGTTTTGGATCAGTTCTGCTAGGCTTGATGAGATAACTAAAGGTCAAAAGGATGCAAATGATAAGCGAGGTCTCAGCTATGTGAAGGATGTGAGCTTTGGATTTGAATAGAAGGACCCTGAAAAGAAGAAAAAAGGCAGAAGATATCTGGTAAGGCAACCCAATGCTCAGAAATTTAATGGATATTGCTTTGTTTGTAATTAATTTGGGCATATGGCTTCTCAGTGTAGAAGTAAGATAAGTTCTAGCAGTCCATCATTTTCTAGTCAATGTTTTAACTGCAAAAGGTTTGGGCATAAGTCATTAGAATGCAAAAGTATGTTTGTTAGTAAAAAGAATGTTAAATGCTATGCCTGTGAAAGATTTGGACATATTACTAATCAATGCATACTAGGAGGAAATCAGTGGAATGGATGGTATAGACTGAAAAATCTAGTATGCTACCACTGTAACAAATTTGGGCACATTGCAAGAGTCTATAGAAACAAAAACAAGGATAAAAGAGATCTGGAATATCAAGGCAGAAATTCATAGAAAGGTGATAAAGGAAAAGGAAAAGGATCCATGGAAGAGATAAGAGATTAGATGAAGAAAACGTGGGTAAAGAAGAATGGATCTGATGAATGTAATAAGGTTGTATCGAAAGCTCCCTCGGTAGTTCATCCAACAATTGATTTCAGGCCATTGGCCTAGGGGGTGTTTTCATGAAAATATTTTGTTCCCCCGTGTGTAGTTGGTATGGGATCATAGGAAGTTGTCAATTGGTGTGTTACTCATCCTCAAATGTATTGGGGATTGCTTCTTGAAGGTCCACAGATGGATTTTTCTCTTGTTGTTTGAAAATAAAGTAACCAGAACTTCTAGGGAAAAGCATTCAATGCGACAAAGAAGTTAGGTATACAAAGTTATAAAAAGGGAATTTGAAACCCTCATTTGTCACCGTGCATTGAAGGAGATAAGTTGGAGAGATTTTTCAAAAAAAATTCAAAGGAATGAAAGTCAATTTAGTGGTGAATTCTCCAAGTATTTCTATTTATTATTAATTTCATACTTATTATGTGATTGGTAGAACCCTGTTCAGTATGGAAAATGAAGAAAATCAAAGGAACGGTAATTATGGAATATAGTAGTCAAAAGGTCAGATATATAAGAAATTTGTTGTTTGTCATCTAATTGATGAAGCTTGGAGGAGCGAAACACAAGAATCTAGACATTTGGAATGAATTCCCTCATTTCGTCAACGCGAAGGTAGTTCAGTTTATCTTGAATAGATTGGATGGTGATATCCTTACTCTGGATAAACCCTATCAAATTTCTAAGGATGTGATAAAAAATCTAACAAGTTTGTGCAATGTTAGTGATGTCCCAAAAAAGAAATCGATTCAGAATGTTGAGGTCGAAGCCCTAACAAGTGTAAAAGGAGATCAGAGGGCTCTGATGATTACAACGATCAAAGATCCATTAACAAAGTATATTGCATATGTAATTTCATACAA
The DNA here is from genome assembly GCA_007258455.2 of Sequoia sempervirens. Lineage (NCBI taxonomy): Eukaryota > Viridiplantae > Streptophyta > Pinopsida > Cupressales > Cupressaceae > Sequoia > Sequoia sempervirens. The sequence continues at coordinate 413,222,523 of VDFB02058242.1, forward strand.
GATATTCTTCAGAAATAGGGAAGGTGCAACCTCTATAGGCGCATTCTATATTGCGCACAAGATGATAATAGAAAAAGAATACTTTGACCTATGTGGATTGCTGAAGGATCAATTGATGGAGAATGTGCAATTGACAAAGGATATAGATTACTCTTTCAAGTTTGGTACCCTGGCTATATGCATTATGATGTATTTCCTAAATTGATTTCCTTAGAATGACAATGTGGTATGGAAGGAAAATATGCCAGTTTGCAAGCAAATTTTTGAGCATTTCAAGTCTTTTGAAAATGGTGAAGACTTTGGAAACTTGTTAGGAAAGTTTGGTATTCCTCTCCTGGTAAAAGCAATTGAAATTGGATCATCCTCCAGTAAGATAGAGAAAAAGTAGAAGAGAGAAAGAGAGTTGGATGGTGACATTCCTCCAGTGCCTAAGTCAACAAAAGTTGAAGGAAAAGGTAAAAAGTGGATAGTTGTGGATGTAGTCGGTGAATATTTTGAGGAATATACACCAAGAGATGAACCAAAACTAGTTGAACCGATTGTGGTAATTGCAGAAGAAAGTGATGAAGAAGGTGCTTTACTCAAACCAAAGATATTGCAAATTGTTTAGGAAGAAGATAGAATGCAAAAGATAACTAACATATGGATAAATGGACCATCATATGAACAAGACCTCATTGAGGACACTCTAGGAAGGTACTTTTTTTATAACATTGAATTGAAGAATTTGTAGAATGTACTTCTAGAAGAATTTATTGAATATATCAAGGAGGCTATGGACTTTGTGTCTCATAACAGAAAAGAGGAAGAAATAATCTCACATCTGAAGATGTCGTTTAGGCTATCTCTCGCCAAACTGAAAAATAAAAGGAATGTGCTAAGATAGTGTATTGACTCAGTGAATAATATCTTCAATTATTGTCTCAGGTGGCCTCATGTGGTTGGAAAATACAAGGACAAGTTGGAACAAATTGAGAATGAGCTTGTCAAAATCAGACATGACTACAGTATGGTTCAAGAAAAGAATGGAGAAGTTAAGAAGAAGATTCATGAGTTGCAAGTTGAGCATGCAAAGGTTCACTTTTCTAGAAACACTCTTATAGACACCTTCTGGAAAGTGAAGGATCAAACTAAATGCAGATTAGAGAAAATGGTTGAAGTTCTAAAGAAAGGAGAAAAGATGGAAGAAGCCATTACCATTCCTAAATCCCTTGTCCAATTCATCAAAATAACATCAAAAACTAACAGTCTGATAATTGCTACTGGGATTACAGTGGACTCTTGGAAGAAATTTCTCCCGGAAATGAAAGATAAGTATAAAATAATTTTCTGAATTTAGCAACAGTTGCAACCTTTTTTTGAGAGAATGCAGTGAGGAAGAGTGCAGTAAATAAGCTAAGGGGAAAGTAAAAATAGTGTATTTTTTTTTCATTGATGTCAAAGGGGGAGAGAATGTTGTGAAAAATGCCTTGACATCCAAAGGGGGAGCAATGTTTTGTTGATTTTTGACACTTAGTCATTTTTCACTAAGTGTTGCCATCAATGCCAAAGGGGGAGATTGTTGGAATATGGTTTTGGGAGATTGATTTTGGTTGCTAGTGTTGTCATTGATTGCAACTGGAGTCAGTAGTATGGTCCGCAGTTTAGAAGTAGTTCCTACTGGCAAGGAAAGTAGAAGACAATATTCTACCAACAAAATGCATGAAGAATAGAGTATTAGGTTGGTAAGTTGGTCTGAATACTTCACCAGATCATTATTTTGTTGTGTGGATCCCCAGGGGAGCTTGTCAAGCATGTATGTTACCTTATTGATAAGTTTTGCGATATTACATTGATCCATGCACGATTTTGGAGATTTGGTAGAACGATTTATTACTTATTTTCTCATTATGGCCGACCTGTTGTGTATGGCGTGTTCTGGATATATGAGGAGTATGTGTTTATCTATTTCTTATGTTGGAAATTTTGATTTGGGTCTAGCTGACTTGTACACATTGATTCCAATTGGTGATTTGATCTGACATATGGAAGAATATTATATTTTGTTTAAAGCCAACATATAGTAATAAAATCTCGTTAGCGGATATATAAAGGAGAGTGGTAATTCATTTTATGGAAGCATGAAGTTGTAAGAAGGAATGTGTGTGCAAAAAGTGTAGAACATCTATATGGGCTAATATCAGAAGATTTGTTGAGTGAATTTTTTTTGTGCTACAGAAGGGTTTATGTAGAAGAGCAGAGCAGAAGTGTGAATTGGACAAAAGGTCCAGAATCTATTTTATGTGCCTCATTGGAACTGAATCCAGGCATTTGTAGATGCTATATTCTCAGTTCAACATTTTTTGTATTCTCAAATACTTTGTAAGGCAGTGAGCCTTTCCTATTTTGAGTAGTGAGCTTTAAGTAGTGTACCTGAATGAAAGTGCATTCCCTTTTTATCATACTTTTAACAGAGTATACTTTGTGGATTAATCTCCACCATGATTTTTCCCCTAACAAGGTTTCCACATAAAAATTTCGGTGTTATGGTGTTCACATTGTCTCATTAATGTGCATGCATGCTTCCTTCTATTGTTGTGGATGCTATTAAAGGTTAAATATTGTTGTTGATAGTTTAAGATCTGATTTGAAATTCAAATATTGTGGAACACTGATTCACCCCCCCTCTCAGTCTTCCTAGTGTCCAAAAAATACCTCAAGCAACAATGAATTCTTTCCTTCTAATTTTCTTTCTTTTGCATTCCTCTCTATAGATTTGTACAAATCTTGACCCAATCTTTGTCTTTTGACAAAAGCATCCACATATTCTATTAAATTACCACTACCAATATTTTTGGCTGATCCACTACTTCCATAAAAATTTCTAGATGCAACAGGTGCACTCTAAGGCAGAGTAGATGCAAGCAATCTCTCTTCATGACTTTTATTAACCATAACTTCATGCTCCTTGGCCACATCAAGTGTGGCATGAGTAGGTAGATCATTACCGGTCTCCATAGATTTCACTTCAAACACATCCTTTAATGTTGAATTAAGCATATGCAGACCTATTGTTCCTTTGCTCAGATGTTTTGCAATAATCTCTCTTAGACTTAGTAATAAGAGATCATCACAACATTGAACATCACCACGTGCTATAGCAAGTTGCACATCACCATGTGCTCTATCAAGCTGCACATCATGATGTGCTATATCAGGTTGCACATCACCATGTGCTATACTAGGCTGCATATCATCACAACTATCATTTTCACCAACTGCATTTGTTGAATCACAAAAGCTTCGGCTTCTACAAGATGGCAGCACTGTATCTTTTCTTTCCTTTTGTTTTTTTTCTGCATTTTCTTTACACTCTTTTTGTTGCCTACAAAACAAACAAAAAATCATATTATGTCTTATATACATAAATCTCTTGCCTATAAAATTTTATTAAACACTATTAAACAAATAATATACTACTTAGTGGATTTACAGCTTGCCCGCTTGTCAAACCAAAATGCAATAAATATTCATTATTCTTGGCCACTTTTTCACTACACATGCGCTCATATTCTATCACTAGAATTTCAGCATTATGATCACTATCATCTAATTTGTGCCTTACAGTCCTTGTCTTCATTTCCTAAAGTCCAAATAAACAATAATGTATGAATCAACAACTTGAATCAGTAAAACTTTATTGATTTCATAAGTTGATAACTGTTGACTTTCCAATCCGTTGATAATTGCAAATGGAAATTTAAAATAGAATTCAATTTACAAATTAAAAAGAATTTGCAGTAAAAAACCAAGAAGATGTTTACAATTACAAGTATCAAAAAAATTTTCCTTAGGGATATATTCACAATAAAAGAACTCATAAAAACATAACACAAGAATGATGAAGGAAAAACATAGTCTAGTTCATTATATATACTTAAGAAAAAACATGTCTAGATAAAAACATTCCAAATCCCTTAACAGTCCCTTACCGCAATCCCTCAACAATAATTTCAACCCTTGGCGGGTTGGCAGTGTGTAACAAACAACATGAAGATATTTACCGTCATACCACGAAAGTATTATGATGAGGACGTGGTTGAGTGGTATGAGATAATTTAAATACATCATAAATCATCATACCGTGAGAAGGAAAAATGAAGGGTGCGGTACAATGGGGAATAACTCACCATCTCGCGAGGAAGATTATAAAGGGATGTCATAGGGAAGTATGAACTGTTATACCATGAAAGGATGTGACGAAGCATGCGGTATGGCAGTAAGCCATATGTGACTGTTAATGTAAACCGCATTACCGCAGGTTAAACAAGTCAAGCTTGCAATATAGAGTTAAGGATCTTGCTACCCCGTGGTAAAATGCAAAGAAGCATGTGGTATAGCGATGTATACCCCTCTATCCCATGACAGTTATAGAAAGTGGCGGTGATATAGCGGTATTAAATGCATGAATCACATAAACCCTCTAATCTTGTAAAATCAATGGGGCATATTCAAACTCAAACTACGAGAAAAATATTTGGCATAAGGCTGATATTAATGTCAACATGACTAACCTCAAAATCCATTAAACCAATAATTTGACATTCTCTTTGCACTCATTTGCAAAAATTATCATGTGGGGAGCTAGGAGTTCAAGGAGGTTAAGTTCTGCAACCATCGTAACCCAGATAAGTGCACAGAACTCATTGTGAAATAAGTTTTACGAGTACAAGATTGTTCGGAATTCTACATTTCAAAAGTATAGGAGAAGTAAGATAGTTAAACATCATGTCACGCAAGAAGAAAGAACTTGAAACTAAAAAGGAAGAATCTAAGTTTAAAAAGAGGTCCTTACAACAGCCTATCCTGGATATACTCCCTGAACCAAATGATAGAGGATTTAAGAAATTTTTTAAAGATGTGGCTCACGGTTGTAGAGATGCCCTTATCCCTATCTCTAGGTGGGAACTATTCTGGTACTTTTATGACAAAAGGGAGGACAAGATTTTGGTGTCAAATCCATGGGCATTAGATTTGACCAAGTTAATTGTCCCAATTTTTTTTTTATAGATGTAGAGTTCATCAGAGTATTGTCTCAAAGTTATCATCCTGCTACTAGGTCTGTGAGATTTCCATATGGTTCACCATTAGTTGTGTTGACTAAAGCGGCCATCATTGAATGTTTTCACCTAAACAAGCAAGTCTTGACTAAAATTGATTTGCAAAGAAGTGAAGAATAATATACTAAATTGAGGAGAACCTATAGAAGTGATGAACTCCCCATTTACATGAAAAGGGATGTGAACAACATGGTGATTCCTATATTCCCTTCTACTACTAAGCCATTTGTTGTCACAGATTTCCAATTCTATTTCAAGAAAACCTAATTTTCTCTATGTCAAGTACTTTGGATAGATGCACAAGAGCGAATGTTAGTTTAATGATGATGGCTATGAGGATCCAAAACCCTGAGACAAACATTGAATATGATTTTACCTCATATCTTGAGAAAGAATTGCATGAAGGATTTCTCCAAGTCAGGGAAAATAGAGCCCCCATAACAGTCAAACAATATTTTTTGCTATGCCACTTAATATTATACCAAAATACAGATAGATGGACCAAAAGGATGTGTTTGGGTAAGATTGATCAACAGGGGAATTTGCTGCTAGTGCAACAATGGAGTTATATATGGGACAACAAATGTAAGAATTCAAATTATGTGATATTCCATGATGACTTTGTATACAAAATTATGAGAGTTCTTGGCCACCCACCACCAACACTACACACACTTGTGCTACAACTGTTAAGACCTATGGATTTAAAAGCTAAGCAAGGCCATACTCATAACTTTGGTGATTGGTTTTTTCTACCAGATATCACAATCAAGATTTATGGATGCCCACAAGCCCCACATATACTTCCAAAGTTTCCCCCCCTTCTATTATCCTTTTTAGAGTTCATGTGACAAATTCTATGGATGGAAAAGGATGTCAAGCATAAACAAAGGAAAGGTACATTTCTACCCAATTGGACAAGAAGTGGGGAACTATCAGTGGGATCTAATACACTTGAAGAGTTACAAAATTATCTAAAAAAAGGTACTCTTTAGAGTTTGGAAAGGAAAGAGCTTTTGACCCTAAGGGTCACATGAATTTTTTAAGACACGCCATCCTTACCAAGGCTATGGTTACTCACCAGATTGATTATGAAGAAGATGTAATTAGAAATTGTTTCACTCCTCAAGAGGTATATCAGAGGAGGAGAAAATCAGAAATTATGAAAATGCTTGAGGAAGAAAGAAAGATGAAGCACAGTGATTTCGTATGGTATTTCCAAGAGGAAGCATATCCTCTCAAGAGGATTGATAAGTTTCATGAATTATATGATAAGTTTGCAGCAGAGATGAAGAGACCCCGCCAAATTGTCTCCCAAAAGGCCAAGTGGTATTGTAATTACAAAACCAACTCTGGATACTATTTTAGTATGTGATGCTCCTCCAGGATCGCCTCCTGAACCCACCTTCTAAAAAAAAAGTCACAAGAGATAGACCCACTTGTTTCCTATGAAATAAGTGAGGAGGTTGGACATACAGAAGAAGTAGTTAGTGTGTTAAGAAATTTGAAGGATGATGTTGAAGTGGACCAACTTATGCCTGAAATTAAAGACCACATGCCTGAAGCTAGAGCCAATATTCAAGTACAAGGAGAAAGAGAAATGCATGAGGATGAGAGGGTAATTAAAGCTCTTAGGCTCTTGGAAGATGATTTATCAAAACCCCTGAATTTAAATACTTTTTGATTAAGATGAAAATGAGAGAGTTTGAAGTGAGGGTTGAAATAAATAAGATGGGAGTTGAGGAATCACAGCATGACCAGATAGTAGCCAAAACTTTTAATGAATTAAGGATTGATAATATTGATGTCATCCCACAAGAGGCTAAGAGATGATTTTGAAAAGTAATATAATTATTATCGCTGGTATGGAATTAAAGATTTTTTTTACTTGATCAAGTGAGAACACGGAAAGACCCAATGTCGATTGCTGAGTTTGACTTGGATGAAGGGGTAAGTGGCATAGGGTATAACTCTAGGATTGAAACCTTGGAATTCTGGGCCAAAAAAAAGAGTACACAAAAACCAAGGTTACTAGATGTAGTGCAGGAAATGAAAGGGACAGGTATGGTGAAAACATTAAAGGATACATCTCCTCTAGAAGTTGCAACCATGACAATGCATTTAGCTATGTTCACCTGAGATGCAATTAGGGAGATACAAGTTATATTGGGAGAGTATGAAAAGGAACAAAAGTTTTTAAATGATGAAGTCAATAAATTGTTCATGGAAAATGTGAAGTTGAATGAACAATTGAGAAAGCCAACAATGAGGGTAAGGAAGGAGTGAAAAAAAAATCTACAATGTTTTAGAGAAGGTCCTTGAGCATAGGATAAAGCTAATTGTGGATAAGTTGGAAAGTGTGTATGATTGCTACAACTCACTAACATTGGCAATTGATCAGATGAAAACACATGTACCCATACTGGATCCCCTTTTTAAGAACTAGTAGCCCATACACCACACATTGTTAACCTTGTGCAAAATATTACAGAGGAGTATTGAGGCTCTTGCAACATTAAAACCTATAGAGTAGATGGCCAAAATAGTTATAGATGAATTCCAATTTATACAAGGAGATGACCAAAAGATCAGGACAAGAATAGATTCATTTCATACTCTGAAGCAGTGGTTTGTGCCAAAAATATTGAAAGATGATGACCAATTGAGGGACCTCAATGAATGGAAGAGTGAATTTGGCCATATTGTTCCACATTGCATCACTCACATACAAAAGCATGGTGATTTGAGTATTCATAGCTTCAACTTAATTATGGATGGAGTAATAGCCTTGGATGTTGGATATTGGATATTCTAAGTTTATCATGGATGGCAGGGCGTTACTAGACAGTCGATGGAAGATTCACCTTGCAAATATATTGAAAACTCAAGAATACAAATGGCCACATGATTGTACAGTGTACAAGTGGGAATAGAAGTATTTGGATCCTCCCGAACAATAGGCCTTGGGGCTATCACAGTGGAAGAACCAAACATTTAGATACACTAATATGGAGAAAGGACCTTAAATAGATCTTCAGTGATCATGGGTTCCTTACAAAGATTAATAGAATATGGTGTCATGAGTGTTGCAGACTTCATTAGTTATCTACTTTCTTTGTTTTCTCTTAATTATATTTTAAGCAAAACTAATGTTTAGTTTATACGAAGAGGCATGAATTTTGAAAAGATGTCATATTTTGTAACGGTCTGAAGCTTGTTGTTTCTCTTATAAAAGAGAAACCAAGACTGAATTTTGATATCATCATCATAGGCATTTATAGAAACATATATGAGGATACTTATGTTATATTGTAATATCTATTTGAAGCAATCAATGGAGAAGAGGATTTAATCTGGTGCTCAAATTTTGGTCTCAATTATTTGTTGATAATATTGTGTATGATTGAATTTTTTATGTATTTTAGGTGAGAATATAGGGGTATACTATGAATTGGTATCAATTATTTGTTCATAATACTGTGTATGATATAATAAGTTGTGGTCTCGAATTGTGGTATTTTAATTTTTATGTATTTTAGGTGGGAATATAGGTTTATATTATGAATGCAGTATTTTAGATATCATTTTATTGAAAAAGAATGAACAATTTTCTAATTTTGCAGTCTCTTAGTTTTAGTTTTCAGTGTCAATCAGACCTAAGAGATCATTTCTTTGTTTGTAATGAGGAGGCTTAGTTCACCTAATGTTAAGATATCTATATGTATTATTAAATCACAAATGTTCATTATTGTTTCCTTCACACAAGCATATTCAATGCATGTGGAGGCTAGAAGTTGTATTACAAACTAAAGCTATCATCTAGGACATACAAGAAAAGTTTAGCATCTAGAAAACATATAGGACATACAAGAAATTATATTCTAACTAAACAAAATTATATTCAAATTGTTGATTACATTGCATTATACATCTTTCAAACTCAAAACACTACTCCACATTGCATAACTAATAACTAGATGCTGATAGATGACAAAATTTCAATTACAATATAGTTTTTACAAAATCAACCTAAGCAGTTATGCAATTACTTCACATTTCATAACTAATAACTAGGAGCATGTGCTAATTGCATTTGCTTATCATGGAATTCCATGATACCACATTTCTTTGAGGCATTTTTTAAAATAGTTCACTGCATTGTCTATGCTACCACATTTTTCATACATATTGTCTACTAAAGCATTTTATCAAATAGTTCACTGCCTTGTTTCTATGGCTAAAATCCTAAAATAAGTGTTTTCGAACAAGCTATGGATGCTTGGAAAAAATCTATCAAAGCATAATAATGAGCAATAGCATAGACAAGGTAGTGAATTGGTTGAAAAAATGCCTCAAAGAAATGTGGTCTCATGATGATGGAATGCCATGAAAATCCATAAAAATTCACTTGTCATGGCATTCCATCACCATGAGACCATATTTCGTTGAGGAATTTTTTCCAAAGTTCATTGCCTTGTCTACGCTACCATATTTTTCATACATGTCTACCAAAGCATTTTATCAAATAGTTCACTGCCTTGTTGCTATGGCTAAAAGCCTAAAATAGGTGATTTCAAAAAATCTATGGATGTTTGAAAAAAATATATCAAAGCATAATAGTAAGCAAAAATCTATGGTCTCATGGTTTTTTTTTGGCGCAAAAATCAGCATGATTTTATTTTAATTTTTTTGCAAGTTTTAAACACATTTATTTTGCAATTTTGTTATTTAAAATGGGGAAAAATCTATGTGGTTAGTTTTGTGTATTTTTTAATTGTAGGATTCTCACAGTTAGTGAAAAAGGTAGTGTTCATGAAGGAATGGAAAAGATGCATAGAGCTTTTGAATTATACCTGTATTGTGCAATGGCATTGAATCATTTAGCAAACCATTTTTTCTTCAGAAGGCAACATTTTCTTGTAGAACAAGACTAAGACAACTCTTGTTTCAACTAACCAACCTCTCATGAAATCCCATTCATATTATAATCTTGCACAGTCTTATCATAGTAAAGGTGATTATGACACCACTGGCTGCTACTACATGGCATCAATCAAGGAAAGCCAAAGGCCATAGGATTTTTTGGATAGGTTCAATTGAAGCTAGGAGATCTTAAGAGTTCTCTCTCAAATTTTGAAAAGGTTCTGGAGGTCCACCCTGAGAACTGTCAGAGCTTAAAAGTTGTAGGCGATATATATGCTCAACAAGGACAGGTAGAGAAGGCTTTGGAAATTTTAAGAAAGGTAACTCACATAGATCCATGTGATGCCCATGCATTTATCAAGATGGTTGAGTTATTTATATTGACATACCCCAATACAACCTTAGATTATCTTAAGAAAACAAAGTCTCTTTTGAAGAAGAGTAGAGAAGAAGTGCCCATTGAATTGTTAAACAACATTGAGGTTCTTCATTTTAAGCGTGATGAACTAGAGTTGGCTCAAAAAACTTTTATGGAGGAATTAGTGTAAGAGAGGGGGACCAACCACGTCAAGGCCCCCGGTCACGAAGAGATGAGAGCAAAGGGCTGCCCTAACTTACAGCATTCTAAAGGGATGTTTTGGGAATTGGGGATGAGAACTATGAGGACTATAATATGCCTTAATCACTCTATAGATCTAAACTTTAGTTTGGGCTAGGTGAGCTAGTTTTTGGAGTTGGTACTATGCCTCAAATAGCTCTTTGTCTGAGGATGACAGTGTAGTTCTAGGACGTCAATGCAATGCACTAGCGTCTCTTGGGTGCGTTGGCGTCTGTACAGTCAGAAAATAATGAACATAGTACAAAATACTCAAAAACTAACTAATCGGCCTAGTCATTTGGTTTCGATGGGAAAATCAAAATAATATAGGACAAATACAAATGAATATGATAAAGTAGGTAGATAAAGGCTAAATTAATAAAGATAATCTCACAAAAATGCACGTTCGCCAGCTAGCTCCACACACTCTTTCACTTGCACACAAGAAGGAAGGGGAAAATTGTTGGGGATGTATAGGGGCCTACCTCAGTTAGACCCCTATTTTGGTGTTTCCACCTCCATGGATAGCCAGATAGCAACAATAGAGAAATATATGATAAAGAAGTAAAGAAGGAAGGAATGCAAATAATACTACAAAAAAGTAAAGAGCTACTCAACCAAATCACAAAGGAGAGGAGCAAAATGTTACCACCTCCACCAAGAGCTCATTAGCCAATGGAGGAGAAAGAAGACTTAAACAATCACCACATCCTCAACTCTGATCAAGGGAGGTCTCACAAAATCTCAAGCCCACGCTACAATGGCTTGTTGCACACTTGCTTTGCGGAGTTGACAAAGTGTTGTTGTTGTAATGGAGTGTTGAAAATGTTGGAAGCACTTGAGAATGTGAAAGAAGGATGGATTGAATGCTTAGAGATTGCTCAGAGATGAAAAAAAGATTATTTGAATGAAGAATGGATGAATTTGAAGGAGAATAGGGAAAAATATTTCATTTTTAGGGTCAGTTGGTCAAAGAGGGATGTTACAAATTGACTCCAATCAAAACTGTAATGCCTCTGCCAACTTCAGACACAAGAATCCATCAAAGTCGTAAGCACGTCGTGTGTGCATCACTGAAAAATAATCTCCTACCGACACAAAGAGAAAATTCCAAGTGGAAGGAAGGAAGCTTCTTGATGTGGAATTTCACCTTTAGTTTTGGTTTTCTAAGGTGAGGATGTGTAAAAGGGGAATTTGCGTAAGGGGTGAAAATTTGCTCCTATACATTTTCCCCCCACTTTAGTGAGCATGAATAATGATGAGTGCTTTAGTAAAGTAGATTGAAGAAGCAATAGGGTTAGAAATTTATACCTGAACTGTCGAGGAAGCATACTGTAATTTGGTGAGCTCAAAAGTGCAGGGTAGGCAAAGGACTCCATAGCCCTACAAAACTATGAAGTTGTAGAATGAAAGCATCTTACTGGCCCGTAGACCCACAAGGAGATGACCCCCAAGATATCTCACATGAAGGAAGCCCTAGGAATTAAGTGCCTCACAGGCCCGCAGACCTACAAGGAAGGTGTTCTCCAAGATCTCTCACATGAAGGAAACCTAGAAAAAGTGCCCTACAAGCCTACAGACCTATAGGGAAGGCGTCCTCCAAGATCTCTCACATGAAGGAAACCCAAAAAAAGCACCCTATAGGCTCATAGACCTACAGGGAAGGAATCATCCAAGATCTCTCAGATGAAGGAAACCCAAAAAAAATGCCTTACAATTCCATAGACTTGCAAGGAAGGCATCCTCCAAGATATCTTACATGAAGGAAACCCAGAAAAAGTTCCTTACAGGCTTGTAGACCTATAAGGGAGCGACCCCAAAGATCTCTCACATGGAGGAAGCTTAGAGGAAGTTCCTTATAGGCCCACAAACCCACAAGGAAGGTGTCCTCCAAGATCTCTCACATGGAGGAAACATAAAAGAGGAGACTTTGCAGAGTTGAAAAGTGGCTTTTATAGGCACACCTGCAAAGCGACATGTTTACACATAGATAGAATATGTCTGACAGCAGCCACACATGAAAGAAGTAGACAGTCATAAATATTTTCAACAAGTTGGAAAACTTTCAAAGGGGTCCCTTGGGAACCTGATGTGAAGAAAGGGGTCCACTCAAGGGATGCACTATTTGAAAGTGTGGAAGAGATGTTTTTTCTCAAATTGATTCAACACCAAGGGATCCTTTTGAAAGATGTTCACTTCATCAAGGAATTTGAAAGGAAGAAGATTCCCCCTCACGAGGGGAAGGTAAAGTTTTCTTCCACCTCAGAGGAAAGTTCTCAAGTTCTTTCTTTGCGAACCCATGATGAAGGAAACATGTTTCGTTAGGGTTTCAAGTTGAGAATGTGATTCTTTGAAAAAGTTTCCAAATATTCTCAAGAAAATATTTATCGACAACAAATGTGTTTTTTGAAAATAAAAGTAATGGTGTTGTAACACATGAAATGGATAACTCAAGCAAAGAAGAGAGAAATATAAGAAAAGAGGGAAAAAGATATAATCACAAACAAAGGGCATAGGGGCGATCTGATATTTTAGGGTCAGAACTGCTTATATATATATATATATATATATATATATATATATATATATATATATATATATATATATATATATATATATATATATGCATAATAATAGTATATAAAATGAACATCATCAACCCCCTACTATATTAGATCACATGTGAAGAATGCACGAGAAGACAAAGTAAAAAAAAAAATCAGGTCAACATGGAAGGGAAGCCTAAATTCCCCCAACACTTTGCATCATCCCCAATTTGTCAAAAATCAATCACAAACATGGAAGAATGATGATAAAAATAGAAGAAGGTTCATGACAAAAAAACCACTCCTATATCCAAGCACTAACAAGGGTGACAAGGGTCATCTAGGAACACATAGCATGATCGTGGGGGAACACATCACAACACACACACATCTAATCTAAAGATAAAGAAGAGGTCTCCCCCTAACACTCATCGACCAAGAGGTTGTCCACTTCCCACTCTAGATCATCATAAGGGGAAGGAGGATGAGCCTGCAATGGTGGAATATTAAAGGGAGAAGCTTTTGACCCCTCCACAAAAAGGGCTAAGGAAGAAGGCCCCGCAAGGTCTCCTCCTCTTGGTTCTTATGGAGCTATGGTCAATGATTTTGCGAAAATCACTGACAAGGCCAAAACTTCATCTAGAGAGTTAAACATGCACTTTGATGGAGTGCCATGTCGTACCTCAACAGACGAAGAGGTTGTACCCAAGGTTCACTACTAGGCTCACTGAGTGACTTGGGAGCAATAACGAACTTGGGGGAACACTAGGATAGAACAGGCCAATGCAGGACCACCCTTTGGAGAAGGTGGGCTCCTCTTACATCCTTTGTTGTTGGAAGGACCACTCTCCACCTTCTGCTCTGTCGGGGGATGTGAACTCCCCATGAATGTGGCAAGAGGTGCAAAGGAAGAGGAGGAGGAGAAAACTATAGCGGATACCCTCAAGGTGTTTGGCATATCCATGGGTTTTGGGAAAGGTGGGATGTCTGGAAGGGACATCAACAAGGATGGATCAACCAAAGGAGCAATGAAAACCTACACCTTTTTAGAGTTAGGCGCACTCACAATAGGAGCTAGAAGCAATACAAAGCTTGGTTAAATGGAAGCAGAGGGGAGGAGAGAGGAAGATGTAGTGGGAGGCCCTGATGTAGGGGTGGTCAACTCCTCTTCCTTCCTCTACAAGGTGGCATGCTTAGCTGCAAGAGCCTTTCGTTGGCGCTTGTGTTCATGTGGAAGGTGGTTTCTACGACTCCTTGAGCTAGAGGCCAGAGCTTACAAAGGAACATAAGACTCCTACTTAGCCATGGGAGTGTCTACTTCAACTATTTCTAGTGGAGGGACAAGTTAAGAAGCAATAGGGGGAGTCGGCACCAATGCCTTAGCAGCGGGCCTCTTCCTATTTACTGCTTTGGGAGTAGAAGTGATGGGAGGCCATAAAGGTCGAGACATAGAGAATTCCCCATGGGGACCTTTTCTCCTACCATACCAAGTGGGCCTAGGCTCCATGGGCAGGACGAAGCTCGAACGTGGGATGCTTGGGCTTTCACCAAGTGGGCACCATAGAATTCTCTCGCAAACGTGAAATAGGATTTGATGGCACCATAGTAGGGCAAGAGGGGGTGTTAGGCTGATCAGTGGAAGAGGAAGAAGGAGAATCTCAGGACCGCTTCTCTTCTTCCCTTCTACATGCCTTGGCAACATCACTATCAACTTTTAAATAAGCCCTATGTGAAACAATATAAGGCGATGGAGGCTACCTCACTCTCAATGTTAAGCACCCTTTCTTGTAATTTTGATATGTCCAGTACAAGAGTTCCTTCACAAGTGGAAGAGGACCAATGGGCACAGGCCAAAACTGATCTAAAGAGTCACTACCACACATGACTAGTGGTTTGTAACTGGTGTCATGGATCACATGCACAAAACCCTCATGAATAAACTTTAAACATTTATGCACAACCGAGGGAACTGCATTCATAGCTACAAGCCAAGGGATACCTATCTTCACTCTAAAGAGTTTAGACCCCGATATTATATCGAACAAAAGATTAGCATACTTAGGTCCAACCAAAACCGACAAGACAATACTACCCAAGGGAGGTACAAAAAGTTCATCATGTGTGCGGATGGTGATCACAAGTGCATCACACCCATCTTTATGCAAAAATTTAATTAGCATGATCTCCTCAACTATTATATTTACTTGGGATGTCGTATCAACAAGAACACCTACTATAGTGTTCCCATTAATTCATGCAAGAATGTAAAGAGGAGATGGTTCTCTATTAAATCCTATCAGTAGATCCTGTGAGGTGAAGGTTATACTAGTACCATTGTTAATAGGATGCACAGAGGGGATAGGTTGATGCAATAAAGAGGCCATCGCATTCACTAAGTGACATTCTCACAAAGCCCCAAAAGGTTACAAGATAGGACAGTGACCCAATTAATATTTTGTCATGCAACACTTTCAGAACCTTCCAACTACACCTACTAGGGGTCGCAAGTTGGGTTGTAAGGAGAAGGCCTCACAACACTCACACCTACAAAACTCCTAGAATATGAGGAAAGGAACTTTCAGTATCGAAAAATGGAACCAAAATGGTTCACGTCGGGTTCACCAAAAATGTAAGAGAGGGGGACCAACCACATCAAGGCCCTAGGTCCTAGAGAGCTGAGAGCAAAGGGCTGCCCTAACTTACCTCATTCTAAAGGAATGTTTTGGGAATAGGGGACGAGAATGATGAGGACTATAATGTGCCTCAATCACTCTACAAATCTAAACTTTAGTTTGGCCTAGGTGACCTAATTTTTGGAGTCAATATTATGCCTCAAACACCTCTTTGTCTGAGGATGACAACACAATTCTGAGATGTCAGTATAGCGGCGTTGGTGTCTCTCGGGCACACTGGTGTCTGTACGGTTAGAAAATAGTGAACATAGTACAAACTACTAAAAACCTAACTAATCAACCTAGCTGGTTGGTTTTGATGGGAAAATCAAAATAATAAGATAGGATAGATACAAATGAAGATGATAAAGTAGGTAGATAAAGGCTAAAGTAATAAATATAATCTCACAAAAATGCACATTTGCCAGCTAGCTCCACACGCTCTTTCACCTGCACACAAGAAGGAAGGGGAAAATTGTTGGGGCTGTATAGGGGCCTGCCTTAGTCAGACCCTCATTTTGGTGTTTCCACCTCCATGGATATCCAAATATCAATGATAGAGAAATATACAATAAAGAAGTAAAGAAGGAAGGAATGTAAATAACACTACAAAATAGTAAAGAACTACTCAACCAAATCACAAAGGAGAGGAGCGAAACTTTACCACCTCCACCAAGAGCTCACTATCCAATGGAGGAGAAAGAAGGCTTGAACAATCACCACAACCTCAACTGTGATGAAGGGAGGTCTCACAAAACCTCAAGCCCACACTACAATGGCTTGCTTCACACTTGCTTTGCAAAGTTCACAGAGTGTTGTTGCTACAATGGAGTGTTGAAAATGCTGGAAATTCTTGAGAATGTGAAAGAAGGATGGATTGAATACTTAGAGATTGCTTAGAGATGGAAAAAAAGATGAGTTAAATGAAGAATGGATGAGTTTGAAGGAGAAGAGGGAAGAATCTTCCATTTTCGGCGTTGATTGGTCAAAGAGGAATATTACAAATCGACTCCAATCGAAAGTGTAACACCTTTGCCAACTTCAAACGCAAGAATCCATCAAGGATGTAAGTGTGACGCATGAATGTTTTTGTGCCATGTGCGCATCCCTGACAAATATTCTCCTATCAACACAAAGGGCAGATTCCAAGTGGAAGGAAGGAAGCTTGTTGATGCAGAGTTTCACCTTTGGATTTGGTTTTCTAAGGTGAGGATGTGTAAAAGGGGAATTTGTGTAAGGGGTGCAAATTCAGTCCTATACAATTAGGAAATGGTATTTGGGTTGAATTCATAAATAAAAGCCCCAATGCCAATTCTACAATTTTTTCTATGCACTTTAAGAATATGGAATTCTTCCATCAACTAGAAGAAGGTGGTGTTCCATTGAGTTACCATGGGATAAAGTCACAACACTATTTAATCATGCTAGGTTATTTGAAAAACTACATGATATTGAAAAATAAAATCTTTTATACATGCTAATATTGTTCATGTTTCTTGATTATGTGGATGCATATCCACATCTTGTAGCCATGGATCAGGCTCAAAATGAGATCCAACTAAGCATAGAATTGATTGGGGATACACTTAAGGTGGATAAAAACTTATCAAATTCTTTATGTATGCTTGGAAACATGGAACTGAAAACATATGACTAGCTTAAAGCAAAAGAAACAATTAAAGCTACAAAAAGTGAATCAAATGCAAAGAATTCTTATGTTGACATTTCACTTGGAAATTGGAATTATTTTTCAACTTTTCACAATGAGAGGAGGGATCCAAAGAACAAGGAAACACTTCTTGAGAAGGCTAGAGAATTGTCTTGCAAAGTGTTGGCATAGAGACCAAGAAATGTTTATGCTACAAATGGGGCAACCATTATGCTAGCTGAAAGGGGTCAATTTGATATTGCAAAGGAAATTTTTACACAAGTACAAGAAGTTGTTACAGGAAACATATTTGTTGAAATTCCTGATGTGTAGGTAAATCTAGCACATGTTTACTTTTCACAAGGACAGTTTGTGCTTGCAGTGAAAATGTATCAAAATTGTTTCAGGAAATTTTATTTTAGCATTAACACCCAAATTTTATTATATTTAGCTCAAACACATTATGAAGTAGAACAGTGAAAAGATTGTAAAAGAACATTATTAAGAGCAATACATTTAGTGCCATCAAATTACATGTTACACTTTGATGTTGGGGTTGCAATGCAAAAGTTTTCAACTTCAATACTTCAAAAGAAAAAGTGTATGGTTGATGAGGTTCATCAAGCAATGCAAGAATTAATGAATGCACTTCATGTGTTCAACCAACTGTCATCTATGGCAAGCCCTCATATACATGGCTTTGATGAGAAGAATATATAGTTGCATGTTGACTACTATAAACATTTTCTTGATGCTACCAAAGTTCATAAAGAAGCAACAGAACATGAAGAGCAGCAAAGCCGTCAAAAGTTGGGTGTACCACATCAACTTGTCTTGGATGATGAAGCAAAATGAAAATATGATGAAGAACAAAGGATTCAGATGGAAAGGAGAAAGCAAGAGGAAGAACTTCGGCGGGTGATGCAACAAGAGGAGCAATTTGAACGTGTGAAGGAATTATGGAAGAGTAAGTGTACAGACAGGGATGGTGATGATGATGAGGTTGATCAATCTGAGAAGAAATGAAAGAAGGAAAAGAAGAAAAAAGAAGAAGGATAAGGACCACAAGGCTTCTGATTCTTATATGGAGGAACCTAATGTTGCCATGGAAGATGAGGAAAATTATATGAGTGATAAGGAAAAAGATGATGCAAAAAGTTCCCAAGGTCTTCTTGCAGCTGTAGGTCTAGAAGACTCTGATGATGGCAAGACAAATTCTCCAGTTTCAACAAAATAATGAGGGATACATGCATACTCTGATTCTGAAGATGATGAACCATTACAGAAATAGAGTCTGAGAGAAGATGATCCATATGATGATGATGTATTGGCTTCCTGAGCTTTAACCAAACCTAACCATTTTAGAAACAAATTCCAAGAGAAGATGATACATACAATGATGATAAATAATCTACCTCAAAATTTTAGTCAATCAAATATGCTTTGTCCCTTCTAAATCCATTTGACATGGTTAAAAGAGATCTTATCAAAAACCGCAAATGAATCATCTATATGTTATCTTTTCATTTTTCCTCTTTCTTGTTTTTTATGGGAAACCTATTTAAGTCTTTATTTTAGAACATTTTCTATGTCCTTGAATGTATTATGCTTTATCTTTCTATCATATTCTAGATTAAAAGAACCTATAATTGAAAATAGATTAATTCATCTATTTTTATTTTACAGTCCCAAATAGGTGGATTAAATTATTCTGCTCCTAAACAAATCTTGTACAATGTAATGTCCCATTTTTTAAATGAAACCAAGTTGAAACTCAAATGCTCATTGTTCATTTCCCATGGGCCTTGGGTATTTTCTCTTGGAAAATAGGAGTATAATAATAACTCAAGAGGATCTTAATGTCATAAAAAGGGCCACTTAAGTGTTATCATAAAATGTAGTTATAATAAAGAGGGCCTCAAGCAAATTAAAATTATAAATAATGGATGTCTCTTATAATTGAAATCTATTTGAAATAATTCCTCTCAAGTATCAATCAAAGGTCATGAAGGAAATTTGAAGAGTTATGTATTTGGAGGAAAACTCTATTTAAGAGAAGCCAAACAAGGAGGAGGAGGCATAATGATCAAGCATTTTATTTTTTTTATTTCTACTCCTTGTTGGAGTTTTGGACTTTGGTTCAATTAACTTGATGACGAAAAATCTCTAGGACTAGAATTGGAGGATGAAAACCCACAATTCCTTGGAGTGATATGATATATGAGTCACCATTGAGCTAAATTGTTCAAATTCTAAATTGATATTGATATTACACTTGTGTTGAAGGGGCGTTGTGATTGTTGGAGTAATATTGCATTCTTTTTAGCCAGAAATATATCAAGTCTGTGGTTACCATCTGCCATATAAGATACTACTATTAGAGCATGATAATGGTTACCTTATGATCATTGGTTATTGTTGATACATTCCATCATAGGTGCAGCTATGAAAAAGGTTTCATATAGCTAGTCACCAGCTTCCACATATATAAATTACATCATTATTTCTAGGGTAGTGTTGCAAGTTGGGGCACTCAGATATATGGTGGATCCATATGGTATGTGCAGCTCTTGTACTGTTGTTGAAACAATAATCTGAGTTTGGATTATGGTGTAGATCCCTTTAAAATCATTTTCACATCCAAGGATCATTATGGCGACTTCATATTTGATCCAGGTATCAATAATATATGATCTATTATTGTTGAGGCTTTAGGAAAATCGATATGAACATAATTCCATATTGCATGCTTCATAACAACCTTGTTTTACTGTTCCATAGACCAATTTTCCTATCAATACTAGTATTTGATTTATTGCATCAATATTTTTCATTTTCAGACTTTATCTAATCTACAAATTGGGTCCATATTATTGTTTATCTGCACTGTACTATATCTTGAAATATCTCAATTTGTGTAATAAAAAATGCTAAAAAGGAGGGAATAAAATTGGAAAATACCAAAAAAATAAGAAAGTTCTAGAACTGGGGACATTACAATGGTATCAGATTTGGATCTTTCCAACCTATGAGATTTCCTTCTTATACAGTCAAGTGATAGAGCCAACAAGTATTATCAAAGGGAACTTAGAAAAACTATCCATTTCCTAAGAAATAATTAAAGTTGCACAAAGTGAATTAGATGCGAAGAATTCTTATGTTGACATTTCACTTGGAAATTTGAATTATTTTGTAACTTTTTGCAATGAGAGGAGGGACCCAAAGAACGAGGCAACATATCTTAAGAAGGCTAGAGAACTGTATTGTAAAGTGTTGGCATAAAGACTAGGAAATGTTTATGCTGCAAATGGGGCAGCCATTGTGCTAGCTGAAAGGGGTCAATTTGATATTACAAAGGAAATTTTAAACAAGTACAAGAAGCTACAACAGGAAACATCTTTGCTCAAATGCTTGATGTGTGGGTAAATCTAGCACATGTTTACTTTCCACAAGGATAGTTTGCACTTCTAGTGAAAATGTATCAAAATTGTTTGAGGAAATTCTATTTTGGCACTGACATCCAAATTTTATTATATTTAGCTCAAACACATTATAAAGCAAAACAATGGCAAGATTGTAAAAGAACATTATTAAGAGCAGTAGACTGTAACTATTGTAAGTTTCTATTCATTTATGTCAAAAGCGTGAGATGGTTGAGTGGGAAAGAGGATTTGAATCTCTTGGGTGGCAACGGGTGGCTGGTTCGAAAGATGCTGGCTCTAGATGGGGGGATGGCCCTTCTGGGGATGCGGCAGGCGAGAATGCAGATGATGAACAGAAGGGAGTAGTGTCTAAGGACTAGGGCCCAAAGAAAGGTGGGGATTTAGGTGGAAAGGTGGTATCTGAAGGTAATTTTTCTCCTAACTCTTCTTTGAAGGATGGAGCTTGTGGGTCCGGGTGCCTTGGAAACCAGGCTGAGGGAAAAAAATTTATGGGATCACTCACGGGAGGATCCTAAGAAGAAGTGGGTTTCACTATTTGGAACCAAGCTGGTTATAAAATCCATTTTTCCCCCGATAAGCAATATCTCATCCTTGGAGAATGGGAAGTTTGCTACTCTGATTCTTGACCCTGTAATAGATCATAATGTTTCTTTAATGGAATCATCACTGGTTGGCAAGTTTATGGGTCCACGACCAAATATTGAGGTGGTCAGAGACTTTGTGAAGAAGAGATGGAGAGTTAAAGGACAAGTAGAGGTTGTGGCCCTACCTAAAGGTTTCTTCTCTTTTGCTTTCTCTTGTGAAGAAGATAAACTTGCAGTTTTGTGCGGTGGCCCTTGGGTTATTGGAAAGTCATCTCTGGCTATTAGGAAGTGGTCCCCAAAAATGAATTTCTCGAATGCTGCTTTTGAGGCAGTGCTTATCTAGGTGTGCTTACCTGGGTTACCACTGGAGTTTTGGAATGAGGATGTGTTTAGAGGAATCGCCAGTTCCTTTGGGGAACTTCTATCCATTGATGCTATGACTTCATCTAGAAAGAGGCTGGTTTTGCCAGAATATGTGTGGGAATTACCCAGTCCTCAAATCTCCCCTCATCGATTGAGATAGTATCAAAACTTGGAAAATGGACTCGAAATGTTGAATTTGAGACTCTACCCTTTGTGTGCTTTACTTGTAAAAAAGCGAGGAACTGGGCAAAGAAATGTCCGAATAACAAGCCTAAACCCATTGAGAAGGTGGTTCCTAAGGAGAATAAGATGTGGAAGGTTAAATCGGCGGAGAAGTCTCAAGAGGAGGATAATAGTGTAGATTTACTTAAGGAAGGCCAAAAAGTTAGTGGAGAGCATAACCCAAGTCCGAAAAAAAGGAAAGATGAGGATTCTTGCAAAGGATCTGATAATATTGCAAATTCTAAAAGTGAGCATAAGGGCCCTAACAGAGTAGAGGTAGACTTGAGAACTAAGGATTCCCAGGAAGAGAATGAAAAAATAGAAGGAAGGATTGTTGAAAAGTAGAATGAGACATGAATGTTATCCCAGATTCAGTGACTGATAGTCTGGAGGAGACATCTCGTTCACATCAGAGCATGGAAAGTGGGGCAGAGGTTTCTGAGAGGTCTGGGGAGTCCCACTCTCCTAGTCATGTTGAGCCTCAAAGCTCTCCAAAAATTGTGAAATCTAATTTTGGGAATTCAATCGGATCTCCCAAGGGGGGGAATGAGGTTAGCCACTTCCTTCTAAATAGAGTTGCTGCAACATATGACTTTGTGGATGGGCAAGAGTTTATGGGTCTAGAGGATCTAGATCTTGAAGAAGAAAACCTATACACCAAAGTTGAGAAGAAGAAGAGTAAAAAGGGGAATAATACAGTGGGGGTTTCTACAAGAAATAGGGCTAGAGCGGATGTGGGAATTTCGAAAGGTTCAGGAAGAAAATCAACTAAATGGTATAGAGAGCAAGAATGTTTTCAAAATATTGCGGATGGAACTCAAAAAACCATCTTGGATCTATGCAAAACTCCATCCAAAAAATGAAATTTATGTCATGGAACATTCAGGAACTAAATAGTTCCCATAAACAGGAAATTTTGTCCAATTTTGCTAGGGACCATAAGCTTGATATTCTTATTATTCAAGAGTCTAAAATTCCTAAAAATCATGTGGAGAAGATTAAGATTTTTAAGAATGGCGGTGTGCAGGGCAGTAGCTCGGATGGTGCCTTTGGGGGCTTGGTGACTTTTTGGAACTAGGAGCGTATTCAAGGAACTCTGATTTTGGAAGATGCTAATGATGTGGCCACCATATTTAAGAATATTAGAGATGATTTCAATTGGATCTTGTCCAATATCTATGCGCCCAATGTTAATACTGCTAGAAGGAATTTTTGGAAAAAAATTGAGCTTTTTAAAACCTATTTTCCGAATGAGAATTGTATCATCACGGGGGATTTTAATACACTTTTGCTAGGGTCTGAAAAATTTGGTGGATCTCATATTCAATTGGATAGTAAGATGGATTTGATGAATTTTATCAATTCTCAATGTTTGCATGATGTGGATCTTAAGGGGACTACCTACACTTGGTCTAACAAGAGAACTGGGAATGATCTTATTCAAGTTCGGCTTGACAGGGCTTTAATTTCGGATAACTGGTTGAAGGACTAATGTTGCTTGTTAAATGCTCTCTCCAGAATTGGTTCAGATCACTTCCCCATAAGTTTTATGGCTGAGTCTGTGTCAGATAAGAGAAATTTTCCTTTTAGATTTGAAAAAATGTGGTTGTCTCATCCTAATATATTTAATTGCATTCAAGATTGGTGGGATATAAATGCCAGCGGTACAACCATGTTTAGAGTGGCCAAGAAGCTTCGTGAAGTCAAATCCAAGGTCAAGACTTGGAACAAGGAAGTCTTTGGGGATATTTTTGAGTCTAAAGCTACTATCCAACAAGATTTAAGGGACATTCAGGACCATATCCAGAAAGAAGGTTATGTGGGAGATTTCCTTCTTAAGGAAAATGAAATCCTTTCTAAATATCATAATATTATCTCTAAAGAAGAGGATTACTAGAAATAGAGATCTAGATGTGCTTGGATTTTTGTTGGGGATAAGAACACTAGGTTTTTCCACTTGACCACCATGAAACATAGGCCCTCCAATCGAATTGCCTATATTATGAAGGATGGGGTCAAAATTGAGAGGGAGGAAGAGATTAGAAGTGAGGCCATTTAGTTCTTTGCTAACCTTCTCTCTTCTGGAGAGGAGTTGAATGTGGATGCTCAGAAGAATCTTATTGAGGCCATTCCTAACATTTTGGATGATCATCAAAATAAGCTCTTGACGGTGATCCCTTCACAGGATGAGGTTAGGAAGGCGGTTTTTTCTTTCGAAGGGAATAAGGCCCCTGGCCCAGACAGTTTCCCAATGTTCTTTTTCCAAGTGTTTTAGGAAATTGTTGCTGATGATGTGACTAGTGTTGTTAAAGAGTTTTTTGGAGCTAGGAAACTGTTGAAAGAGCTTAATGCTACCTTTATTGTTCTCATACCTAAATTCCTTGGTGTTAATTATTTTGATTCTTTTCGTCCTATCATCCTATGCAATTCTTTTTACAAGATCATTTCTAAAGTGATAACTTCTAGGCTTTAAGGGGTTCTTCTGATGTTGATCTCTCCTCAGCAGAGTGGTTTTGTTTAGGGAAGAAAAATTCTGGACTCTATTATTACGGTTCATGAGAATATCCATTCCCTTGAAGTTTCAAAAAATTAAGGTTTCTTGCTCAAACTAGATATGTCTAAGGCCTATGATAGGGTGGACTGGAAGTTCTTGATTAAAGTCTTACAAGCTTTTGGGTTTTCTGAAAGATTTTTACAATTGATATGGGAACTGATCTCTACCACCAACACCTCGGTGATCATAAATGGCTCTCCTTCCCATTTCTTTAAGGTGTCAAGAGGAGTCAGACAAGGGGATCCTATCTCTCCTATTCTTTTTACCCTCATGGTAGAAAGTCTAGGGAGGCTCATGCATAAAAGAGTGATGGAAGGAAGCCTGAAAGGTTTAAAACCCTCTTCGGCTAATCTGTCCTGTTCGTACCAGTAGTTTGTGGATGACACGATGCTTATGGGAAGTGCTACTATTGGTGAAGCCAGAGCCATAAAGAGTTGTCTTGTTCATTATGAGGAGGGCTCAGGACAAAAAATTCCAAAATTTCCCTCTATTTTTTCAATACCCCTGAGCATAGACAGAGGAAGATTGCAAATATCCTTGGTTGTGGTGTTAATTCCCTTCCTTCAACTTAATTGGGTCTTCCTTTAGGGTCCAAACCTCTAGACTCCTTTTGGATATCTTTGGTTGATAGGTTTAATAGGAAGTTGGCTGGTTGGAAAGGGACCCTTTTGATTCAAGCTGGAAAATTTCTATTACTTAAGGCTTCTCTTCAGAATCTGCCTGTTTATGCCCTTAGTTTGTTCAAGATCCCTGCTAAGTTTGCTGATATTATTGAAAAGATCCAAAAATGATTTCTTTTGTTGGGGGTTGAGGAGAAGAAGAGAATTTCGTTGGTGGCCTGGGAGAGTGTGTGTAGACCCAGGAAGTTTGGAGGCCTTGGTTTGAGGAATATTAGAGTGTTTAATAAAGCTCTTCTTGCGAAGCAGGTTTGGAGAAATTTTATAGATATTCACGAATGGAATACTATTTGGCGAAGCAAATACTTGCGGGAGGTTGACTCCTTTCAAGAATTTCTCAATTCTCATAATCTTCCCTCTGGTTCTTCTCTATGGACCAATACCATCAAAGCCAGGGACTTGACTAGTAAAGAAGCTTTTTGGAAGGTGGGTGATGGTAAGAAAATCCGATTCTGGGAAGATAAGTGGATTGGTAATGAGTGTCTTTGCAATATTCTGACCTATGGAATTTATATGGAGGACTGCAAGTCTAGGTTTGGTTGGTTGGTTGGGGATTATTGGAGGAATAATTAGTGGGTTGAGATTTCTTCAATTAGTCAGGATCTCCAACCTCTACAGGCCCTTCTTAATTAGGTTAGGCTCAGTTCACAAGGGCGGGAGGACACTATTGTATGGAAGTTGTCATCCTCTGGAACCTACTCTATCTCTTCTATTGTGGCTTCTTGTTACTCTTGCCTCAACGACCTTGTCTGGGCTAAGGTGTGGGTGCACAACCTCACTATGAAAGTCAATTTTTTTGTTTGGATCCTTCTTAAGAAAAAAATAGTTGACCAATGATAATATTTATAAGAGGGGGTTCTCTTTTCCTAATAGGTGTAATTTATGTTGTGTTGAGGCTGAGACTTCCTCACATCTGTTTCTACTTTGTCCTTTTGCTTATGCCATATGGTGTAGAATTATCCGGATGTGGGATCTTAGCTGGGTTTTTCCTAGAACTATTGTGGATTTTTATAATCAATGGAAGGCCCCCTCAAAGAATTGGGCCCTGAATTTTCTCTAGAACTATATCTTTCCTCACCTTGCCTCGGGTATTTGGAAAGAACACAATAACAAAATCTTTAGGGATGTTGCTCTCTTGGAGGAAGTGGTCTTTGGTAAGATAACTAGAGCAGTGGTTAAATGTGTGGATTGAAGGAGATTCAAACAATATAATACAATGCCTAAAGGGCCATCAAAAACCCTCATGGTCTATACAAAATTGGATAGAACTTTCTAAGGAAATTATTAATAACTTTGAGAAAAGTTATATTTCACATGCTTATCGGGAAATAAACACGATGGCAGATTTCTTCACCAACAAAGGTGTCAAAGTTCCAAAAAAAATGATGTGGCATGGGCAGGATGAGTTGGAGGCTGACGTTAAGGTCCTGATGATGTATGACCATGTTCACGGGAAGGTGTAATTCCCCACTCCATTGAATGATGTCTGAGTGTCCTCCCCTGCAGTCTTGGGACTGTGATTTAATGATTATTCTATGTTGGCCGAGGAGTAATTACCTTATCTCCCGTTTGTATGTGATTAGTTTCGAATGCTTTCTGGGCATTTTAGGAGCTTGTTTCTACAAGGCTTTGTACTATTCTATTCCTACTGGAAATACGATTGGTGGTGAAAGTTGGAGCCAATTAGCATTGCACATCTAAAGAGCAATCTGAAGCTCTGGAAGAAGTTGGATAATGGTGGTATTATTGTTTTCATTGAGAAACTCCATGGCTGGGACCCGAAGGTGACTAGGGTTTTTGTGAAAGATTGGAAGGATGGTGAGATTAACCTGTTTGGTAGACAAGTGACCATCAATGAACAACTTATTGCTGAGGTTACGAGCCTTTCGATGGAGGGTATCAAATTCTACAGGGACAGGAAGCAATCTGATGAAGCAGTCAACAAATTTCTTGAGTCGAATGCTAAGAGGGAGGATTTACAAAGGACTTCCAAAAGCTACTATGACTCAGACAAAATTGTCTCACACTGGAGGAGGGTTTTGAATGTGCTGATGGAGTACATCACTTTGGATGGTCGTTACACTAGAGTCTTTGGGTATCGTTTTGTCCTTCTGAATCATTTCAAGCACCAGGTCAAGATTTCTTTTCCTTTTTATCTTGCATCTTCTCTGAATACCAGTTTGGAAAGCCATAGGAAAAACCCTACCAAGTACTCTATTCTTCATGAAGGTCTGCTTGTCCTTATTTATGACCATTTTAAAGCTATGTCGGCTTTTCCTTATCAGACATTGTCGCCTAAGGATAGGGTTGTTGACAAGGATAAAGGAAATTCTAAGGATTCTCCTCAGAAGAAGGGTAAGAGAAAGGTGTCAGAGGACCCCTCCTATGATGTGAATGAAGAGGATTCGCAGTCAGTGTAGTTGTCTGAGTATTCTAGCCATCATGCAACTGATAGAGAAGAGAGACCCCGCTTCCCTATGGACCTCAAGGCAGGGGATCATTATTTTAAGATGGAACGGGAATTTCCCATTGATGTTCTGGAAATTGCCCTGCAATGGGGTGGTGGATAATTTTAGGTTAATGAGATGGGTGTTTTTTGAAATTAAGGAAATTAAGTTGAACCAGAGAGCCGTGAATAGTAAAATAGAGAAAGCTAATGATGACATTAACAGAGGTAGTGGTAGTGGTTGGGCTACTGACTTATGGACTGAGGAATAGAAGAAGTATATGGTTGAGTGCCTTAAGAAAATGGTGGAGGAATTACAGGATTTCAAATGCAATCATGATGGCAAGTAGGAAGATATGGAGGAGTAGTTGAGGAACATCAAAAACTCTCTCCACAAAGTGTTGGTTATGAACCATAAGATTTTAAAATCCACTTCACAGACCATGAATACCATGGTGGAAAACCTGGAAAAAGCCTATCAGGTTAAGACTAATGTGTTTCTTGATTTGGACAAAGAAGAAGGGCAGCTGGATAGTGGGGGGCCGAGTAATAGGACCAGAGAAAATTTGAAAAGGAAGGCAGACCAAGATTTAGTCAACATCTAGGAGATTAAGAAGTTTGCACTTAATATGAACAATTTGGAGCAGGAAGCGGAAGAGATCCTCTAGAACCTGGCCTAGGGGCTAGCTATTTTGTGGTTTTTTGGCTTTTCTGCCCTAGTTTTTAGTGTTTTCTTCTTTATGGGCAGCTTCTTGTTTTTTTTTGTGCTCTATTAATGTTATATCCATTGCTATCAGACTGTTAAGGGTTTCAGGATCCCTCTAAAACCTGTTTGTTCCTTAATAAAAAACTATTGTAAGTTGCCAATCAAAAAGCTATAATTTTTTTGTTTAATGTAATGAGGGTTTTGAATTACCTCTAAATTCACTATAGAGAGTGTCCCCAAATCCAACTTCATTGTAGAGGGCCTCACCGACTTTAAATTCTTTGCAGCAAACTTTGAATTCCTTGCCCTTACCATCCTTTCCAGAAATCTCTAGGTCCTCTTCGAATCTTTATCGCCCATGCAAGTAGCTACTATAACTAATCAAAATGCCTTAGTGCCAGGATAACCTACAACTAAAAAATGAAGTGAGGAATATTTCTGCAATGAACGTGAATAAATATGAATAAGCGCCAATACATCGATGCACACAATACATCGTGTCAATAATTGGTCGGAAGGTTTTTTTTAATTTTGTCTAATTTGTATTTGGTGACTAACTATTTAGTCATTTTTCTTTCTGTGACTAAATAATTTTTTAGTCAACAACCAAATTAGTCATTTATTTACTTATTTATAGTTGAGTTTCAAAAAATTAGTAGAATTTAGTCATTTTTAGTTGTTGTGACTAAAATTTTTAGTCACCTAGTCATTTATTTTCCAAATTCTACTAGTGTTATTAATAGAGGAAAAGAAAGAGTGAATAGTTCAAATACCCCCTATGAACTATGGTATGGAAAAACTCCTAAATTGAAATGTTTCAAAGTGTTTTGAAGAAAATGTTATATTAGGAGAGATGAAGAAAATCTAGGAAATTTTGATGCAAGATTAGATGAAGGAATCTTCCTTGGATACTCTGCAAAGAGAAAGGCATATAGATGCTACAACAAAAGGTTAAAGAAGATAGTTGAAAGTGCAAGTGTCAAAGTGGATGAAGAATCACACCAAATCTCAGTGTTGATACAAGGATATTAATATGATGAACCCCTAGAAGAGGAAGAAACATAAGAAGAGAAAGATAAATAGATGATAGTGGAAGAGGAAGAAGCTCTAGAAAAGAATCCTAAGACTCCTAATTATGTGCAGAGGAATCATTTTGAAGATAAAATAATTAGATATAAGAGAAAAGGTGTACTGAAAAGAAGAAGAGTTGTCATGGCAGAGGAATAGGTAAACTTTTGTTTAATCTCTAAGGTAGAACTTAAAATAGTAACTAAAGCATGTAAGGATGGCATTTGGATCGAAGCTATGGAAGAAGAACTAAGGCAGATTGAGAAGAATTAGACATGGGAATAGGTCCCAAGACTAGGAAGCAAGAATGTGATAGGAACTAAATGGAATTTTAGGAACAAGTTGAATGAGGATGGAAAATTCATCAAGAACAATGCTAGACTTGTGTGTAAGAGCTACTCACAAGTGGAAGGAATAGATTTTGAAGATACTTTTTCTCTAGTAGAAAAAATGAAAGCTATTGGGATTTTTTTGGCTCTTGCAGCTCATAAAAACTTCAAGGTGTATCAAATGGATGTCAAGTCTACATTTTTGAATGGTGAGTTAGAAGGAGAGGTGTACATTGAACAAATAGAAGGTTTTCAGTTATCAAAAGATTCTGACATGGTCTATAGGTTGAAGAAAGATTTATATGGACTCAAACAAGCTCCTAGAGATTGGTATGCATGATTGGATAAGTACTTATTGTAGTAGGGATTCAAAAAGGGTACTACAAACAACAATCTTTACTTCAAGGTTGAGAGAGATAAAATCTTGATTGTGGTTGTGTATGTTGATGACATAATCTTTGAAAGAAATGAGGAAATGTGTAAAATATTTGTAGAGGAGATGAAAAATAAGTTTGAAATGTCAATGCTTGGGGAGATGAATTTCTTCCTTGGGCTACAAATTAGTCAATCTGATAAAGGTATATTCATCTCACAACAAAGTATGTCAAGGAAATGTTAAGGATTTTTGGAATGGATGACTCTAAACCAATATGTACTCCCATGGTTATTGGTTGTAAGTTGAGAAAAATGATGAATATCCTATGAAAGATTAGAGCAAGTATAGGTCAATGATTGGTGTATTTCTATATCTAACTACTACTAGACAGGATATTATGCATGCATTATGTCTTGTGGCAAGATTTCAAGAATATCCTAGAGAATCACATGTGGTAGTAGTAAAAAGGATATTTGGATATTTGAAAGACACTTCGGACTTTAGTCTATGGTATCCTAGGGATATTGATTTCTCTTTGAGTGCTTATACAAATGCAAATTAGGAAAGTTGTACAAATGACAAAAGAAGTGCAAGTGGAGGTTCTTTATTTCTTGAAAGTAGATTGGTTTCTTGGTTGAGTAAGAAGTAGGATTCAATGTCACTATCTACTACAGAGGCTAAATATATTGTAGTAGCATCTTGCTACACACAAGTGTTGTGGATGAAGTATACATTGAACCTGATATCAGAGTATCGTATCACTAACCTATTCCTATCTTGTTTGATAATACAAGAGCTATCAATATGTCAAAAAATCTAGTAATGCATTCAAGGACAAAGAATATCTCTATTTGGTATCACTTTCTAAGAGAGAATGAAGTGAAGGAGTATGTTCCTACAAAGGATCAAATAGCAAACATTTTCATAAAGGCTCTTCCAAAAATACATTTGAGTATCTCAAGAAATTAGGGGTTATTTCCCCTCCTTCCTTCAACTAGATGCATGAGTTGGTGCATCTGTCAATGTGAGCAATTCAAGATTTATTCTTTGTCCTGGACTAATGAAGGCTACCTCTTAGGGGGAGTAGGTAGTGGTTTCTTTGGTTGGTGCAGTTAGGGGGAGCATATCTTGTGCCTCGAAGGAGGAGAGAGCAGTGGAGAGAAAGTAAATGGGAGAGAAACTAGTTTGTAGGTGTTTCCTTTTTCCATTGATGTCAAAGGGGGAGATAAAAGAATCCTATAAAACATAAGAATAAAGGGGAGAAAGAAAGAATTATGAAATGTAAGAAATGTCCAAGGGGGAGTGTTACTCGATGCAGGGTTGCTTTTGTTTTTGATGGTTTTTCAAAGATGGTGTTGCCATCAATGACAAAGGGGGAGATTGTTAGAGATTGTTGCAATATGTTTCCATTAGTTTTTTCATTGATGTCAACCTCTAGTGTTGTCATGTTGAGAAGGAGTTGTGGTTTTTAGTAGGTGTTGTTGATGTAGTTGGTTCACTTGGTTTCCAAGTGCTTTTCAAAAAATTTGAATAGAGAGTGTACAAGGTGAGAGAGTTGTGTTTTACATTGTGCTCCACATTTTTTCATGATTGAAGATATGTTTGTGTGGTTTGGATGAGATGATCAAAGGTGTTTAGAGGAATTATATCTAGAGTATCAGGTTCTAGATCATGCGACAGTGTAAGATGTGTCTGACAGTGTGTTGCATGTGAAGAAGGTTGTCTAGGAGAAATGGAATTGCTCCACATTTCTCCACGTTGAGGTTTCTTGTCTTACAAATTTGGTAACATGCTTATATTGCTTGCATCTACCTTCACCTAGAGTGGTTAGTGTTCATTTCTTTCACAAGGTTGGTTAGTGAGTTGTATGTTTGTGGTAGTGTGGCTGGTTACACAAGATGATAGTATTCTCAGTTTCAAGTGGTTGCGGCAATTTTGTTGAATATTTTTATGATGTTTGAATATTCCAAGATGTTGTGTGATGTTGATACATTGTCTGCAAGATGTTTTTGGACCTGGTGAAGAGTGAATTGATTTCTTGATAGTGTTAGTGCAGGTTTGGACAACCTAGTGTGCTAGCTTTGATTATGGAGATGGTTTTTTGTTTGTGGAAGCATGGTGTAGCATGTCTATGTATATTTGGGTCCTAGTTAGCCCTTGGTTTGGTCTACCTTCACTTCTTTCCACAAAAATGCCGACCTATTTGGTGGTTGCATATTTGAGGTGCATACATTTCATTGAGGCTAACCTAGAGAAGTTATTTGAGGTCACAAAAGATATATAATAAAATTTAATTGTTGGAGATGTTTGTGATGTGTAGTGATGTGAAGGATGATGTGAATGTAATCAAGTGTTGTGATCTAAGTGTGAGCTTAAACACTTAAGGCTACCAAAAATAGTGAGCACAAGCCAAAGGTTGTGGATGGTGTAGACTTGTTGTGGTGGATCTTCCTGTTGCTCTGAGGTAGTGAACCTCCTTGTAACAATATTCTTCTATTCTCTTCTTTTTTTTAGGCAGTGAGTCCTTTGGGGAGTGAGCCCTTGGTAGTGAACCATTATTTTTTTCTGGGCAGTGAACCCTTTTGACAGTGAGCCTTTGTAATCAATCTTGTTATTCATATATATGTGAGCTAATCCTCATCATGATTTTCACCTAATTAGGGTTTTCCACATAAATATGGTTTTCTATGTCATATGGTTGTGAATGTGTTTATGCTTCATTAGTTTATGTTCATGTTGATGCATAACAAGCGTTTGAAGGTTTATGAGGGTTTTAATGTTTTAATGTACAACTGATTCAACCCCCCTTAGTTTTCTTGTGTGTCTAACACTTTATTTTGATAGATTCACTTCCTTCATCATGGTTATTTCTACTTATTGAACTTTCAAACTTTCATATTCTTCCTTTCAAAAAATCTATTTTTTTAAGGAGTTCTAGGAGTTGATAAATTCCTTTTTATCCCATGATCTTCACAAAAGTTGTTAAACTCATTGGAGGTAAACTCACCACCTCTGTTAGACCTCAAGCATTTGATTTTCAAATCCATTTCATTCTCAACCATATACTTTAATTATTTAAACTTACCTAGAGCTTCTGATTTTTCTTTGGGAAATGTTACCCAATTCATTCTAGAGTAATCATCTATCAACAACATTAAATACATGTCACCTTGAGAGCTTCTTGTTTTGGTAGGTCCACATAGTTCTTTATTCACCAACTCCAGAGGTCCTGTGGTAGAATATTCCTTAGTTCTAAACGCCTTCTTTTTCTACTTTCCAAAATGACACTCCTTGCAAATTTCATTAATAGGCTTTGTAATTCTTAGTAGATTTCTCATAGCTTCAATAGAGATGATCTTCACTAGGCTAAAAAAATTGATGTGACCCATTATTCTATGCCATAGCCAACTTTCATTGATTTGAGACATAAAACACTTAACACCACCACATTTGAGCTGATAAACATTCACTTTTGTCCTTGTTCTTGTTACAACCAATTTTCTGGAGCTTCCTTTTTTTATTTGAAAACCATCATCCTAAAACACTAAATTGTATTCTCTACTACACATATGTCCTACATTGAGATGATTATGTCAAAGACCCTTGACAAAAAGAACATCATCTGTTTTAATGCTTGCTATCAAAACTAATTGAAAATTTTCCACAGATCTTAGTGGATGTATCATCACCAAACTTAACAAGACCACCATCATACTTTTCAAGCTTAAAAAATTTACTTTTATCACATGTCATATTATTTGAGCATCCAGTATCAATTATCCTGTAGTTTCTCTCCTCTCTTGCATGAAAGGTAGTAAACATAGTTCCTTCAATATTGTGACCTATTTCTGGAGAAAATTCCTTCACACATCTTTTAGGATTAGTAGAATTAGTTCCAACATTTAGAGACATGAACAAGCATTCATCACTTTCATCATCCAAATAGTCTGATTCTTCATCATCAAACACACCACAATATTATTTAACATAATAACTCTTCTTGAAAAATTACCTTTATGATCTTTATGTTTGTCATTTGTAACTTTGATTGGACATTTAAAATTATAATGACTTATCTTTCCATAATTGAAACACTTAAAGGGTAACTTACCTCTGTATTTTCCAATGCCCTTTTTCAATCTTCTTACAGATTTTTCTTCTACCTCATCAAGATCATCTAGATTAGATTCATCATTCTCTTTCTTACTAACTCTAAAAGAAGTTTCTTTCCTTGAAGTATCTTGGTCAAAATCTCTTAATTCAAAAGTAGTTAAAGCACCAAACATTTGATCTCTAGAATACTGATCCAAATGGTGAGCTTCCTTCATAGTAGAAACTTTAGCACTATAAGATTCAGGAATAGTTCTCAATACCTTTTTTCACAACTTCACTTTCCTCCAATTTTTCACCAAGACCATTGATGACATTGAAAACTTCATCCACTCTGAGCATGTAGCCAACAATATCTTCATCTTCTGACATCCTTAGGGTTTCAAATTTGGCTTTGAAATTTTGCATCTTTGATTGTTTGACCTTATCATCTCCTTCATAAATTTTCTATAACTTTGTCCAAATCTCTTTAGAAATTTTGAGGCTTATCACCTTCACAAGCTTTCAATCAAAAATCCCACTCAAGATATCATTCCTTGATTTTCCATTATTCTCATAATCCTTGATCTCATCATCACTTGTTGGAGGAGTAGTAGGCATAATGTGTCCAGTTTCAACTAATTTCCAAACACCAAATCCTAACGAGATAAGAAATTCTTCCATCCTATCTTTCTAGAAAGCATATTTTTTCCATTGAACAAAGGGACCTTGGCACCATTCATGTGCGCCATCAGATCTACCTCAAGCAGTTAAGCTTCTTCCAAGGAACCAAATCTCTAACATAAATTTTTAGACACATAGGACAACAAAGAGGGGGTTGAATTAGTCATACATTAAAACATTAAAACCATCATGAGTCTTCAAACCCTTATTAAGAATTAGGATGAATGTAAACAAGTGAAACATCAACACATCAACAACCATACACAATAGAAAACTAGATTTACATGGAAAACCATAATCAAGTAAAAATCACAGTGAGGATTAACTCGCATATATATGAATAAAAAAATTGAATACAATAGACTCACTGTCAAAAGGGATCACTACCTAGAAGAAAAGAATGGATCACCGCTAAGGGCTTACTACCCAAAGGACTCACTATCTGGAATAGAAGAGAATAGAAGAAGATTGTTACAAGGAGGTTCACTACATCAAAGAAACAGGAAGTTCCACCACAACAACTCTACACCATCTACAACCTTCAACTCACTACCCACAACAACTTTAGGTACACTAAAAATGTAGACACCTTCTACTCACTACATCTAGTGGCCTTAGGCATTTAATCTTGCACTCAAGTCACTACACTTGATCACATTCGCATCTCACTTCACATCTACAAAATCTCCAATAATTGAACTTGCTTATATATCCTTTGCGACCTCAAACAATCTTGTCTAGGCTGGCCTCAATGAAATGTATACACCTCAAACATGCAACCAACAAATAGGTCAACACCAAACAATTATGCAGTGGAAATAAGTGAAGGTGGAACACACCAAGGGTTAACTAGGACCCAAATCGACATCGACATGATACACCATGCTTCTAAAATGCATGAAGCACATCCACTAATAATGCTAACATGCTAGGTCAACCAAACCTATATTAATGCTACTAAACAGTCAATTCACTCTTCACCATGTCTAGAAACATCTTGCAAACCACATAGAAACACTGCACAACATCCTAGAATATTCTAACACCATCAGAATATTCAACAACACTATCATGACCACCTAAAATTGAGAGCACAATCATCCTATGCTACCAACCACACTACCACAGACATACAACTCACTAAACAACCTTACAAAACACCTGAACACACAATACTCCAAGGGAAGGTAGGTACATACATTATTAGAAGGTTCCCAAATCCATAAGACAAGAAACCTTGATTTGGAGAAATGCAAAGCAATTCCATTTCTCTTAGATAACCTTCTTCATAGGCAACACACTATCAAACACAACTTCCACTACCACATGATCCAACACTTGAAACTCTAGATATAACACTTGAAACTCTAGATATAACACCTCTGAACACCTCATCCAAATTTCACAAGCATATCTTCAACCATGAAGAAATTTGAAGCATAACACAAAACACAACTATGTCACCTTGTACACTCTCTTATTCAAATTTTCTCAAAATCACTTGGAAACCAAGTGAACCAGCTACATCAACAACATCACAAATGCCTTATCATCACAACCACACTAGAGATTGTAACAATTTCCCCATCTGCAACATCAACAATCTCCCCATCTACAATACCTGCTCAACACCACACTAGAGGTTGACATAGGTTGGCATCAATGACAACACTAAGGACTTGACATAGTGCAACAATCTCCCTATTGACATCAATGACAACACTCCAAAAATCTCCAATAGACACTACAAGGAAACTGAGAACACATTCACCAAGCCATAGGAACAAAAACATCAATGTGAAGAAATGCAAATTATTTCCCAGACTTTTCCAGATGACCAACAACACTGCCAACCTTCTGCAATTAACAAAAACCTCCTCGACAACACTGGTGACCTAAAAATATATGAGTGCAATGTCCATGGAGCACAAACACTAAATCCCAAACCACAATACCACATCTCTATCAACAAAGGAATGCAAAGCATTCTCCCAAACAATCTTCACAACAACATTTTGAAATAGAAACTTCTTACTCGCTTGCAGAGGCCAAAATGAACTTGCATCAACACATACTTCTTCAAGAATATTAGGAGAGAGCATACATTTTATAGGCCATCAAAAACATCTCTCCACCATTAGCAATACTTCTAATCGTCATCTTAATATATCATTATGACAAACAACTTTGTTGACAGTAACCATACACAATACTTCTTTAAATGACATCAAACAAGGCATGACATCCAACCATGAACTTTAGCAACACATCATCAAACCAAACTGAATGTTGTCAATAATGACAACCAATGCCAACAAACACTACAAAAATCTTCCCAAGCATGCACAACAATCTTCTCAAGTGTTGACAACCAAAATTCCAAACATACAACAATATCAAGTGTTGACATAAATGGAAACCACAAACAATTCACCAAGTGTTGACATCAATGACAACCACTGCCAACAAATAGATAGCGAGGTCGGTGACATATAATCCCAACACACCATGCAATATAAAAATAAGTATAATTAATTAGTAATCAAATTATATTCAATTTTTAGAGGTAGGATGTAAATGTTTTAAATGTTGGAGATTCTATAGGAACTAAATAACATTATTTTTCCCTTAGAAAAAAAAAACATACATTTGTTTTTGACATTAGCGATAATGAAATTCAATTTCTAGGATGATGGAATTCATTGTTGCGCATGAATGGATGGGATGATTTATGTTTTATAAAATCTAATTTATAGATTATCAATACAATTTAATTAAACTATGTGGATATTTTTTAGTTGTGTGTTATATCTTTTTGTTATTTCATACTTTGTGATGTTTGGATTTAATGATAAAAAAATTGTGCCATCTATAGGTGTTGGATTAATGAAAACTATGTTTTAGTTATTTCATGATGTAAATCATACACACATTTCCTTTCCATTAAAGACAAGGGATTTAGAGTTATAATATGTTTATTTTTCTTATGCTATCCATGTGTTCCTCCACACATTTATCTCAATCAAGGTTTCTCTTTTTTTTAGAAAAAAATCTCTTCCTTCATTTTCCATTCCTTTTGTGGTATCTAGTAAAAATAGCCAAAAAAAAAAAAATCACAAGGGAGCCACCTCTCTCAACATTAGAGGGAAATAATCTTGTTCCTACATTGTACTAATGAATTTTTCATGGTCTATCTAAAGAGACATATATATTGTGTAAAGTATTGAGGTCAAAAGCATAAATGGAAATATTTTCTATGAATTTACTAAGGAGACATGTAATTTGATCCTTGATTTCCAAAGTCTTTACTATGGTAGTAATTTTCTCTACTCAGTGGTGTATGATTTTGGTCATTAGATTTAGTTCAACACCATGATCTACCTCTAGGATCTTGAAAGGAATTTTGTTAAGTTTACAAGAGATGGTTTATAGACTGAAGATAAACAATTTCAAGCTTTCACCAACACCTATGGGAACCTTATGGATTCTTGTGAAGATGTAACTATCAATAATTTTTTTGAAACTTTGATGGGATATTTTATTGAGTTGTTTCAACATTGAATGGTACATGTATCAAAAATTGGAATGACCTACAAAAAATATCGATAAGACTTATGAATATAAATTGTTGCCCCAAATCTCTCAAATCCAAAAAATAGATGATTTCGTGAGGGACTTCATAGCATGATTCAACCAATGTTGAATACAATTCCAAGCTTCACTCCAACAAATCCCAACAACAAACTTTTATTCTTTACTATTGTAGTGCATCCAAAAATCATAATCATCTTCAAAAAAATAAAAATATCAAATATTGAGGTTGCTAAGAAAGCAATAGAAATGGGAGAACATATGATCCTTGTTAGAAAGATGAAGATAGTCTAGAGAGACTTGTCAGCTAATTTCAAAAAATATTTTTATTGGATCCACTAAAAAATAAGATTTTTTTAAGAAAGAACACCTTTTCCTAAATTCCAGAACTCTAGAAAGGTAGTAAAGATTTTTTATTCTCCACAAATTTACATTGATTTCATTATTATCATATAAGCAATCTTTGTGTGAAGATGATCAAATTTTAAATCTATAATCATAAGAAATTTCTCAAGTTTGTTATGTCACTTTCTACTGATGGTGATGAAGAGGTTGATAATTAGATGTGCAAAAATAAAAATAGTATTTTTTCTTCGTTTATGTTGCAAGAAGACCCTTGCACCATATAGTTCGACAATGGATCTTGAGTCACTCATCATTCTCTTTTTTTGGTTGAAGAGCTCAATAGGACTATTTATCACAAAAAAGCTAAAAAATCATAGTTTGAGGAAGTCTCTTCCTATTTAACTTTCAAAAATAAAGATCTTCTTAGAGGAAGTTAAAATGTTTCTTAATGAACCTACCTTGGACTTGCTACAAAATGATGAGTACTGTGAACATGTCCCTTCTTTGGCACTAATCTCGGTATCAATTTTGCACTTGCATCTCTTGCTTCAAGAAAATAATATATGCATTCATGCAACCAAAAGTCTTTCAATATTTTGGAAGATTTTAAATCTTTACTAAATTTGAGTTTAAGTCTTTCGTCATTGAAAAATGATATGGTTGATAAGCCCACTTATGTAAACTTCACCTTTGAGGTGGGTGAGGATCAAGTATTTATTACTATTGAGTAAAAATAGGTATGTTTTCACTCTGTTCAATGCGATTCTTCCTTGGAGACTATTCTATGGCCATAAATACATTTTTTTATTCCCTACCTTTTTGCTAATTATTATAGTTCAAAGAAGATGCCCATTTGTTTGTTCTATTCAAAAAAGACATTTTGATCAATCTTTTAGGATAGAACAATGATATATATTCTGAACCACTTTATGTAAGCATCAAACAATTCAATAATGAAATTGCCAATAGTAATTTTACACCACATTTAAGAACAAAAATAGTTTATAATTATCCCACTTTTATTCACTATCAACCCATTTGATATTTAAAATAACCATTCTAAACAATAAAAAAAACCAAAAATAAACTTAAATATATTCCATTAAAAATTGCATTTTAATCCATTCAGAACAACTCCATGTTCCCAACAATGGATACCAAACACTAATATATAAGATTTGAATAAAAAGCAAAGTTCGATCAAACTAAGGTACATGATATGACAAAAGAATCCTTGAGATTAAAAACTTCATTGATACATGGGAAATTACATTCTTGGACCAATGAGTCACTTTGAAGAATATTTTGGAATGGGTGTTTTCAGTAGAAAGGACAGTTATTGTTGAAACGAAATCCATTAACCATAATATTTAATTACTTGAAATCTTAAAATATATAAAATTTTAGATTTCAATTTGAAATGGGTATCCAGTATACTGAACAGTACAATACACAGACGCTCAGCTGCCATTGCTCTCAGTGCAGGCACCTGCAGAAATCAAGTACGATTCTGTGCATGAGAGGGAACATGATAGCTGTACCAGTGTACATTTAAAAGGCTGTTTCTAAAGTACAAATTCACATGAACATGACAATGGGTAATGATAACAAGCTCATAAATGATAAAAGAGGTCAGAGAAATAGCTGTTGAGAAAAGCAGGAGCTTCAACCAGAGAGCATCCACCGTATTTTAGTGGCAGACAACCCTTTTCAAGGTACCTATAGTGTCTTAAGATCGTGCATATATACAGGGAGCTTTACAAAATTCTTCAAAATCATATCATGGCGAGGATGAAAAAGTTTGTTCAATCTTAGTATGGAGAAGATGAAGGGCAAGTTAATAGATTGATTTAGGTATAAAATATTTGTTATTTTTATGTTTTGAATTATGATATGGTTTACGA
Source organism: Sequoia sempervirens (assembly GCA_007258455.2). Classification (NCBI taxonomy): domain Eukaryota; kingdom Viridiplantae; phylum Streptophyta; class Pinopsida; order Cupressales; family Cupressaceae; genus Sequoia; species Sequoia sempervirens. The sequence goes on from VDFB02058242.1 coordinate 413,263,390, forward strand.
GTATGTCATTTCTTCTTTTTTTTCTTTAATTTATTATGATTGGAACTGAAAGGTTGCATTGTTGGATCATGATAGTTTGAATAGGACCTAAAATCACACATGTGATTATTGGATCCATTATCCTACATACAATGTTCAGTCAAATGCACACAATGTCGTCTACGGAATGAAACTATTTTACATACTACGGTTGTGCTCATATAACTGTATTCTACAACTCACCAAACCCACTTTCATCCCCATAGAAATTGCACTTCATTTACTTGTCAACCCTTCATTTACTTGTCAACCCTTCTAAACCAAAAATCATCCCCATAGAAATTGCACTTCATTTACTTGTCAACCCTTCTAAACCAAAATTCAAAAACACACAAAAATATGCACCAACCCTACGTGCTTCTTGTCATCTTTTAACCTTTACATCAAATGATATAAAACAAACTAAACGGTCAATTTATCTTATCCAACCTTTGAAATATGAAAAAAGAACCCTTAAATCCCAAAAACATAATAGACACTGAGCACCCTAAAAATCATGAAAAATGAAAATGTGTCATTGAACCCAATTAGATTAAAATGAAAAAAATAAAATACAAAAAGTCTACAAAAATAGAGAGCCAATACAAAAAAATTCCTCAAATTAAGATTTGACCCTTTTTCAATCAAAACCCTCTCTTTACTCTATGTTTTCTCATTGGCTATGCACTCTTTTCCATATGTAACTTTTATATCTAGACTTTTTTTGTCCATTTGAAAAATTAAAAATCTCTTTTAGCAGGCTACAAAGTGGAATGGTTGAGGTTTTCTTTAAAAGCACAAATGATAGGGAATAGTTTTAGAAAAGGAACTCCTTTGATATTATTGAGACACTCAAATTCCATTAAGTGTTTCAGATTAGTGATATAGTTTTTATTTGGACATAATCACTTGAAAATATTCATGAGGTTCTCCTCGATCTTGAGTACATGATTTAGTATTTAGACAAATCCTAATATTACTTTCTATTTTTGCAACTAAAAGTAACACCTTTGGCTACTTCACTCTACTTCACTCTAAGGCAATTGGAAGCCTCTTATAAATATGGGGGTTATATTTTTCAATTTAAATATTTTAGGACACTTGGGCGTATGGTGATGTAGTATCTATAACCATCTAAAAATGGGTAGGTATACATGGTAGTTCAAGGATGACTTGATGGCCTACCTCATGATCATACATGGCATGAAAATAAAATTTAACTCTCCCTTAATTAATTTTTCCTTGGTGGAAGTGTCTAGTCAACTTCTTAGGACCTCCCTTGTGTTGTTTTTGGTCAAAGGGTTTGTAACCCTTTCTTGCCTTAAAACCTTTTTTTAGCCTTGAGTCATGTGCTTGCCCCTTTTCTTTCAATTTGTCCTTGCAAATAATACTTTTACCCTAGAAAACATACTTTTTCTCTAGTGAACAAGTGTCTACCCTAGAAAACAAATTGCTGTTGAAAGAAAACACTTTTTTTTTTTTAATTTGGTGTTTATTAGCCTTTGAATACTCTCATTTTCTTAATTCATGTCATTTTCACTCAAGTCAGTGTTTATTTTAGATAGCTATATTTATCTCAACTCTTCTATTTATTGTTGAGAATAAAAGAACATTATCATTGTTGAGAATAAAAGAGAAATGTGTTTATTGTGTAATGTTCAACTAGTAATTTCTCCTTATTTTTCATTCACTATGATATGGTTTTAAAAGGAAAGAAAAGGAGTCATGCAATAGTCAATGACTTGAATTAGTAACAATCTTTAGTTTTCAAAGTTGATTTAGTTAGATTAATTGCATATATTCATCAAATTAAATAAAAAACACAAAAATATTCAATTAGATTAATTCTAACTTTTTTATACAAGTTAATTAATTTATCTTAGCGTTGTTTCAAGAATTCCAAAAACACCAAAAAGGATAAAACTCATAAAAATATAAATAGTTCATTTTCATTTGATTAATCATACTCCAAACATAGTCATCATTTAAAACATTGAGAATTGTGTGTCTAGTGATGAGGATAATCATGCTATGGATCCTTAAGAAGAACCCCAAGATGATGAACATGATGTTGTTAGGGATAAGGAGAAAAAGAAACTCAATTTTGTTAAGGAGCCTGTGAAGGGAGATCATTACCTTACCACCCTTGTTTCTACAAAGAAAGGCCTTTAGGATAACAAGACAAGTGTCTCTTCCCCTGAGAAAATATTGCTTCCCTCAAAAAGGATGTACCTAGGTCGAATTCTTCGTCTAATAAGCCTGGGAATAAAATTAAAAGTAAATTTGGAAAAGCTAATTTAGACTTGGACATAGACTTTGAGCCTCTAAATCCTAAAGAAATTGAAATCTTGAAGGAAGTATATAATAATACTAATGGTGGAGATCATCATTCTACCAGACTAGCTAGGGTGGTTGTGGGTGATAATGGGGGTAAAGGTCTTGGAAAATGGAATGGTGGTAGAGTTTTCTAGATTGTTGTGTAGGAAATTATCTCAAGTTATCATAGCCAAGAGAGAGAGAGTTGGGGTTGAAGGCGACTTAGAGGAAATTGATGATTTAGTTTCTCCTTATTTCTATGAGGAAGAGGAGAATATTAACATGGGAATGGATATTGAAGACACTGATAATGACCAAATGGAGGATGATGGTATGGAGTCTCTTGATAATGAAAATTATGTTGATATTTCTACCACTCTTGAGGATCTATGTGATAAAGTGAATAAGTTTTGAAAAGATGTGAGAAGGATAAAAAGTGTGTGATAATTGAAGTGAGAGATGGGACATGTATGACACTATGAAGCTATACCAAAACAAGTTTGTTAAGGTTGAGAAGGATGCAAAAAGATGTGGTGAAAATTACTAATGATATGATGAAGAGAATTAATTTTTCTATCCTCACCTTGCATACAAAAATCAACAAGAGGAAGCATGAGAAGGAAATTTAAGCTTCATAGAAAAATAAAAAGAAGAAGGAACATATGACTTTGGGAACTACTAAATGGGAAGATACTCTTAAGACCATGATTGTAGGAGTCCCTACTATCTAGTCAAAAGATTTGATTTCTTGTTCTCTAGTCTAGCTTTTTGTTGTTTCTCTATTTTTTTTAGTAGCTAGTTCTATTTGGTTATTTTTTTCTTTTTCTTTATACTATTCTGATGGACTCTTTTGCTTTGTAAAGGATTGAGACCCTTTCCCAACTTATATTATCAAAAACATTCACCCATCTAACATTTAAAACTATTAAAACATTAAATAAATATGAACACATTTATACACTTGAACATTCAAAATCCAAACATAAATAAAAATCTAAATGGAAACATTTCACTTAATTAAAATACATTTAAGGAACCTTGAACTTTTTTTTTAGATATTTTGGTCATATTGTGCATTTCACACCTATGTTTCTTGGAGTGAGTTCAGATTTAGTAGAGGATACTTTGAGATGGCTTTGGGAGGCCTCCCTTGCTTCCATAACCACCAAGGTTATAGAACCAAAATATATTCCTTATGAAGAGAATATTCCACCTCACTTGTGGCCATTAGAGCTAATTTTGTCATGTGAAAATAATTAATCCTACCATCTATTTGATCAAAGTGAACTATTGTGTGTGAGCCATTTTTGGGCCATATATATTTTTGTAAACCTAACATGAGGGAAAAATCCTCATAATGAATCCTTTCACTTTCTTTCTCTATCCCATTGGTTTCATTTCACCCTTTTCCCCATCCACTTGATCTATGGTACCTATGGTAACCTAATATATGCTAGGATATGGGAAATTTTTAGGACAAGTCCCTCCTATTAAGCCTTCTACTATCAAATTTGATAGATATATTCATCCAATTGATCACCTATCTCTCATCCAAAATAAGTACCATAAAGAAGATATTGACTTAAATATTGCCCACCATGAGCATGAACCATCATACAAGTAAACCAATACATGATGAAAAATAATAATCCTATGTGGGGATAGTAACAAGGAACTACTATCATGCCTAACCAAAATCATCAACAACAATAGTGCATATTAGTCCAATATCAAATCCATCAATAAGATCTCAACTTTATGTCATATATAGAAATGGCCACCCATCTTGACAATGAGATGGGATATTTAGAAAATAATTTAGTAAATGTTGAAAACAAGGTGGAACTAAGCTGCAATATTAACTTATGTATGTGTATTCGGATTTTAAAATAAGATTACCAAATCTGATTTAATTTATGTGATTGTACATTCATCATAATAGAAAAATCAACAAATAAACATGACACCAAATTTACGTGAAGAAACCCTTTTGAGAAAAGACTCTACACGAGAAAAGAGGGCAAGTATATTATTTACCTTCAAAAGAGAGATACACCACAATGCACTTCATTGTTGTTCTTCTACAACCCAAATGCTTCCATACACCTGCAAATAACACAAGATGCTACTACAATCTCAAGGCTCCAATTTATAGAACTTGTGGGAAGCAAAACCACAAATGGTAAACCAAAAAAAGAGGTGCAAACCACTAGCAAAAACCCACGCCCCATCCTTGGAAAAATAATAGTTGTGATAATAAATTAATTAATGTGAAAAAGGATTCAACATGGGCACCTAACCAATAGCCCCTTCAACTTCTGGCATTCAAGATGCTCTGGTGACTATTCAACTTCTAGGCAGCACACCAATGGACACCTATTTCCCTCCAAACTTGACTCCCCACTCAAGACTCTTCATATTCCCAATGTGCACTCCTAGGAGACAGTATTTTTTCCTCTAATGATGTGTAACCTCCACTAACATTAACTTCCCTCTTGAAAATGCAATTACAATATGCCAAAATTAAATACATTTCTGACATGTCCCCTAGGACACTTTGCAAGAAATATGAAATAAAAATGACATAGGTTTGCAAGGTTAATTTCACCTAACCTAAAATTCTCCCACTTGACATTATACATTGCAATTACATCCAATAGATACAAATAATAAATCAAGTATAGTGAGCAAGGCCCATAGCCTTCCTACACCAAGAGAATTTATTTGTGGTCACTAGTTGTTGGAAGTTTGTTGAGTTTGTCATTGATATGTCTGCTGGCAACGTGAGCATGAGCATGAGTTGTATAGTATGCAGTGTTGTCATTGATGTCAACATTATATGGAGATTGATGTGCAGATCATTGGTGAAGCATGAGTAGATGATAATCTAATGTATAGTTGCAAGAAGGTTTGATTTGATGTAGACAGTTGAAGTGGAAAATTGGCTAAGTTTTAGAATAGTGTTTTTAGTGTACATGAAATCCGATATTTTGGTACGCATTGGTACACCTTGAGGAATCTTTCTCTACGGTTCTAAGGAAATTTTGAGGAGTCTAAATCCAAACTTTCACATTGTTTTGTCCTTTGTCGTTGAATTTATGATTGATAGAATATTTGGTTCACTAGTGACAGTGGTTACCAATATAGAATGTATGTTTTGATCATTCTACACTTCACCACATAAGAGTATTTGGCCTTGCAGATTTGTGGAAGTGTTGATAGGTGTCAAGTGTACCTATATTCCAAGTGGCATGAAGTTTGGAGGTTCACGTGTTTGTTTGTGGTTGATCAACTGGTGAATTTTGATGTTAGGTCAGTATAGGTGCCAACCAAATATGATGAGTATTATGGAGGTTAAGTGTTGATTCATTTTAAAGGTGCTATTATAGGTCCACCTTGACCTATCTTTTTTGTTACAAGTTTTCATTAAGGCACGAGGTGTGTATGTTTAGCTGACAAGTTATATTTTGCATGATACATCTAATTAGGCCGACCTAATTGATGTTTGAGGTTAAGACGGATATTATATATATATATATATATGAGTTCATTTTTATGTTTGAAGAGGTGAATAGTGATCAAGTATTTTTTATGTGAATTTTGTGAAAGTGATGTGAGTGCAGAGCAAAGTAGAGTGTTAGTGCAGATCAATATGAAGTGTATAAAGTCTATGTATTGAGCTTTAGTGGAACTATATTCTAGCATGTTGTATATGCATTTGTAACAGTTAATTTTGGTTGTGTATCACTCCTCTCTTCTATCTTTTCTTATTTCTATGGGAAATGAGTCCACTTGCAATAAGCAATTATGTAATATGTTGTATCCGGTTATAATTTATTGTGAGCTAATCCTCATCATGGTTTTTCCCTCTTTGGGCTTTCCATGTAAAAAATTGTGTTCATGTGTTATGTGATATTGATGTTTGATTTCATGATTTCCTTTCTTACTGCAAATAAAATATGGTATGTGGAATGGATATTTAAAAAGTGGTTTTAGAGAATACTTATTCACCCCCTCTCAGTATTTTGGGTGTTCAACACTGGCTTCATGAGAGAATTTGCAACATTATCCAAAGTGATGACTTTATCAATCTAGACCTTACCATTCTCAACCATATCTTGCACAAAGTGATACTAAACATCAACATGCTTAGTACGAGCATGATACATAGGATTTTTGGCCAAACAAATAGCACTCTAACTTTCACATCCAATCCTCACTATCCTGAAATCAAAACCATTGTCATTACCAAGTCTTTGTAACTATACCACCTCCTTAGAGGCATGTGTAGCAGCCATATACTCTACTTCAATGGTGGACAATGAAACTGTGGGTTGCCTCTTACTCATATAACTCAATGCACCTCCAAACAAGGTAAATACATAGCCACTAGTGGACCTTCAACTATCCAACTCACTTTCCCAATCTTCATCAACAAACCCCTATATGTCCAATGACTTGACCACATCATTAGTACCATGATAAACTAAATAGTAATATGAAGTACTATGCAAATAAATAAACACCTTCTTAACAAAATTCCAATGCTCTTTACCAAGGTTAGACATAAACCTACTTAGTACTCCCACTGCTTGGGCTATATCGTGTCTAGTGTGAACCATTGCTTACATTAAACTACCAATGGTGCTAGCATAAGGAACCTTAGACATATCCTCAAAATCATCATCAAAATTAGGACACACATCCAAGCTCAACTTACTACCAACTAGAAATGGAATATTAACTAGATTACAATCATACATATTAAACCTTCACAAAATTGTATCAACATACTTACTCTGACTTAACCAAAGCTTTTTTCTAGCCAAATCTCTGTTGATTTCCATCCGAAGAATATATTTTTAAGCCCCCAAGTCATTCATATCAAATTTTCCAGAGATTTGTTCCTTGAGTTCCCTAATCATCACCTTATTATTACCCATGAACAACATATCAACATATAAGACAATAATTAGAATTTGATTATCAATAACTTTAATATAAACACAATGATCCTATTCACTCCTGAGAAAGCCCAAATTCAATAAAAAAGTATCAAATTTTTGGTACCACATCCTGGGTGACTGTTTCAAACCATACAAAGATCTCTTCAACCTACAAACCAATTGTTATTTTCCTTTCACAAAAAAACCGTCAAGTTGTCACATATATATTTCCTCCTCAAGATCCCCATACAAGAAATATTTTTTAACATTCGTTTTCTCTCTCTAAAAATCACAAGCAATATTAATAGATAATAGGAATCTAGTAGAACTCAATTTTGCTATAGGAGATAAAATTTCACCAAAATAAATTCCCTCTCTCTGGGAGTAGCCCTTAGCCACTAATATGGCTGTGTACCACTCTAAAAGACTATCTACACCAAATTTATTTTAAAAATACCCAGTTGCATCCAATGGGCTTCCTTCCTTTGGTAAAAATAAAAAGATCCTAGGTGTCACAACTATCCAAACTCATCATCTCCTCCTACATGGCCTACAACCAATAATCGCTTTCCTTTGAAGAGAGATCCTCCCAAAATGATCTAGATTCATTGTTGGTACTCAACAAAGAAAATGCACAATAGTAATTTGATGGGCTATACCTATCAACTAGATTTTGTTGCCTTCTCGACCTCCTCAAGGTAGGATTAATGGGCTCTACTTGTTCTTCTTCTATGTGCTCATCCTACACATCCTCTGAACTATCTAAACCCTCTTCTTCTCCATCCTTAGATCCATCTAACTATTCTTCCAAATCTGCATCTTCTTGCTTCTCAATCTTTGTCTCAAAGTGCATTGTCTTTTTCTTATCTTTCTCCTTTGGTTATTCTTCTCCCAAGTAAGCTCTAAATTCCCTAAAAATCACATCTTTAGACAAGATTATTATATGGGTTAGAGGATTCCAAAGCTTATAAACTTTTACATTCTCACCATAACCAACAAAGGTGCATTTATGTGCTTTTGGATCCAATTTAGATCGCTTTTCTTGAAGCACATGAACAAATCCTCACAACCAAACACCCTTAATTGTGAAACAAAAGGATTTCTACCTATCCACACTTCATAAGGAGTTTTATCAACAAGAGTTGAACAAGGGGAACTATTAATTAAATAGCAAGTAGTACTAACAACTTTTGCCCAAAAATATTTATCAATCTTTGCACTACTTAACATACTCCTAGCTCTTTCCATTAAGGTTTGGTTCATTCTTTCTCCTACACCATTTTGTTGGGGAGTATAAGGAGTTATCTTTTTCCAAACAATACTGACATGCTTACAAAAATTCATCAAATTCTTTGGAACAATATTCACCCCCATTTTCAAACCTCGACACTTTTATCTTATAACTTGTTTGTTTTTCAACTAAGGCCTTAAATTCCTTAAAATTAGTGAAAACTTTAGATTTAGAATGCATAAAGTAAATACAAGTGTATCTTGAGATATTGTCAATCAAAGAGACATAATACCCACATTTACCCAAAGAGTCAACATCCAATAGCCCACATACATCCGAATGAATGATCTCTAATAATCTCTTTGCCTTATTAGTTCCACTAGAAAATGATGGTCTATTTTGCTTACCAAACACAAATTTTCACAAAAAATCATTTTTACCAACAAAATAATCAGAAATGCCATCAACCAATTTTTTGTTCAAAATAGTCTTAAGTCCTTTTTCACCTATGTGACCCAATCTATGGTGCCACAACATACATGTATTTTCAGTGTTAGTTACATTGGAAACGTTACGTAAAGTAGAGGTATTTAGCCTAAACAAAGTCCCTATCTAAGATCCTTTAGCTATCATTGAACTCCCTCTTTCCAACCTGCAACCAAACTTATCGAATGCCACATGCATTCTAGAATCATTTAACTTGGACACTAAAAGTAAATTTATTGCAAGTCTTGGAATATGCAAAATATTGTCAAGAGTTTTAATCCTCCCTTCACTAAAACACAACTTTACCTTTCCCTTACTAACAATCCTCTTTGTGTTGTCACCAAGGAAAAATTATCCTCCATCATATTCTTTTTAATTAGTAAACCAATCCTTGTGATGAGTCATGTGGTAGGAGCAATCTGAATAAATAAACCAAGCATCATCACTAATAGTGTTAGTTGAAATAAACAAAGCATTATAATCATCATCAAAGGACTTATCCATGGAGAAATCAATTTTTTTTTGTTCCTACATTCCTTCTTCACATTCCATCTTTTACCATAATTCTAACACTTTGTTCTTTTAGAGGGTTTTCAAACATCCTTTAGATGTAGCCCTCTTATTATCCCCTTTAGGTCCTTTCTCTTTAGACCTACCCCATACATGCAAGGAATCTTGGGAGCCCACATTCATGGAATTTCTCATCTCCTATGAAATAAGTATGGATATTATGGTGTCCATCTTTGGTTCTACATTACCACTACTTATGATAATAATTAAATCTCCCCAATATTCGAGCAAAGAACAAAGAAACAAGATACATTTATTTCATCTGTAATTTTAACATCTACGAATGCATGTTGACTTATAATCAGATTAAAAGCATTTAGATGATCCGCTATAGAGACACCATCTTTCATTTTTAAAGAGTATAAGCATCTATTGAGATATAATGTGTTAGACAAACTTTTAGTTTGCTAAATATCACCTATTCTTTTCCACAACTTATATGCAGTGTCTTCAGTGGAGACATTCAAAAGGACGAAATTTGTAAGACACAACCAAATGGTTCCTCGTTCCTTCTTGTCTAAATTTTTTTAATCTTCATCACTCATTGTAGCTGGTTTACTTTCTTTTGAAATCAACAACCACTAATCTCTCTCTTCTAGGAGATTCTCCATCTTTAATTTCCACATCTTGTAGCCAATTCCATTGAACTTCTCAATATCCTAGTGAGAGGTAGAAGCCACGGTATACAATCTTCTTCACAAATCTGCAATATAACCACAAAAATAAAAGCTCCCACTACAACCAAAAAACCTCCAACACTTAAGAGAAATGTGTCCCCTTCTAAACAAAAATGTTAGCTCTAATACCATGTTGAAAATAAGGTGGAACGAAGCTGCAATATTAACTTATGTATGCGTATTAAAATTTGAAAATAAGATTACCAAATTTGATTTAATGTATGTGATTACACATTCATCACAATAGAAAAATCATCAAACAAACATGACACCAAATTTACATGGAGAAACCCTTTTGAGAAAAAACTCCACACGAGAAAAGAGGGCAAGTATATTATTTATCGTCAAAAGAGAGATACACCACAATACACTTCCTTGTTGTTCTCCTACAAATAAGATGCTTCGATACACCTATAAATAACACAAGATGTTACTACCATCTCAAGGCTCTAATTTATAAAACTTGTAGGAGGGAAAACCACAAATGGTAAACCAAAACAAGAGGTGCAAACCACTTGAAAAACCCCTACCCCATCCTTGGAAAACAAAGAGTCATGATAATAAATTAATTAATGTGCAAAAGGCTTCAACATGGGAACCTAATACATAGCCCCTTCAACTTTTGGCATTTAGGATGCTTCGATGACTATTCAACTTCTAGGTGGCACACCAATGGACACATGTTTCCCTCCAAACTTGGCTCCCCACTTAAGACTCTTCATATTCCAAATTTGCATGCCTAGGAGAGATTATTTTGACCTCTAGTGATGTGTAACCTCCACCAACATTAATTTCCCTCTTGAAAATGCAATTACAATATATGCCAAAATTAAATACATTTCTCACATGTCCCCTAGGACACTTTCCAAGAAATATGGAGACATAAAAAATGGCATAGGTTTGCAAGGTTAATGTCACCTAACCTAACAGTAAAGGCCTAGGTAGCCTAAAATACTCTCAAAGTATCTTATCAAAATGAACAATCATCTTAACAAATGCAACAATGAACTCAACCTAAAAAATCAATGCTAAGGGTAAATAACCCTCAAAATAAATAGTATCAAGATGACTAAAGTAATCCAATAATGTCAAGAAATCAATTTAAGCCACCACATAGGCTCTCATCACCACCTTGGTGCAGTGAATCAAAATGTTAGAAGTGAGACAGTAATTAGCCCAATCAAAACTCTTTGCAAGGTAATTTAGAGAACTCTTAATAAGGTAATGGAAGATTGTAAAACCCTAAGCGGTAAACAAATACATTCCTCTTCATCACTTCATTTAAATCAAAGGCATTAGAGGAAACTTGAACTATAATTTTTCTCTTTTGGTCATATTGTGCATTTCACACCTATATCTAAGAGAGGGGAAAGATTTAGTAAAGGAAGGGTTTTTTAGAACTAAATATGTCATTCACCTTTTAAGTCTTAAGTATTGTAAGTGTAATTTAAATTGTAGATGATAAATAATGTCTAGTCTTCAAACATCATGGAATGGGGCCAAGTTTCATGCTTATGTGAGGGAAGGTATTTGTTTATTCTCTCACATACTTGGGATATTGTGTAAAAATGTGTTTAATAGGAATGTTACAAATGAACATTCAAAACTATAAGTTGTAAGAAGATATTTCATAGTTGATGTCATGACGAAGAAATCATTTCCCTCATGAGTACTTAGGATTAGGATCTTGATCAATTTGATCATTATGACAAAATTGATGAAATTGACGATGTGTAAGGGGTTTATAAGAGGTGTAAGAGGAGTTATATACTAATCAAATATGCTTGAACATGATCATAGGGGTGTTGGATTTTTTCCATGGTTGAAGGTTTTTGGTTCATGGTTTTGGAGACCACTTGATTGTTTCTTATTCCCAATTTTCCTATATGTTGGAGGTATGAGATAAAAATTAATATGGTTCTTAGTAGGTGCACTTATAATTGTTCTACTCTCAAAGGGATAAGTGGATTGTATTATTGTACTTCATCTTTTGGTAATAATACAAGTTTGGGTTTATTTGAGGTGGAGTTTTTTCCTACAAGGGTTTCTCCATGTATATATGGTGTAATGATTTGTATTTTTGATGCAAAAGCATATAGTGGTGTAAGGAAAATATTGCATCACCCCAAAAAATGTTTTTCTTTATTTTAATTTGTTGTTTTGGATCCCATGATGACACTTAAGGGGTGTAAGACAATCAAAAGTCTAAACAAGTAAAAACTAGTCACCAACTATTTTTAGTAAGCTGACCAAAATGGGCATGTATGGACATGAAAAATTACACTAAGGATTAGAATTGAAAAATGAATCTAGTGGAAAAAGAATCATCTTAATATAACATACCATTTGGGAGATATTAAAGTTTATGTCTTGGGAAATTCTTCCAAAAAAAGTTCAAACTCAAATTTCAAGTCCTTAGAAGCCTCATAAAATCTTGAAAAGTGGAATAAATTATTTACATATGATTTTAGTATTGTAGATCTCTTCATGAGATTTCCAATGATATATTATAATAGTAAATTGGACACTTGAGTCAAAATTTATGGCTCCAGGAAGTTGTGCCACCAATATATGTATTTCAAATGAAATATCTTCTTGGGCGAGAGAATAAACAGTTGGACTTTTGGGTGCAAAAAAGGGGGGGGGGAGTTACACTTTATAGAAAATTATAAGGTGATTATTGGTGTCAAATAAAGGGTTGACTGGAGGTTACATGAGGTAGCTCCATTAGTGCAGATTGTGGCTCTGAATTGTAGAGTTTTCTTAGAGAGTTGATTTTATTTGTAGTGAGACAAGTCCATGTAGCTACAACATTGTAAATTTTGAATCTGTAATTTCATTTTTTGAAAAAAAATAAAATTTGGTTATTTTCCTTCCTACATTTTACGGGTTGATATATGTTGTTGTGTTATGTATGGGTGTTGGGTGGAGTTCTCCCTCAACACATGATGAAGTTTCTTGCATATATATTCAACCTTTTCAACTATCATAATATTAGATACATTTTTCTTGTCCTTGGTCCATAAATATCTTCTCACTTTAATAATTTGTTTAGTTTTTAAAATAAAATAAATATAATTATGTGTAAAATACGACTTAAAATGGAATCTTTAATGACTCTTTTAATGACCATTTTTCTTTAGGAATGTGAACAAAATCCTCATAGCCAAATACTCTAATGTGTGAAATAGAGGTTTTCTTTTCCACACTTCATACAATATATTATCAACCAAATTTCATTATGGTGGTCTATTAATCAAATAGCAAGAAACACCTACAATATTAGTAAAAAAAAATTGATCCAATTGAGTACTACTTAACATGCTTCTAGCTTTTCCATTAGTATCCTATTCATCCTTTTTGTAGTTCCATTTTGTTGTGGCATATACAATTTTTTTTTGCCTTACAATGCTTGCATGTTTGTAAAAGTTTATCAAGTTCTCTAGAATGATATTCTCCTCCATTATCTAAACTTAATAATTTTATTTTTTGATTCATTTGACAACAAGAACTTTAAAATCCTTGCTAAAAACTTCAAATTTATGCCTCAAAAAATAAATCGAAGTATAACATGAAAAATAATCAATAAAGGAAACATGGTAATGAGATTTTCCAATAACAACAATATACATAAGACTAGCATTATTGTGAATTACTTTGATCAATAATTTTTCTCTAGTGCTACCATAATTACACTTTTTCTCTACTTTGTTTACTAAACACAAAGTGCTCACAAAAATAAAGAATTTATAAAATAACTAGATACTTCCATCCACCATTTTTTTATTAACAAGGGTCTTATTCTACTTTTCACCAATGTGATGCATCTTTTAATGCCACAATATGTACAAATATGATTTTTTAGTTACATAGGTAGAGTTTTTGATTAGGGAAAAGAAAATTTTTATGGGACTCCAAACCCATTACAGAACGGTTTTGAAGTGACCTGTAACCTTATCAAAGCAAAGCATGCTACTAACAAGATAATCCATATACCAACACCAATCCAACAACAACAACTAACAGAAAACCAAGACTACTCAAGCTACATCAAACAAGAAATTAAGGGACCATTTTCCCTTTACAACCAAAGTTTTAACTAGGACCTGGAACCCTTAGGTAAATAAAGAAACCACCTGCATCAACAAACTAGCCACTCAGGAAAGACACCACTGAGCCAAGAAAAACAATCATCTTAATAGTTTAGAACACTAGCAAACCCCTAAACAACAACACTAGAAAATCCAAAATCCTCACCATAATAGGGGAGTTAGAGAGCACAACAGAACAGTGAAGCACATAAACCTTCTTGTAGGAGCACCTCACCTAAATCACCAACTCTAACTCCACCTTAATAGGAGAGAGCTCCCCTCTATAGGAGAGGAAGATATGATAGCCCAAACCTCCAAATCCTTCACTCTTTTTCCCACACGGGCTCCACCTCAATAGGAACAAGAAAAAGAGAAAATAACTCCACACCAAATCTACAAAAACCACCTCCACCTCAATAGAAGAGGGCTCTACCTCAATGGGAGTAGTCTCCACCTCCATAGAAGATCCCAATTGTAGACCCAAAGAGAAAGCAAATACTTCAGAAGGAAGGACAGTCACAACCTCCTTTGGCATAGCAAGATATTGGTTCAAGAAAGAAGTAGAATGCACCTCAGCCAACAAGAATAAAAATAAAAGCTTCTAAGCCTTCAGAATAAAAATTTGTAACAACTCAGCCCACAAGAGACCCTTTATCACCAACACAAAATAATAGGATCCTCTATTATTGTAGCAATAGAACACCACAGAGCCGAAACCAAGGCCAAAGCAACTCCTCCAAGCAACTTCAATGAGGCCAAGAACCACACAAAGAAACTTCACAATGAAGACCAAACACAAAACAACAACCTCTAAAAATAAATAGCGTAAAAAGACACTAGGTTTCTCCAGAAAGAGAGATCATAGAGGCCAAGAGGAACGAGGGTGAACAACAAAACCCCTACATCACAACCTCAAGAAACTCATAAAAAACCCAAAACCAGTAAGCCTGCAACACCACCGCAAGCCAAAACCAATCCCAAATGACACCCAAGGAAAGAAGAGACACTTCTCGAACACCCAAAGTGCAGGAGGAAGCAAGAAACCAAACTAACCCTAGGTCCACACAACTAGACCTGGGGTAAAGCATCAAGATTCAAAAGAAGAACAAGCCCAAGGATAGACCCCCAAACCTTCTAGAGGCAGCACCAAATAGGACAACAAACCCAAAACAAAATAGAACCTTTAAAAAAGACTATGGTCCAAACAATAAGCTCCACAAAAACCACAAGAAAAAGGGTGTTTCAAGATCAAACCCCACCCAAACTACACTACAAAGCCCTTCCAAAGGTTGAACCAAGCCAAAAAGGTAATCAACAAAGCCCACCAACAATTTAGTTGGAACACAGAGGCCATCAACACTAGTCCAACAAGGGATAAAGATCATCCAAGAGCCCAAGGAATAGGAAAGCTCACCAAAATAGGTCACAACAAGCACCCATGACTTTCTAGAAACACACATGGGAAGGGAATCCAGTGAACTCAGAAAGAAAATAGCCTCACCAAAAACTGCTCGCAAGCTTGCATCACCATCTGCATCTACATCTTCATTAGATTCAAAGGCCTCCTCTAAATCTCCATCCCCAGAAATCAAATTTGATCTCCCACCCAGGCTCCCGCTCTCGCACAACACAACCATCAATATATAACTATTACATAGTAGAGTTACAACACATACAAATCAATATTAAACAAAGTCCCACATTGGAATCCTTTGCCTATCACCAAATTCATTCTCACCAACCTAAAACCATTACTAGGAAATGAGACACATACTCCAACATCATTCATTTAAGAAATTGAAAGTAAGTTGTGTGCTAATACTAGAATGTGTAACTATTACCAATTTTTTTATCTCAGCTCAATTGGAGGAGCTGGCTGAATGTTATCACATCATAAAGTGGAATTGCATTTTAATTTTAAATGTTGTTTCACATTATTGTCATTATGACATTGAGTAATGGTTATGCATTTTAAAGAAGAAATGGAGTTTTCATAATGCCATTCAGATGTTCCAGAAATGGAAAAAATACATAATTGAGCAAATAAGCAAAATAGCATTTCAAATGCTTTCATTTATTTCGTAAAGAACTCATATTTTTGCAAGGCTTCACTTCATTTCACAATCATAATGATATTACAACATTGCATGAAAATGCATTTTATTTTCAATTGAAAAGCAGAATTGAAATCAGGGATCCACACAAGCCGTGGATATAACTGTTACAACACATTGCTAATAGCACATTGCACTACAAGAGATGCAGAAAGTAAAACACATAAGTGACGACATAATCATCATTGCCTGATTATCGACGTTTGATGTCGAATGGTGCACCTTGCCTTCTTGAGCTCTGTTGACCTGTAAGAGAAAAGAGGGGTGTCAGTGGCTCCAATTATGGCGTAACTTATATGGAGCACCCACAATAGTACAACCTACTATCAACCATGCATTGAAACAATCAATCAAGTGCAGTACGAAAGAAAGAAGCTGAAGGAGAGATAACAATATCATGATCATCATGTTCTATTTATTATGCTAACATTGTTTTTTTCCTTGTGCAGGTATAGGTAAAATCACGAAGCTGAAAATTATTCGAAGACCAAGCATGTGGAGGGAAACGGGCTCCCACAAGGGTAGAGCTCAACATGCTACCCTATTCATTAAATGGGCTGATTTAAAGATACATTATCACATTCATCAAATGAAATGAAGAACAACTGAAAGAGTAAAAACAATGTTATCCATCAGGCAACTTAACCAACTGTGCATTCATAACAATCAGGTTTGTTTTCTGAAGGCTACAGGTGAACAGTGAGTTTAGTTCACTAAATGAATTCAGCTGAGTACATTCACATTAGATATTGCTGCATAGTTCAAGTTCAGTGTTATCTTGTTAATCAAGTATCATATATGTCATGCAAGTTTCAGTTCATCAATTCATTCTTTTCACGGTCAAGGATAGTGAATAGGCATATATTATGCCTTAATCAAGAATTTTGTTTTGGTTTTCATCATGAAAGAGAGCAAATTTTAAAGCAATTTGATAGGTGGAACATAAAAATGCATGAAGAGCACCATTTTGGAAGCTCAAGAGTATAGAACACAGGCAGTGCATTCAAGTGACAAAAGAGTAACCAGTTCCAGTTCGACTGGTAAGTCAAATACAGCTATAAGAATCACAAGTGTGCAGGGACAAACAACTTATTCTGGCTGGGACAATGTCTCAAATAGAACCATGTATCAATGTATTAGCTGAAGACAGCAATCAAAGTATGATGTGCATTAAAAATTAATTACAGTTAGTTACAAGAGTCAAACAAATTAGGCACGAACAGATTTAATAAAAATTCAAATGCACAAGTGTCATTTTCAGAGTAGGCAATTTTATATAAGCATGAGAGTTCAAACATGGCATGTCAATGAAAGGCACAAGAGGAATCTTTTAAGTGCAGATTTGTGGAGTTTCAGGCAATAAAAAAATGAAAGAATATCAAGCTTTCAATGCAATGCAACATCAAGGTATGCAATAAGAAATGCTTGTTCCAGAATGACAAAGAAATGATAGCATTTTCTTTACAAAGATGTCTCGGAGATGTTAATCGTGCACTAAAGAAATCAACCATGACAGGTTATGTCTCAAGAATAACAGCATGAAGTCCACATATGTGAGAAGAATTTTCATATCACGAATAAGTTATTCTACGAGCTGCAAGTAAAATGTAGAAATAGGAAGTAATGGGTCAAGATAATGAATATTAAAGACAACACAGTAATTCTAGCTCACCCATGTGAGTTTCTTTTTGACAGATGTCCAAGGTAATCACCAACCATGATGGGTCGAGCCCATGACTTGAATTTCCAATACCCATGTGTGGATTTGGCAAATAAATAGCAAAATATATAATTTTGTTTTCTTTGGTGGGTCGAGCTTGAAGAGTGGAGAACATCCGTTTTCATTCAATACCCATGAGAGGGTTTATGCTAGAGTACAGTTTTTCCCATGTATCCATATTGTGTTGCTGTAGGAGGGACAAGATACAGTTTTTTCTCCAAGTTAATGAACACCCATATGGTGTTTTACTTTAGAAATTTGAGTGTACGCTCCTGCCTTTGGGTCGAGCCCTGAAAATTATTAAGAAGTTCATTTTATCTTTGACTATGGTGCGGTCAGCCACTAGAGTTTTTGACTTCAGAATTAGAGCGGATCTCATGGCAGCTCATGAAAACAAAGAACACGGAAGGAATAGACCAAGATACTCACCTTGTGCTCAGAAGAGGAAAACAATAACCCTCGAGCGACTTCTTTCATGGGAGCTTCAAAAAAATCTTGAGTTCAAAGCTCATATCGGCCAAAGAAACAAAGCACAGAAGTATAAAAGAGATCAGAAACAAGGCAAGCAGGCCACGGCCATAATGTTTTCTGGATTTAAAATGAAGTGGAGTAGCTACGATGCTGCAAAAGCAAGCTTACCCATTGAAGATTCAACAATCTGAAGGTAGTAGTGAAGACTTTCAAAGAGTACGAGCTCAAATCCAAGCTCAAACATGGCGGTGTTTCTTCCCCAGGCAGAACCAAAGTCTCCAGGTTGAAAGATGCAAATAAATTTATTTTTAGGGTTTCTTCTTGTTTTGTCATCTTGACCTATTTCGAATTTAGGTTAATGTTTTTCTGCCATGGAGTGGATAATTTCAAACTTAGGGTCTTTTGTTGCATTTTGAATTGAGTCTTAAGTTTAAAATTTAATGTCACCATGGTTTCATATGCCTAGGTCGAGCCTTGTGGAAGGTTCTTAAGACTTTGTAAGTCTTGGTTCAATATTTTAGGGTCTTATTAATAAGGAATTTGGTTTTAAAAATCAAACACTTGTCTATTCCTTAGGTTAAAAGGAGATCACTTAAGCATTTTATATTTTCAATTGATTTCCTTTTAAAGAAATCAATCATTTATCTATTTTTTTTAAATTGATTTTTGAAGAAAATCAATTAAATATGTTATGGAGAGGGTTATTATGTTTTATGATTTTTTCTAGAAGAAAAATCAATGCATTGTAATGAAGATTGAAGATATGAAGGAGGATAATTATGTAATGTTTTTATGATTTTTTGAGAAAATCAAAATATTGTAATTGGAGAAATAAGGAGCTTTTCTTTTTTGCAAAAGATTTTCAATGTTTAATTGTAAAAATAGATTAATTGTGCAAATTTGCATCTTGTAAAGCAGAATCATAAAGCGATATTCTATAAATTGCTTTATGTTTTCTTGCTATTTTTAGCAGATTTCTATTGACTTTTACTCTTGGTCGGATTTCAGACCTATCTTGGAGAGATAAGGTTTTTTTTGAGCTTTTAAAGCAAGATTAGCCTATTTTTAGAGGCTTGACAGTGTGATCATAAAAGCAGTATGCTTTTTTCTACTTTTAAGCAGTTTTTTGAGACAGTTTGAAGCCTTTTTTCTTGAAGCTTTTTCTGAGCTGGGATTAGGGTTTCTTGAGAGCTATGTCTTGATAGACTTAGTTTTTTTCAGCTCTCCTTCTCAGTAGTTCAGATCAGAGTTCCTGCTCTTATGCATTTTTTGAGCTGGTGAACATTGGAATCAATTTTGACAGATTGACACTCTTTCAGTTCCAATAATATAACAAAGTTATTCTTTCCACTTTCTTGTCTTAGAACTGGTAACAACAGTTTGATGTTTTGTGTATCCAAATTTGAAACCTTAATGTCCTGCCTTTATGAGTTTTTTTTTTCTCTACACAAGGTTTCATGTTTTCAGGTTATATGTTGTATTCGAAATTCTGAATCTTCATATGAATTAATGATGAGATCATGTATTGGTGAGATTGTAGGAATCATTGTAGAGAAGGAATTGTTGTGAGTGGCAGGATTCAATTTTTTGTCAGAGGTTTTAATCAATCATCATTTAGATTCAGATTTATTTTCAGTTCATCTTTTATCCCTTTCCCCCTAAAGTTTTAGAATAGGATTCATCTTTCGGAGAACCAACTCACTCTGGAGATTCCTTCTTCATTCAGATCACCCACATCTGAAGAAGGTTTCCATGTTTCAGTAGTTTGCTGAATATTGCATTCACAGGGTGCAAAACTATTGATAACAGTTTTTGGCACGCCCGATGGGACTATGAAAAGCAATTTCAGAGAAGTTTTAATCTTTTAAAGTTGCTTTCTGGTGTATGCAGCAGGTTTTTCAGCCTTTTGGAGGCCCTTTTCAATATACCTGGCGACTCTGTTCTCTGATTTTCATGCAGATCTTGTGTGAACAGCGCATAAAGAAACACATACTGAAGGGTGGGTGTTCTCTTAAGAATTATCAGCCTTTGGAGGCGTAGTCATCAAACACCATGGCGACTCTGAGAAGCCTTTTCTAGTTTCAAAATGATCAAGTGTTGGTATACTGTTAAAGATTCTAAGTTTTGCACATTTCTAGCCTTTAGATGAACAAGCATGTCAAGGCTTCATGATAATATGTCATACCATCCGCCATATCATGAAAGCCCTACGT
The DNA here is from genome assembly GCA_007258455.2 of Sequoia sempervirens. Lineage (NCBI taxonomy): Eukaryota > Viridiplantae > Streptophyta > Pinopsida > Cupressales > Cupressaceae > Sequoia > Sequoia sempervirens. The sequence goes on from VDFB02058242.1 coordinate 413,284,243, forward strand.
ATTCATATTCGTATCAACCATATCAGCATAATCATGCTGCTTGTTTCAGTTCCATGACTTTTCAAAACCAGCATACCCAGTATAATTGCCACCCACCCACCCCTACTCAACCTCCATCTCTGCCATTATTTTCCCCAAATCAGTCCCAACATATTGAAGACTTGAGTTTTGGAGAAATACTGTTGAACTATGAAAGAAAAATGAGTGAAATAGACCAGCAGAGGGAAGTGGCAACCATAAAAAGTATGTTGCTTGAGTTCACGAAGCAATTGGAGGAGATCAAGAAGCAGCTTGAGTATAATCAGCAGCAAGAGGAGCTGGCTTATCAAACCTATCTACATGAATAGGAGTTGGAGACCCAAAGAATTTAGTTTGAGGAGGATTTGGAGAGAGAGGCGGCGACACAAACACAACTTCTGCTTGCTCAATTTCAAGGGCATGAAGTCCAAACAGCTCCTGCCATTTCAGAACATCCTATTCAAGAAGAGATTCGTAAGTTTAAATTTCCAAGTTTTCTAAAAAATGAGCCTTCTAGCATACCTAAAGTCGAAATTCCAAGTTTTAGGAATGATGGATCTTTAAACTCCCCGAGCTAGTCTCTTAAACTTGCAATCCCAAATGGTTATAGTCAGCCTAGTGCAGCTCTGGATCAACCCCTTGAACAATAGTTTTCATCTCAGAGAACTCAAGAATTTTTCCAAGTTTCTTCATCTAAGGAATCCATGGGTGACCCCCTTGATCAGGATACCCTGCTCTTCATCGAGGAGCTTAGGGAGGTAAATCCATTGCGTTCATCTTTGGCAGTTTACCATTTGCAGTAGCAAAAGATTGGTCAGGAGAAGCCTTCCCCTGATGAATCCTTCCATGTTTTCACTAATGAGCTGCCCTGTTTAGTGGAGGACAATTAAAATTCTTCAAAGGAACAATTGTTACAAGAGATAGAACGGGCGGTTGCTGCTGATTGCACTCCTTTATCGGCTAAACCTAAGACTGTTACATCTACAGAGGAATTTGGTTCATTGGAGTAGCAGAATATCGATGATTATTTTGAAGTATCTAGTTGGCACAGTGAAGGGGAAGACTCAAAACATCAAGAACAATTCCTACAAGAGATAAGGGAGGCTGTGTTTGAGGAACCACAAATTCTAGATCAAGAAATGTACGATAGTTCTCAAGTTCTGCCTGATATGTTCCATGAATTTCCATTTTTTGTGGATAGTGAAGATAGCACATCTCAGATTGCACCCATATCAGCCCCAAAACAACAAGAGGAAGTTCTGAAATATGATGTTTTAAGACCGCAAGAAAGTGGCCAAGAGGATCTTTTCCATCCTGACATTGAGCTTTTTTGCTCACGCTTAGAGGATATTAAAGCATCCTTGGAGAAAGGTTACTCCAATCGGAGGAAGCAAGAAGGGAAGTTGGCTGAATTCTTGAATGAATCATTGGTTATAGGGCATCCTAACCAACAGAATGATCTTGATTGGTTGAATGAGCTATCTTTTTGTTACACGGAGGAGCTTGAAGCTAATATGTCAGATGAAGATCAGTTGGAGAAAGCTATCTTGTTGTTCGAACCGTTGCCTATCTTTGTTGAAGAAAAGAGTCCTATTTTGGAAAGCTTCCCATTGAATAATGATGAGGGAGTTGAACCTAAATCCATTGTTTCAAAGATCTCCCCAAGAATGGGTAGTTTTGATGAGTTATTAGCCATTCTTATAGAGGAAGGTGACCCATTAACTATGGAAGAGGAGTTAGTATGGCAAGCCATTATGCGAGGAGAGGATGGTGTTGTCATCAATGATCATTCAGGTTGCTTTACCTCCAGTCCTAAGCTCTCGAGGAGATGTCCTATTAGGTACCTAACTCGATTAGAAATGAGCAAGGAGAAGCAGCCTCATGATAATGCTGATGTCAAGCAACAAAGGAGGTATTCACTTATGCATGAGCCATTCAATTTTCCACCCAATCACCACTGGTTCAGAAGTCCAGAGACGTGGGTAAGTGATTCCTTTTTCCTCCTTGGGAGGGTGTTGCAACAAACCGTTGAATATTTGATATTCCTTCGCATCTTTTGGTGGATTCACAAGCTAATTAAGCTTTGTAGATTACAAAGAAGGGGGTGCTACTTCACCCAGCCTGTGGATGGTTTTGTTTGACCAACAACTTTGGCTGGTTAGAATAGAGTAGAGTAGTTTGCAAATAAGTGTGTTTCACACATTTTCATTTCAGTAGTTTTCGCTTTCCCTAAGCGCTGCTGCGCATTGTTCTGTTGGCCATCAGGGCCTGTTAGTTTGCTTTCAGTTTTGTTTTATTTTCTTGCTACTGTTTGGAGTGTTGCTGTTAAGGTTTCTGAGTTTCAAGAAGGGGCAGAATTGACTCTGTGCCCAATGAATTGTCTAAAGGCCATTGATCTATGCTTAGCAGGCAAGCATATAACGAAAATCACCAAAATGTTACCAATTTTTTATCTCAGCTCAATTGGAGGAGTTGGCTGAATGTTATCACATCATAAAGTGGAATTGCATTTTAATTTCAAATGTTGTTTCGCATTATTGTCATTATGACATTGAGTAACGATTATTCATTTTAAGGAAGAAATGGAGTTTTCATAGTGCCATTCAGATGTTCCAGAAATGGCAGAAATACAGAATTGAGCAAATAAGCAAAATAGCATTTCAAATGCTTTCATTTATTTCGTAAAGAACTCATATTTTTACAAGGCTTCATTTGATTTCACAATCAGAATGATATTACAACATTGCATGAGAATGCATTTTCTTTTCAATTGAAAAGCATAATTGAAATCAAGGATCCACACAAGCCGTGGATATAACTGTTACAACACATTGCTAATAGCACATTGCACTACAAGAGATGCAGAAAGTAAAACACATAAGTGATGGCATAATCATCATTGCCTAATTATCGACGTTTGATGTCGAATGGTACACCTTTCCTTCTTGAGCTCCGTCGACCTGTAAGAGAAAAGAGGGGTGTCAATGGCTTCGATTATGGCGTAACTTATATGGAGCACCCACAATAGTACAACCTACTATCAACCATGCATTGAAACAATCAATCAAGTGCAGTATGAAAGAAAGAAGATGAAGGAGAGATAAAAATATCATGATCATCATGTTCTATTTTTTATGCTAACATTGTTTGTTTCCTTATGCGGGTATAGGTAAAATCATGAAGCTAAACATTATTCGAAGACCAAGCATGTGGAGGGAAATAGGCTCCCACAAGGGTAGAGCTCGACATGCTGCCCTATTCATTAAATGGGATGATTTCAAGATACATTATCATATTCATCAAATGAAATGAAGAACAACTGAAAGAGTAAAAACAGTGTTATCCATCAGGAAACTTAACCAACTGTGCATTCATAACAATCAAGTTTGTTTTCTGAAGGCTACAGGTGAACAGTGAGTTTAGTTCACTAAATGAATTCAGCTGAGTACATTCACATCAGATATTACTGCATACTTCAAGTTCAGTTTTATCTTGTTAATCACGTATCATATATGTCATGCAAGTTTCAGTTCATCAATTCATTCTTTTCACAATCAAGGATAGTGAACAGGCATATATTATGCCTTAATCAAGAATTTTGTTTTGGTTTTCATCATGAAAGAGAGCAAATTTTAAAGCAATTTGATAGGTGGAACATAAAAATGCATGAAGAGCACCATTTTGGAAGCTTAAGAGTACGGAACACAGGTAGTGCATTCAAGTGACAAAAGAGTAACCAGTTCCAGTTTGACTGGTAAGTCAAATACAGTTGTAATAATCACAAGTGTGCAGGGACAAAATACTTATTCTAGCTAGGAGGATGTCTCAAATGGAACCATGTATCAGTGTATTAGATGCAGACAAAAATCAAAGTATGATGTGCATTCAAAATTATTTTCAGTGAGTTACAAGAGTCAAGCAAATTAGGCACGAACAGATTTGATAAAAATTCAGATGCACAAGTGTCATTTCCGTAGTAGGCAATTTTATGAAAGCATGAGAGTTCAAACATGGCATGCCAATGAAAGGCACAAGAGGAATCTTTTAAGTGCAGATTTGTGGAGTTTCAGGCAATAAAAAATGAAAGAATATCAAGCTTTCAATGCAATGCAACATCAGGGTATGCAATAAGAAATGCTTGTTCCAGAATGACAGAAATAATAGCATTTTCTTTACAAAGATGTCTCAGAGATGTTAATCATCCACTGAAGAAATCAACCATGACAGGTTATGTCTCAAGAATAACAACATGAAGTCCACATTTGTGAGAAGAATTTTCATATCACAAATGACTTATTCTACAAGTTGCAAGTAAAATGCAGAAATAGGAAGTAATGGGTCAAGATAATGAATATTAAAGACAACACAGTAATTCTAGTTCACCCATGTGAGTTTCTTTTTGACAGATGTCCAAGGTAATCACCAGCCATGATGGGTCGAGCCCATGACTTGAATTTCCAATACCCATGTGTGGATTTGGCAAATAAATAGCAGAATATATAATTTTGTTTTCTTTGGTGGGTCGAGCTTGAAGAGTGGAGAACATCCATTTTCATTCAATACCCATGAGAGGGTTTATGCTAGAGTACAATTTTCCCCATGTATCCATATCGTGTTGCTGTAGGAGGGACAAGATACAATTTTTTCTCCAAGTTAATGAACACCCATATGTTGTTTTACTTTAGAAATTTGAGTGTACACTTCTGCCTTTGGGTCGAGCCCTAAAAATTATTAAGTTCATTTTATGTTTGACTATGGTGCAGTCAGCCATTGGAGTTTTTGACTTTAGAATTAGAGCGGATCTCATGGAAGCCAGTGAAAACAAAGAACATGGAAGGAATAGACCAAGAGACTCACCTTGTGCTCAGAAGAGGAAAACAATAACCCTCGAGCGACTTCTTTCATGGGAGCTTCCAACAAATCTCAAGTTGAAAGCTCATATCATCCAAAGAAACAAAGCACAAAAGTATAAAAGAGATCAGAAACAAGGCAAGCAAGTCGCGGCCATAATGTTTTCCGGATTTAAAATGAAGTGGAGTAGCTATGATACTGCAAGAGCAAGCTTACCTATTGAAGATTCAACACTCTGAAGGCAGTAGTGAAGACTTTCAAAGACCATGAGCTCAAATCCAAGCTCAAACATGGCGGTGTTTCTTCCCCAGGCAGAACCAAAGTCTCCAGGTTGAAAGATGCAAATGAATTTATTTTTAGGGTTTCTTCTTGTTTTGTCATCTTGACCTATTTTGAATTTAGGTTAATGTTTTTTTTCCATGGAGTGGATAATTTCAAACTTAGGGTCTTTTGTTGCATTTTGAATTGATTCTTAAGTTTAAAATTTAATGTCATCATGGTTTCATATGCCTAGGTCAAGCCTTGTGGAAGGTTCTTAAGACTTTGTAAGTCTTGGTTTAATATTTTAGGGTCTTATTAATAAGGCATTTGGTTTTAAAAATAAAACACTTGTCTATGCCTTAGGTTAAAAGGAGATCACTTAAGCTTTTTATATTTTCAAATGATTTCCTTTTAAATAAATCAATCATTTATCTATTTTTTTTAAATTGATTTTTGAAGAAAATCAATTAAATATGTTATGGAAAGGGTTATTATGTTTTATGATTTTTTCTAGAAGAAAAATCAATGCATTGTAATGAAGATTGAAGATATGAAGGAGGATAATTATGTAATGTTTTTATGATTTTTTGAGAAAATCAAAATATTGTAATTGGAGAAATAAGGAGCTTTTCTTTTTTGCAAAAGATTTTCAATCTTTAATTGTAAAAATAGATTAATTGTGCAAATCTGCATCTTGTAAAGTAGAATCATAAAGCGATATTCTATAAATTGCTTTATGTTTTCTTGCTATTTTTAGTAGATTTCTGTTGACTTTTACTCTTGGTCCAATTTCAGACCTATCTTGGAGAGATAAGGTTCTTTCTGAGCTTTTAAAGCAAGATTAGCCTATTTTTAGAGGCTTGAGAATGTGATCATAAAAGCAATATGCTTTTTTCTTCTTTTAAGCAATTTTTTGAGACAGTTTTAAGCCTTTTTTCCTGAAGCTTTTTCTGAGCTCGGATTAGGGTTTCTTGAGAGCTATGTCTTTATAGACTTAATTTTTTTCAGCTCTCCTTCTCAGTAGTTCATATTAGAGTTCCTGCTCTTATGCATTTTTTGAGCTGGTGAACATTGTACTCAATTTTGACAGATTGGCACTCTTTTAGTTCCAATAATACAACATAGTTCTTCTTTCCACTTTCTTGTCTTAGAACTAGTAACAACAGTTTGATGTTTTGTGTATTCAAATTTGAAACCTTAATGTCTTGCCTTTATGAGTTTTTTTTTTCTCTGCACAAGGTTTCATGTTTTCAGGTTATATGTTGTATTTGAAGTTTTGAATCTTCATATGAATTAGTGATGAGATCATGTATTGGTGAGATTGTAGGAATCATTGTAGAGAAGGAATTGTTGTGAGTGGCAGGATTCAATTTTCTTTCAGAAGTTTTAATCAATCATCAGTTAGATTCAGATTTATTTTCAGTTCATCTTTTATCCCTTTCCCCCTGAAGTTTTAGAATAGGATTCATCTTTCGGAGAACCAGCTCACTCTAGAGATTCCTTCTTCATTCAAATCACCCACATCTGAAGAAGGTTTCCATGTTTCAGTAGTTTGCTTAATATTGCATTCAGCAGGGTGCAAAACTATTGATAACAGTTTTTGGCACACCCGGTGGGACTCTGAAAAGCAATTTCAGAGAAGTTTTAATCTTTTAAACTTGTTGTCTAGTGTATGCAGCAGATTTTTCAACCTTTTGGAGGCCCTTTTCAATATACCTGGCGGCTCTATTCTCTGATTTTCACGCAGATCCAGTGTGAACAATGCATAAAAAAACACATACTGAAGGGTCGGGTGTTCTCTTAAGAATTATCAGCCTTTGGAGGCATAGTCATCAAACACCATGGTGAATCTAAGAAGCCTCTTCTGGTTTCAAAATGATCAAGTGCTGGTATACTGTTAAAGATTCTAAGTTTTGCTCATTTCTAGCTTTTAGATGAACAAGCATTTCAAGGCTTCATGATAATACATCATACCATCCACCATATCATGAAAGCCCTACATATTCATATTTGTATCAACCATATCAGCATAATCATGCTACTTGTTTCAGTTCCATAAATTTTCAAAACCAGCATACCTAGTATAATTGCCACCCACCCACCCCTACTCAACCTTCATCTTTGTTGTTATTTTCCCCAAATCAGTCCCAACATATTGAAGACTTGAGTTTTGGAGAAATACTGTTGAACTATGAAAAAAAAATGAGTGAAATAGACCAGCAGAGGGAAGTGGCAACCATAAAATGTACGTTGCTTGAGTTCACGAAGTAGTTGGAGTTGATCAAGAAGCAGCTTGAATATAATCAACAGTAAGAGGAGCTGGCCTATCAAACCTATCTACATGAACAGGAGTTGGAGACCCAAAGAATTCAGTTTGAGGAGGATTTGGAGAGAGAGGCGGCTGCACAAACACAACTTCTACTTGCTCAGTTTCAAGGGCATGAAGTCCAAATAGCTCCTGCCATTTCAGAACATCCTATTCAAGAAGAGGTTCGTAAGTTTAAATTTCCAAGTTTTCTGAAAAATGAGCCTTCTAGCATACCTAAAGTCGAAATTCCAAGTTTTAGGAATGATGGATCTTTAAACTCCTCGAGCCAGTCTCTTATACTTGCAATCCCCAATGGTTATAGTCAGCCTAGTGCAGCTCTGGATCAACCCCTTGAACAATAGTTTTCATCTCAGAGAACTCAAGAATTTATCCAAGTTTCTTCATCTAAGGAATCCATGGGTGACCCCCTTGATCAAGATACCCTGCTCTTCATCGAGGAGCTTAGGAAGGTAAATCCATTGTGTTCAGCTTTGGCAATTTACCGTTTGCAGTAGCAAAAGATTGGTCAGGAGAAGCCTTCCCCTGATGAATCCTTCCATGTTTTCTAATGAGCTGCCCTATTTTGTGGAGGACAATGAAAATTCTTCAAAGGAACAATTGTTACAAGAGATATAACGGGTGGTTGCTACTGATTGCACTCCTTTCTTCGCTAAACCTAAGAGTGTTGCATATGCAGAGGAAGTTGGTTCATTGGAGCAGCAGAATATCGATGATTATTTTGAAGTATCTAGTTGGCACAGCTAAGGGGAAGACTCAGAACATCAAGAGCAATTCCTACAAGAGATAAGGGAGGCTATGTTTGAGGAACCACAAATTCTAGATCAAGAAATGGCCGATAGTTCTCAAGTTCTGCCTAATCTGTTCCATGAATTGCCATTTTTTGTGGATAGTGAAGATAGCACATCTTAGATTACACCCATATCAGCCCCAAAACAACAAGAGGAAGTTCTGAAATATGATGTTTTAAGACCGCAAGAAAGTGGCCAAGAGGATCTTTTCCATCCTGACATTGAGCTTTTCTACTCATGCTTAGAGGATATTCCAGCATCCTTGGAGAAAGGTTACTCCGATCGGAGGAAGCAAGAAGGGAAGTTGGCTGAATTCTTGAATGAATCATTGGTTACGGGGTAGCCTAACTAGCAGAATGATCTTGACTGGTCGAATGAGCTATCTTTTTGTTACACGGAGGAGCTTGAAGCTAATATGTCAGATGAAGATCAGTTGGAGAAAGCTATCTTGTTGTTCGAACCGTTGCCTATCTTTGTTGAAGAAAAGAGTCCTATTTTGGAAAGCTTCCCATTGAATAATGATGAGGGAGTTGAACCTATATCCATTGTTTCAAAGATCTCCCCAAGAATGGGTAGTTTTGATGAGTTATTAGCCATTCTTACAGAGGAAGGTGACCCATTAACTATGGAAGAGGAGTTAGTATGGCAAGCCATTATGCGAGGAGAGGATGGTGTTGTCATCAATGATCATTCAAGTTGCTTTACCTACAGTCCTAAGCTCTCGAGGGGATGTCCTATTAGGTACCTAACTCGATTAGAAATGAGCAAGGAGAAGCAGCCTCATGATAATGTTGATGTCAAGCAACAAATGAGGTATTCAATTATGCATGAGCCGTTCATTTTTCCACCTAATCACCACTGATTCAGAAGTCCAGAGACATGGGTAAGTGATTCCTTTTTCCTCCTTGGGAGGGTGTTGTAACAAACCGTTGAATATTTTATATTCCTCCACATCTTTTGGTGGATTCACAAGCTAATTAAGTTTTGTAGATTACAAAGAAGGGGGTGCTACTTCACCCAGCCTATGGATGGTTTTGTTTGACCAACAACTTTGGCTGCTTAGAATAGAGTAGAGTAGTTTGCAAAGGAGTGTGTTTCACAAATTTTCATTTCAGTAGTTTTTGCTTTCCCTAAGTGTTGTTGTGCATTGTTCTATTTGCCATCAGGGCCTGTTAGTTTGCTTTCAGTTTTGTTTTATTTTCTTGCTACTGTTTGGAGTGTTGCTGTTCAGGTTTCTGAGTTTCAAGAAGGGGCAGAATTGACTCCGCACCCAATGAATTGTCTAAAGGCCACTGATCTATGCTTAGCAGGCAAGCATATAGCAGAAATCGCCAAAATGTTACCAATTTTTTTATCTCAGCTCAATTGGAGGAGCGGGCTGACTGTTATCACATCATAAAGTGGAATTGCATTTTAATTTCAAATGTTGTTTCACATTATTGTCATTATGACATTGAGTAATGGTTATGCATTTTAAAGAAGAAATGGAGTTTTCATAATGCCATTCATATTTTCCAAAAATGGCAGAGGTACAGAATTGAGCAAATAAGCAAAATAGCATTTCAAATGCTTTCATTTATTTCGTAAAGAACTCATATTTTTACAAGGCTTCATTTGATTTCACAATCAGAATGATATTACAACATTGCATGAAAATGCATTTTCTTTTCAATTGAAAAGCAGAATTGGAATCAGGGATCCACAGAAGCCGTGGATATAACTGTTACAACACATTGCTAATAGCACATTGCACTACAAGAGATGCAGAAAGTAAAACACATAAGTGACGGCATAATCATCATTGCCTGATTATCGACATTTGATGTCGAATGTTGCACGTTGCCTTCTTGAGCTCCGTCGACCTGTAAGAGAAAAGAGGGGTGTCATTGGCTCTGATTATGGCGTAACTTATATGGAGCACCCACAATAGTACAACCTACTATCAACCATGCATTGAAACAATCAATCAAGTGCAGTACAAAAGAAAGAAGCTGAAGGAGAGATAACAATATCATGATCATTATGTTCTATTTTTTATGCTAACATGATTTGTTTCCTTATGCAGGTATAGGTAAAATCACGAAGCTGAACATTATTCGAAGACCAAGCATGTGGAGGGAAATGAGCTCCCACAAGGGTAGAGCTCAGCATGCTGCCATATTCATTAAATGGGTTGATTTAAAGATACATTATCATATTCATTAAATGAAATGAAGAACAACTGAAATAGTAAAAACAACGTTATCCATCAGGAAACTTAACCAACTGTGCATTCATAACAATTAGGTTTGTTTTCTGAAGGCTACAGTTGAACAGTGAGTTTAGTTCACTAAATGAATTCAGCTGAGTACATTCACATCAAATATTGCTGCATAGTTCAAGTTCAGTGTTATCTTGTTAATCAAGTATCATATATGTCATGCAAGTTTCAATTCATCAATTCATTCTTTTCACGGTCAAAGATAGTGAACAGGCATATATTATGCCTTAATCAAGAATTTTGTTTTGGTTTTCATCATGAAAGAGAGTAGATTTTAAAGAAATTTGATAGGTGGAACATAAAAATGCATGAAGAGCACCATTTTGGAAGCTCAAGAGTACGGAACACAGGTAGTGCATTCAAGTGACAAAAGAGTAACCAGTTCCAGTTTGACTGGTATGTCAAATACAACTGTAAGAATCACAAGTGTGCTGGGATAAACTTATTCCGGCTGGGAGGATGTCTCAAAGAGAACCATGTATTAGTGTATTAGCTGAAGACAACAATCAAAGTATGATGTGCATTCAAAATTATTTTCAGTGAGTTACAAGAGTCAAGCAAATTAGGTACGAACAGATTTGATAAAAATTCAGATGCACAAGTGTCATTTCCGAAGTAGGCAATTTTATGAAAGCATGAGAGTTCAAACATGGCATGTCAATGAAAGGCACAAGAGGAATCTTTTAAGTGCAGATTTGTGGAGTTTCAGGCAATAAAAAATGAAAGAATATCAAGCTTTCAATGCAATGCAGCATCAGGGTATGCAATAAGAAATGCTTGTTCCAGAATGACAAAGAAATGATAGCATTTTCTTTACAAAGATGTCTCAGAGATGTTAATCATGCACTAAAGAAATCAACCATGACAGGTTATGTCTCAAGAATAACAGCATGAAGTCCACATATGTGAGAAGATTTTTCATATCACGAATGAGTTATTCTACGAGTTGCAAGTAAAATGCAGAAATAGGAAGTAATGGGTCAAGATAATGAATATTAAAGACAACACAGTAATTCCAGCTCACCCATGTGAGTTTCTTTTCGACAGATGTCCAAGTTAATCACCAGCCATGATGGGTCAAGCCCATGACTTGAATTTCCAATACCCATGTGTGGATTTGGCAAATAAATAGCAACATATATAAAATTTTTTTCTTTGGTGGGTCGAGCTTGAAGAGTGGAGAACATCCGTTTTCATTCAATACCCATGAGAGGGTTTATGCTAGAGTACATTTTTTCCCATGTATCCATATCATGTTGTTCTAGGAGGGACAAGATACAATTTTTTCTCCAAGTTAATGAACACCCATATGGTGTTTCACTTTAGAAATTTGAGTGTACGCTTTTGCCTTTGGGTCAAGCCTTGAAAATTATTAAGAAGTTCATTTTATCTTTGATTATGGTGCAGTCAGCCATTAGATTTTTTGACTTCAGAATTAGAGCGGATCTCATGGCAGCCTGTGAAAACTAAGAACGCGGAAGGAATAGACCAAGAGACTCACCTTGTGCTCTGAAGAGGAAAACAATAACCCTCGAGCGACTTCTTTCATGGGAGCTTCCAACAAATCTCAAGTTGAAAGCTCATATCATCCAAAGAAACAAATCACAAAAGTATAAAAGAGATCAGAAACAATGCAAGCAGGCCGCGACCATAATGTTTTCTGGATTTAAAATGAAGTGGAGTAGCTACGATGCTGCAAAAGCAAGCTTACCCATTGAAGATTCAACAATCTGAAGGCAGTAGTGAAGACTTTCAAAGAGCACGAGCTCAAATCCAAGCTCAAACATGGCGGTGTTTCTTCCCCAGGCAGAACCAAAGTCTCCAGGTTGAAAGATGCAAATGGATTTATTTTTAGGGTTTCTTCTTGTTTTGTCATCTTGACCTATTTCGAATTTAGGTTAATGTTTTTCTTCCATGGAGTGGATAATTTCAAACTTAGGGTCTTTTGTTGCATTTTGAATTGAGTCTTAAGTTTAAAATTTAATGTCACCATGGTTTCATATGCCTAGGTCGAGCCTTGTGGAAGGTTCTTAAGACTTTGTAAGTCTTGGTTTAATATTTTAGGGTCTTATTAATAAGGCATTTGGTTTTAAAAATAAAACACTTGTCTATGCCTTAGGTTAAAAGGAGATCACTTAAGCATTTTATATTTTCAATTGATTTCCTTTTAAAGAAATCAATCATTTATCTATTTTTTTTAAATTGATTTTTGAAGAAAATCAATTAAATATGTTATGGAGAGGGTTATTATGTTTTATGATTTTTTCTAAAAGAAAAATCAATGCATTGTAATGAAGATTGAAGATATGAAGGAGGATAATTATATAATGTTTTTATGATTTTTTGAGAAAATCAAAATATTGTAATTGGAGAAATATGGAGCTTTACTTTTTTGCAAAATATTTTCAATCTTTAATTGCAAAAATAGATTAATTGTGCAAATCTGCATCTTATAAAGAAAAATCATAAAGCGATATTCTATAAATTGCTTTTTGTTTTCTTGCTATTTTTAGCAGATTTCTGTTGACTTTTACTCTTGGTCAGATTTCAGACCTATCTTGGAGAGATAAGGTTTTTTCTGAGCTTTTAAAGCAAGATTAGCCTATTTTTAGAGGCTTGACAGTGTGATCATAAAAGCAGTATGCTTTTTTCTGCTTTTAAGCAGTTTTTTGAGATAGTTTGAACCCTTTTTTCCTGAAGCTTTTTCTGAGCTCAGATTAGCGTTTCTTGATAGCTATGTCTTGATAGACTTAGTTTTTTTCAGCTCTCCTTCTCAGTAGTTCAAGTCAGAGTTCCTGCTCTTATGCTTTTTTGAGCTTGTGAACATTGTACTTAATTTTGAAAGATTGACACTCTTTTAGTTCCAATAATACAATAGAGTTCTTCTTTCCACTTTCTTGTCTTAGAACTGGTAACAGCAGTTTGATGTTTTGTGTATTCAAATTTGAAACCTTAATGTCCTGCCTTTATGATTTTTTTTTTCTCTGCACAAGGTTTCATGTTTTCAAGTTATATGTTGTATTCAAAGTTCTGAATCTTCATATGAATTAATGATGAGATCATGTATTGGTGAGATTGTAGGAATCATTGTAGAGAAGGAATTGTTGTGAGTGGTAGGATTCAATTTTCTGTCAAAAGTTTTAATCAATCATCAGTTAGATTCAGATTTATTTTCAGTTCATCTTTTATCCCTTTCCCCCTGAAGTTTTAGAATAGGATTCATCTTTCGGAGAACCAGCTCACTCTGGAGATTCCTTCTTCGTTCAGATCACCCACATCTGAAGAAGGTTTCCATGTTTCAGTAGTTTTTTGAATATTGCATTCAGCAGGGTGCAAAACTATTGATAACAGTAACACATTTATGAGATATAAAAATTCCTTCTCACCAACATGTAAACACTAGTGTAACAGTTGGCATATACTTAAACATCATTCATTTTAGAAATTTAAAGTAATGTTTTTACTAATCCTAGAATGTGCAACATATTTATGAGAGATCTAACTCCCTTATCACTAAACACATGTTTTACCTTTGATAAAAAATTGATGTGAACTATTATCACTCAGGAAAACCTCACCACCTCATTTCCTTACTAATAAAAGTAGCAAAAAGGCCATCCATATTAGGCTTTGTAGTGTTGCCACTAATTATAGAGTTTATGGAACTTAGAGAAGGCATACCACAAAATATTGTTGATTCTAGACATATTTCAAAATGATGAAGTTATTGTAAAGTTTATGGGGCCTAGAGAAGGCATACCACTTGGAGATCACAAAGAAGGATTCAACATATATCTTAACACATAAGCATATTTTTGGGGGAAAATCAAATCCTTTAGTTGCAAAAGAGAAAATATAAAAATAATAAAACAATCCCCTAGTGAAAACCAGGATGTCACACTTTCAAATTGACAAAAACTAAAAATAAAGAATGTATTAGTAGTATCATAAATTGTCACCCTTGAAAAATTTACACTATGCTTTTCTCCCTCCTAAGTGCATGGACCTAATTATACATATAATGTCATAAATTATGCATTCCATTTCCCATTTGGATATTTATCAAGAAAACCCATTTGTAAAACTTTTGATGGTGTTTTTAGAATTGTAACAAAAAAAAAAAAGTACTCTATCTCTCTTGAAAGGTAAATTTCTATCAACAAGCCTTCAGAAACAACCCCAAGGTCTCTAATGTCAGGTCTTGACAATGCATAAACTCAGTGAAAATGTGATTTGCTGGTAAACACAAAGGGAATTTATGGTCAAACAAAATACTGAAACTCTTAAGTCAACAATGAGGGTTTTAGAAGATATGAAAATGAAAATAAACCCTAGAATTTTCCCAGATCTGTGGTCTAAAAATTATATTTCATCAAATATAATAGTTTAGTGTTGCTTTTCAATTCCTATTCTAACAATGATTTCAAACAAATATCAAAAGATGAGGGTTTAGAGAGATTTATAATCTAAATCCTAAGATCAATCATGAAAATAATAGAGCATTAAAGGTGGACCAATCTTCAAAAACAATTCTTGTTTAACCAAGATTAAATCTGTAGTATCACAGAAACAGTGCAATCTCCAAAGGTATAAAAGATTTTTAGATTGTGAAACATTCAAACATTCACCCAAAATGGCATGAAAGGAAAAAAAATCCACAATTGAATTTAATGCAATAAAGAGTAGGCCCAGGATAACTTTACACAACAACTTACAATCAACAAATTGCTAAAATTATGGACCGAAGATTCCTCAAACACCTTAAACACTTTATCATAAACATGAATGAACTGCAACTAGCTCTAATCTAAATCTAAAAATTACTCACTCAAAACAACTTAAAAAAACTTTGAAACATAGGAACCATGCATATAGATGAAACAACATAGAAAAGAACACCAAAAGCAATGTCTTATTGTATTCACTTAACCAATTTTGCAACAATTCCAGTATCCAATCCTTTACAATGAGAGAACTCCTATATAGAGTTTTTAATAATATGTCGGCCTAGAGAAAACTAAATTAGGGCTTACAATTTAGGTCGGCCTTATCCATTTTAATTTCCCATTTAATTTTATAATAAGATACTAAAAGGTCGGCCTCAAAGATAAATAATAAATAAATAAAAGGTCTCATGGCACAAAAATCTAGGTATGGCTGACTTGAAGATCTAGCTGGCTTGATGAGGTACAAAGTTTGAGGTGATCATGCTTGGTCGCCTTCCTTATCCTTTTCTTTCCTTTCAAAAATTTCTTGAACTTTACCACATACCCTACAAAGGTCGACCTAGTCAGGAACTGGAATAAACCTTAATCTTAACTTAATTGACTTTACTTCCTCTTCATATTTAATTAAGGTTTTATCCCAATCCAAGTGCAACCCCTGACATCTATCCAGATTTGAAATATATATTGCTGCATCTTCCAACTGATCTAATGTCATAGATCCATCCTTAGCTGATGAATAAACCTCATGCCACCATTTCTTTAACTTATCACTCTTCAAATTCTTCTTGCCAAACTTTTTTCTTCCTGTTACAATCTCCAAAAATGAAATGCAGCTATTTGAAATCTCTTTCACCTTATTCTGGATTTTTGAAAATTTCTTCAAATCCTTAACCCTGAGCTCCTTTCTAAACTCAAATGCTTCTACCCACTCCCCTGGCTCTTGCTCCTTGTCATAATGTACATGCTAATGAGGTGATTGAGGAGGAGTGGTTTTTGTGAGTCTCTTTAACATTTTCACTTTCCACAATGGATGGCTCATCTACAACTCCTTTTGGCTCTTTAATTTTTTTCCCAATATCTTCTACATTAGAAGGAGAAACCTTGGGCTTTGGAGAATTCTTTTTAACATATACTTGTGTCCTGTCTCCTGAGCTTTCTACCTCAATTGCTTTTTCCTGAATTGCACCTTCTCCACTATTCTTAGTTTTCCTTGATTTATTTGAAGGTGAACCCTTGGGTAAAAGCAAGAAGTTGGGTCCAAAAAGAGGGGAAGTTTCGGCCAAAAATAAATCCTGAGGGAAACGCATGCACTTTATTAAAAAAATGCATATGCATTATGCTTCAAGTACCCGAGCCTGAAAAAATGTGTATGCGTTATGCTTCGGGTATGCACTAAAAAATGCATACGTGTTTTATAACACATACGAGTCATTTATTTAAAAAATTAAATACCTTTTA
Source organism: Sequoia sempervirens (assembly GCA_007258455.2). Lineage (NCBI taxonomy): Eukaryota > Viridiplantae > Streptophyta > Pinopsida > Cupressales > Cupressaceae > Sequoia > Sequoia sempervirens. The sequence continues at coordinate 413,300,935 of VDFB02058242.1, forward strand.
GAAACATGTACACATTTTAAAACGCATACACATTTTGTAACAAAAATGTGTATGCGTTTTAAAAATTATACATGTTTCTAAAAAATATTTAATTTTTTAAATAATCAAACAAATAAAGAACGCATATGCGTTTTGAAATTTTGAGTCCCCAACCCACATGTTTCCTTGGTTTTAGGCTCAAGAACGGCTTGGCAACCTAACCCTTAGCCTTTGACCTACAACTAAAAACTAAGGCAAGTTCAAGAGAAATGTCCAACTTTGGCAATATGGTTGATGGACTTTTTTTTGGAATTAATCTATAAAATTAAAACCCATTAGAGAACACAATATCTAGTTTCCAAATATTTTTTTTTTAAAGATTGGATTATATTTGTTATTATTTAATTAATTTCTAAGCAAACTAGTCCATAAACTTGAAATATCATATTTTTTTTGTTTTTTATTAACTTTTTTTTGGTTATTTTTTTGTAAAAAAAATATATGGCACCAATCTTCAGAAAATTCTCTACACAATGAAATAAAAAGATTCAAAAAAAAATTAATTTAGGTCCAATTATGTTGTTTGTACACGTTGATTTTTAAAAATAGCAATTAAGGCCAATAAAAATTCAATTAAAAAAAATTGGAAAAAAATTACAAAAAAATATCCTCATCAATCTTCATGTTGTTAGCTATCTTTCCCCAAAAGGAATTAGAAAAATACTTTTATTTGGGTAAAAAATTGGTGTCCGTACATGTGCATGGTATGGTAAAAAAAATAAAATTTAAAAAGTGGTTTTTATACATACCTATCAAAATTCAATTTCTATCATCTAGGTATTTAAATAAATTACATATTTGGAAACTAGATTCAAAATGCTAAATTTCATATTATTGATTTTTTTAAGATTCATTGTGTAAGTGCCTCAAATTTTTAGTCCAAGTGTGACAAATTCTAAAAAACAACAAAAACACTTCCACTTTTTGAGTTTTTTTGTGGACCCAACTTCTTGCATCAACCCCCTTATCTCCTTCTTTAACAAGTCTTCTTTTCTTGGAAGGCCAAACCTCTGTAATTTCTTTAGAAATCTCCTTAGTAGACTTCCTTCTTTTTGGAATAGGCTGCCTCTTAAACTCACGTTTGGTCATGGCCTTGGTTTTCCCTCTTGTTCTTCTCTTGATAACTAGAGGATGTCCCTCATAATCCTCTTCTTCTTGAGCAGCAGGTTCATCTTTCTTTGTTTTCCATGACCCACCCTTTTCAAATTGAGATTCCAAGTCTCCCATCAAATCAAAGCTAGGTTTGACTCCATCAGCCTCCATTCCCAAAACTTTTTTCTTAACCCACTACTTTGAATATCAAATCACAGGAGCAGTGATTTGATCCAATTCAACTACTTCATCCTCTACCCATTCAATGGCAAGAAGAGGCTTGTTCTGAAGCTACACATAATCATGATACTGGACCAAATCCTTATCATCGTCAATTTGATTAGGTACTTGAGTTATTCTATGAAGTATGATCATTCTTAATGAGAGCCTAGAACATTTCCTCTTAATTACCTCATGCTCATCCTTGCAATTGGCCCAATAGTCCTCAATATTGTCTTTATGACTATATTCTCTATTGGCCATCCTCTGGTCTATTCCATGTGGATCAAAACTACCTCTAGCTCAATGAAGATTCAAGTGTAAGTGAGCCATCTCTGCCTCTGAATGATGGACACTTTGGATAGAAGGGCAAGCTCCAAGCTACTAATCCTTAAAGGGAACTCTGCACCAACCCTTGTTTTATGCATTTCCTTCAAAATGGCATGAAATGTTGCCAGTTGCCTTGTCAACTCTAGTAATATCACCTTATCTATGGGATACCTAGGAAGCTTGTAAGGTACCTTGGGGCTGCCATGAATTCTTATGTATGAAAACTTGGGAAACCAAATGAACCAATATCCATATTTCTTAATCAAATCCATTGCCTCTGCATAAATCCTCATGTGAAGAGCATCTTGCAAGGTTCTTGTTATATGTACATTGTGAAGGCATCATTAACGCTCCTGTAATTGGAATTTTTCAAGTGTAACTGAGGGTATACATCATAAACTATGTCTTTTCCTATTGTTCCTTTGCAACTCAAACCTCTATATCTATAAATCCTTGCAAGCATATATACTACATAAGAAGTCATAGTAAATTTCTTTGTATCTTGCACCTTTCTCAATTGCATATCTAGGTTGTCACTAATTGTGCCTACCCAATGATAATTGACTCCATTCTCAATCTGTGATATGATATAAAACATCCACTCTTCAAATATAAAATCCTTCTCCAAACCCATCACTATGTTGAGAAGAGTGATCATATCATTGTATTTGAACTTAAAATCACTCCTATGCAACTATTTAGGAAACTTGGAATAGTGAGACTTGGGTTTGTCAATCCAATACTTGTTCATAATCTCCATTGCCTTAGTTGGATTAGAATCATAGAATTGATGCACTATCTGCAAGTTCACCTTCACCAGCTTCTGATGTGAGCCAATATTGAAGGCTTCAACTATAGATTCTTCAGTCAAGTTTTCCATTACCCTACCTTGGGGACCAAAATCACCCTCTTATCTAAATCATAGTGCTTTTCACATTCAATAATCAATTCAGGGCATTGCACTGAAGGTGGAAATCTAGCAGCTTGTGCCAACCCTATATGTATTAGTGATTTGGTCAAAGGAGTAGGTGCATAGCAATGCATCCTTTGCTTAAAATCCTCATAATCTACATGCCCCATGTTGGTGTCTCCAAATTTAGCCTAATAGGAAATGATATTCGACTTAGGAAGTCTGCCCTTGAAATCATACTTCATCTTTTTTGCTCTGGTAGTTGGCTCCTCCTTATCTATCTTAGTAATATTTCTTAGCCTTGCTAGACTCTACCTGCATCTAATTAGAAAAAGACCATAATTACTAGAATGCAAAGAAAAATCAACAATCACATTATTGCATCATAATTTTAACATCAAAGCACATATGCAACCCATGATCAATCATAAGTTATCCTTAAAATCCATAAAATCAAATGACAAAACCTTAAGATCAAACTTCAAACATATTTCAGGTTTTTTGGAACCTTGCAGATTTTGGCCTTCGAAGAATTTCAAGGAATCCATCCCCTCAAGGATTCCGCAAAGAAGGAATCATCGAGCTTTCTGTGAGTAAGAGGATTCCACAAAGAACAAAACACTTAGCCAAATTTAAAATGAACAATCATAAAACACCATTCATATGACTCAAAGGCATGGGAAGTCCTAAAATCAAATCATTAAAGCATAATCGTCACATCTAGCATAAGTCTCAGGAAGGATTCTGCAAGACACAGTTTATCATGGATTTCTCACACAAGAGGATTTAGCGAGGAGCATATTTTTGGGTTTTCCTTGAGTGAAGGGAATCCATGAAGAGTTATCTCTCAATTTTTTCCAAAGTCGAAGGATTCCACAAAAAACATAGCCTCAATAATTTCTAAGTCCAAATGATTTAGCGAAATGCGCTTTCATACTTTTAAGGGTTCCATAATTATTTCAAACTTAAAAAATTTAAACCATCAAAGTATTGTTCAATCATGACCTAACCACTGAAATGCAATCACAAAGTTATGATCATGAATTGATCCCCAATCAATTTAAACTTCAAGTGTTCTCAATATCGAGCCAAAGAAAACTAGAATTTGATGAACATGCATCTATCAATCCCAAATTAGTGCAAAGGTAATCAAATCCCTTAATAATAAAGCTTCACATGATTCATCCATGCCCTAGTTTATATAAAATCAAATTGGAATCAACAAAAGCATGAATTGATTACTCAAAACAAAACCCTAATTAACTTAAGATGCCCTAATTCACATTCTCACTTCAAATGCATATGAACAGTTATACAAAATCAACTTCAAAGCAAGATTTAAATCAAAGCTCAAATAGAACCACCACAAAAATAATCATTTGCAAAAAATGAATTGCAATTAAGTCCAAATGTAAATGTAAATTCAAAGTAATACGAGCTTAAAATCATAACATTGAAACCAAATGTAGAATGCCATTCAAATTGAGATCACAATTAAACGAGCCATTGAAATCCATCTCATGTGAGATTCAAAAAGAGGTCCAAAATCTTACCTTGCAACCCAAACAATGTCGACGAAGCAGAAAACTTACAACCAAGAAACCTAGCTAGTTGATCAATGAAATCCGTCAGAGAAAAATCCAAATTTCAAATTGCTAAACACACTTTACAGCTCCTCAAGATGCAAACCCTCAAAATGTTGAATGAATAATAACCCCCAAAACTGCATAAATCACACCACAAATCTTCATAAAAGTAAGCATTAATGACTATTTACCCCTTCGCAAAGATCCATAAATGCTTTGAAAAGACACTTAAGGAAAGCTTAGGAAATTCGGGGTACCAAGGAATTCGAGGAATCTGCAAATCGAAAGATTTCACAAAAATGAGAACTTCGTGGATTCTACTGTTGCAAGTACGAGCAAGTTTGGTGGTGTTGTCATTAATGTTGTCATTGATGTCAACACAGTTCAAAATGTTGTAGATTGTGCATGTATAGTTGAGATGTTTTTGAGATGTTGTGAATACATGGAGCTATCGTTATGATGTTGCAGATGTGCTGAAATGATGGGTTACCAAGTGCTTTTGAGAAAATTAATAAAGAGTGAAGTTAGAGTCATGTATGTGTTTAGAATGTGCTCTAGTATGTGCTCCACATTTCTTCCATGTTGATCCTATGATCATGCGGATTTGAAGGTTTTTTGTTGGTGATCTGTTGGTGATATCTCCTGATTTGTTGTTGCTGGTTTGATGGAAGGTGAAATTTGTGTTCAGCGGTGTGTGGACTATTTTGGCAGAGTTGGTTATCTGTGGACTAGGAGAAATGTTTTTTCTCTGCATTCCTCCACTATTTTTTCTAGGTCTTGTGGTTCTGGAATATGTCTTGTAATGATTTTATCTAGGTTTTGGCAAAGATGTTCAAGTTTTGGTGCTCTGAAAGATGAGCTTCAGAGTTGTTGTGTGGGATTCTAGTGTCTGGATGGACTGTTGGAAATATTTTTGTGTTTGAAGGTTGTTACACCTACTACAGATGCATCTAGAAGTATCTAAGATGTGTTATCATGCATGATTAAGCGTGTTACATTTTCCATGTGTTATCTTCTTGTTGGAAAGTGTGTACTTCAATGTTCATTTGTGTTTTCATTAGGTTTGGACAACCTAGTGTTTATACTTCATATGAAGAATTTAAAATTTAATTAAGGAAGCATGTGGTTGATCTGAGATGTTGCTTTTGGTCTTGGTTAAGTGTTTAATTGGTCCACTCTCATTCTTTTCAACCATGGGAAAGTTGAGTTGCCGACCTAGTTTGAATTTATGAAATGAAGCGTATGTGGCTGACCTTAAAGAATGTTTCTAAGGTTGAAGATGGTATAAATGCAAGTCGAGATGCAAAGGATTAGATGAGGAAAATTAATGAAGTAAGCCACAAGTGAAGAGTAGAGTGGTGTGAAAGTAAGTTGAGGCAGAAATACTTCATTATGTTAGATTCCTGAAAGTAGTGAGCTGAAGGTTTCTGCAATCTTCTAATCAAGGTTGCGGATGTGTGTAAATTGATGTGGTGGATCTTTATGTTATCTTTTGTATCTGTAGGCAGTGAGCCTCCATATTGGACAGTGAATCCTTTCTATAGGAAATGAGCCTTTGTATCTAGATAGTGAGTCTTATTCTAGGCAGTGAGCCTCTTGTACTTGGTTTTGCTATCACTTTATATTGTGAGTTAATCCTCACTGTGGTTTTTCCCTTATTGGGTTTTCCACGTAAAATCTATTGTTCATTGTGTTGATTTTACGTTTTATTATTTTCATTTCATGTTCATACTTAATAACAAAATAGTGTGGTTGTGACGTTGATAAGTGTTAGGAGTTTTACGTTTGAGTTTGGTGAGAACTGATTCACCCCCCCTCTCAGTTGTCCTACGCCTTTTAACAATTGGTATCAAAGCTTTGGTTCCTTGGTGAAGAGCTTAACCGCTTGAGGAGGATCCTGAAGGTTGATGAAATGGATGATAAAGAAGAACTCCAGACTGCACTTGAAGATCTTGATAAGGCTGAAAATGAAAACAAAGACTTGAAAGAAAATCTAGATGAAGCAAATGAATGTATCTGGAAACTGAAAGAGCAGCTGAAGAAATTCAAGGAAAGACATAAAGAAGTGAGTGAGTAGTAGAAACAAGAGATCATCAAATTGAAAGTGCTTGTAGAAGAAAAGAAGAGAATTGAAGAATTTATGAATACAATGGTGCAAAACAAGTCTTTTGAATGCACTAGACTTGAACAAGAGGTAGTAAACTTGAAAGTAGAATTGGAGAAGGAAAAACTTTATGAGAACAATTTCAAGTCTAGCTTTGAAAAACTTGAAGAACTACTTGTAGGAAAAAAACCAAATAAAGACAAAGGTGGATTGGGAAATGAATCAAGTGAAATCTCAAAGGACAATCAAAAGACTAAAGACAAAGAGAAGCAGAAAGGAAATTCAAGAAAATTTGCAAGGAAACCACTTGTGAGACAACCTAATGCACAAAGATATCCCTCTTTCAAAGGTGTCTATTTTTCATGCAACAAATTTGGTCACAGGGCAATAGAATGCAGGAGTAAGATGAATCAGTTTTCTAGCTCCTTCTCTGGACAATGTTTTTCATGTAAGAACTTTGGACATAAAGCCATTGAATACAAATCTCAGGTGAGAATGATCAGTCAAGTGATGATGAATAGATTTATTGGAGGCAGAATGAATCAATCCTTTAATGGCTACTACTATACATGTAACAAATTTGGACATAAAGAAAATCAATGTAGATCAAGAATTAATGGAGGTCAGACTAATAAAAAAAGTGTTGTCTAATATAATTGTAATAAACTCGGACATATCTCAAAATTTTGTAGAAGTAAGAAAGGAAAGCAGTCTGCTTTGGTAGAGCAGAATGAATCGATAAAGAAATTTGGCAAAGAATAAGTGAAGCAATAGATGAATAAGATATGGAGGAAGAAAGAAGTGCCAGAGATGAAAAATGTGTTTGTGCCCTCATCCGGTACAGACAATTCCTTTGGGAATTAGACCTAGCATGGTCTTAGGGGGAGCATTGACAAAAAATTGTACAAACCCCTTAGATAAATGGTGTGTCGGATGTTGGCACAAGGATATATTATAAAGAATGAATAGGCAGAGGTTTTTGAGAAGAAATCAGAAGAAAACATGATGGAATGATCTTTTGCAAATCAATTTAGGGTTTACACTTTTGAGAAATAAGGGTTTTATCAACTTTTTGAAGTCTACCAACATTTAATGTGAATTTGGGAAAACTGATGATGTATAAAGTAAAATTCATAAATCTCTTTGATCACTTGTGCACTTGAAGAGTTTGAAAGGTGTCTTGGAGCGATCTCGAAGCGATTTGAAGAAGTTTGAAGGAATTATTATAGACAATCATGAATTATTTCTCTACTTACAAAGGGAAAGAAGGGAAAAGGAAGAAGTTTCAATTGAACGATAACAAATTCAGGAGAGATAAGCATGACAATGGACAAAGGATTGTGTGGTAGCATTCCACTGAAGTTGAAAGGTGTTGAATTGATGAATGGGTCTACTCTGTAGGGGGAGTAGAAAGTTTTCATTATTGCAGTATGAGTTGAATGGGTGCACTCCTAAGGGGGAGTGATTAGAGCTTTTGATCTTTGCCATTGATTTCAAAGGGGGAGAGAGAATCATGTGAAAAATAGTAAAAGAGAAAGAGAAAAGGTGTTTTCCAAAAATATTGTGTAGGGTGTTTAAAGGAGAATGTGGTCTTTGATGGCTTTTCACATAATGTGTTGCCATCAATGACAAAGGGGAAGACTACTGCAAGTATGAGAAAGTTTGGTGGTGTTGTCATTAATTTTGTCATTGATGTCAACACAGTTTAGAATGTTGCAAATTGTGCATGTATAGTCAAGATGTTGTTGAGATGTTGTGAGTACATGGAGCTATCCTTATGATGTTGCAGATGTGCTGAAATGATGGGTTACCAAGTGATTTTGAGAAAATTAATAAAGAGTGAATTCAAAGTTATGTATGTGTTTAGAATGTGCCTCGATATGTGCTCCGCATTTCTTCCGTGTTGATCCTATGCTCATGCGGATTTGAAGGTTTTTTATTGGTGACCTATTGGTGATATCTCCTGATTTGTTGTTGTTGGCTTGATGGAAGGTGAAAGTTGTGTTCACTGATGTGCGAACTATTTTGGCAGAGTTGGTTATCTGTGGACTAGGAGAAATTTTTCTGCTCCATAGTCCTCTGATGTTTTGTTCTAGGTCTTGCAGATCTGGAATATGTGTTGTAATGATGTTCTCTAGGTTTTGGCAGATATGTTTTAGTTTTGGTGCTCCAGAAGATGAGCTTCAAAGTTGTTGTGTGGGATTGCAAAGTCCAGATGGACTGTTGGAAAGAGTTCTATGTTTGAAGGTTGTTACACCTACTGCAGATGTATCTGAAAGTATCTAAGACATGTTCTCATGCATGATGAAGTGTGTTATGTCATCCATGTGTTATCTTCTTGTTGGAAAACGTGTACTTCAATGTCATTTGTGTTTTCATTAGGTTTGGCCGACCTAGTGTTTACACTTCATATGAAGAATTTAAAATTTAATTAAGGAAGCATGTGGTTGATCTGAGACGTTGCTTTTGGTTTTGGTTAAGTGTTTAATTGGTCCAATCTCATTCTTTTCCACTGCGGAAATGTTGAGTTGCCAACCTAGTTTGAATTTATGCAATGAAGCATATGTGGCCGACCTTGGAGAATGTTTCTAAGGTTGAAGATGGTATAAATACAAGTTGAGATGCAAAGGATTAGATGAGGAAAAGTAACAAAGTAATCCACAAGTTAAGAGAATATTTGTGCGAAAGTGAGTTGAGGCAACAATACTTCATTGTGTTAGATTCTTGAAAGTAGTGAGCTAAAGGTTTCTTCAATCTTATGATCAAGGTTGTGGATGTGTGTAAATTGTTGTAGTGGATCTTTCTATTATCTTTTGTATCTCTAGGCAGTGAGCCTCCCTATTGGATAGTGACTCCTTTCTGTAGGCAGTGAGCCTTTGTATCTGGACAGTGAGTCCTATTCTGGGCAGTGAGCCTCTTGTATTCAATTTTTCTATCACTTTATATTATGATTTAATCCTCACTGTGGTTTTTCCCTTATTGGGTTTTCCACGTAAAATCTAGTGTTCATTGTGTTGATTTTAATTTTTGTTATCTACATTTCATGTTCATACTTAATAACAAAATAGTGTGGTTGTGAAGTTGATAAGTGTTAGGAGTTTTATGTTTGAATTTGGTGACAAATGATTCAGCCCCCTCTCAGTTGTCCTAGGCCTTTTAACATCTACGAAAACCCAGATTTAGTGAACAAGAAGACTTTGGGGAATCCATTTGAACAAGGATTTAGCGAAAAGCAATTTTGGGGAATCCATGAATTGAAGGATTAGCGAAAAATCATGATTTCGGGTAATCCGGCCCCCTGCAGATTCCCTGAAACTCTCCCATACTTATCCAATTCTGATGCCAAGTCAAATCCTAATGAAATCAATGACCTCTAATATCAAACATAAGATCTATCGCTACAAAATGAACACACCTAAAGTGCAAATAAAATTATTAAATCTCAACAAGTGAAGTGAATCAAAATTTCAAGGACCTATCCCTTAAGGGGAAAAGGAAAAACCTAAGACAAAAAATGAAAAACAAAAGAAATAAAAGAGGGTCCCTGCCTCTAGTGGGGAATGTGTGCGAAAATAGCACAAGAAATGGTGACTCAACTGGGAAAATGCTCTAGAGCATTTTGATGACAAACTGGAATCAAGAACCCAAAATTTTTGGTTTGTTCCTCACATGAGGTCAACTACTAAACTAAAGGCTAAAAAAAAATGGATAAGCTAGCTCTTATTGTACTAAAAATCCAAGTGTGTGTATATGTATTAATTTCCTAACTTAAGCTATTGCAAGAAACCAAGTTCAGTCAGGTTAAGCTACATAAATGACTAACTCCAATAGCATCCTAGATAGAGCCTCACTGCTAGTCAAACATCCATAGCCATGACGAGGTTATCACTGTGACTCTCTAAACATAGCTCTACTACCAGTCAGGTGTCCATAGCCCTAATAGAGATATTCAGATCCTTCTAAAAAGTTGAATTTTCTTTTGATTTTCAATATTTTCTTTTCTTATCTTTTCTTATCTTTCTAATTTTTTCTTTTCACTTCTTTTCACTTTCAACCCATGAAAAATGAAGCTCACACTCAAGACTGAGAATCATAGTGGCATTGAAGTAGAAATCTAAGATTTTTCACTTAAAGACCTTGCAAGGAACCTACAACAAATCATGATTCTTAAGATGTGTGTAAGATGTAAGACTTCAACACATTTAGGAACTAACTCAAACCAATGACTTATCCTCTTTAAATTTTCAAACCATGCGAAACTAAATGGAGGACTTTCACCATCCTTTCCAGAAAACATGATTGAAGTTTATTAAAGAAATCCTTAAAGCAGACCCAGAGAATCACAAACTTACGATGTCCAAATAAAACACTCCCAACTAGAAAATAGGGAGAACCCCAAAACTAAAAGCAAAATAAAAACCTGCTAGAAACCAAGATCAAATTTGCAAACCAAAAAGACCTTCCATAGAAGAGAAAATCAAAAAAAGCAGAGAGGTTGCAAAAGGATGTGCAACATAATATTATTCGAGAATTCAATCATTATAAGATATGATTTGCTTTATAAAAGCAAAGATGCATAACCCTAATCTTATCTTGAGCAACAAGATAGCTCAACAAGATAAGGATGACAACTAATTAACCTAGGAATTAAATAATTACCTAAGTAAATTTATGTAAAGTGTAATTAAATATTAATTACACCAACACCCCCCCATAAGTGCAACTTAGGGAGAAGAAAATTATTATGCAAAGATGAGTCCCGACAACAAGGCCTGATCAAGTACTCATGTACAAATGCAATGATGAGGTAGAGAAGGAAAACCCAGTGGGACAAAACCCCCCTACAATGAGATGACTGATGCAAAGAAGCACTGGAAGAACACTGGAACCGTAATCTGACAAGAAAGGAAAGATACTTTTGTCTACAACTGAAACCAAAACCAGAATTATGATAATGTGACAACAGACCCGATGCCAAGGAACATTGGAAACTCACAAACTAGAACAACCCTGGAATCTGTGAAGAAATAGTAGATGAGATGATGACATAAGCTGGAAACCGTGTATCTCGATGTCGATGCCAAACTGAGACTAAAAATCTTCCATGGGAAGGAGTACCATGAAGACTCTGGAACATTAACCATAAAAACATGGCCCTCAAATTGAGAAAGATCTAAACCAATGCGGATCAAGAACCAACAACTCTCAATCTAAAGTGTGAACCGAGGAATCTGATATGTGTCAAGCAATAGCAAAAAATGTGGCCAAAAGAAACTAGGAAACCAAATAACCCATACAAGCTATCATCAAATCAATATGGATATGGAGATCAAAGTGAAAACTACACTCTAATCATATTTATTATGCAAGAAACCCCCCTGAATGGAACTTTATCTCAATTCATTTATTATAATAACCCAACGATTGTAAAATGAGATCATAATAAAAATACATAAACAAAAAAATAAAATAGACCTCAAATCTGTGTAGATGACTGAATCATCTTTCCAACGCCACAAGAATGATGAAAAACAGATCATCGAGTCAAAAGATATGCCCTTCGGAGTGAAATCAACAACATCTGAGTTCAAAGGCCTCCAAAATAAATCTGGAGAAAAATATGGTAAGAAAACCTACACCACTAGATCGGCATCAGAATCAACTTTCCAACGGTATCTCGTTTGCAAAAAACAGAGATCGTATGCAAAACATACGCCCGATTTGGTGAAAACAGCTCCAGAAAGGCCAATAAGGCCTGTAGGCAGCCCAGGGGGCTACAAAAAATTAGCCCCTGGTCCCATGCAGGACTAGGGGGCCGGCGGCTGGGGGCTGGGGCGGAGCCCCTGGTCCCCCATACGACCACCGATAAATAAAAAGGGGTTGGGCGGCCTGTTGGGGGCTGGGCGCATAGCGCCCGGTCCTCCATAGGACTGCCGCCTCTGCGCAAGGGGTCGTCGAGGGCTGAGCGGAGGCTCTTGGCGGTGGTGGGCGCTGCTAAGGGGTGGCGCCGCCGGGATGAGCGGCCCTCCGGTGGCCGCTCGATGGCCGATGGGCGACGTTGCCCATTTATATTGGAAGCGCAGGATTTTTCTTGAAAAAATCAAATTTTAAATTTTTTTTTTATTTTTTTCAAAAAAATGTGCCTCGAACTGCATGCTGGGGAGACCGTATACGGCCCCCCAAACAAAAAAATTTTCCTCCCAGATCAACTGCACCAAAATTGATGAAACTAAGGGTGTTTTTAGGGTTTTTGGCCACTGCGAACGCAATGGTGACCTCCGTTTGTGCTCAAACTGCTCCGAAAATTCGGCTACCCCCAGAATTTGCAGAAAATCTCCTCGGCTAAAACCCTCGCAGATCTGGAAAATGATGGCCAAAATCTGCAAAATAAAAGTCAATCCTGACTTTTTCCAGCGCTTTGAATCCAATGGTGAAGCCTGATCTGTTCCAAAATACCTCATAGATGAACTCAAGGCATGATGTCCTCGAGGAATCCCGAACGAACCCTACAATGATTTTCTCAAAAATCTGAGAAGGGGCTGCAAATCAAGGCTCTGATACCAGGTTAGAAACCAAGATCATATTTTCAAACTGAAAAGACCTTCCACTGAAGAGAAAATTAGAAAAGGCAGAGAGGTTGCAAGAGAATGTGCAACATAATATTATTTGAGAATTCAATAATTACAAGATATGATTTGCTTTATAAAAGAAAAGATGCATAACCCTAATCTTATCTTGAGCAACAAGATAGCTCAACAAGATAATGATGACAACTAATTAACCTAGGAATTAAATAATTACCTAAGTAAACTTATGTAAAGTGTAATTAAATATTAATTACACCAACAAAACCAAACCCACACTAACCAAAAACAAAGAAAACCTAATCTAAATAAAGTAGACACCTAAACTAACTATTTACAGGGTTGAGCTAAGACAACCCAAGTAAGGAAGTAATGCTTCAAATACTACCCATTGACTGGCAATGGGACATCCTCTCCAGTGAGAGTCTTTAAACAAAAAGCATTATCTCCCAAAATTTTAGAAATCTGAAGGGGCCAAGCCAAAGCTTGTTGAACTTCCCATGTTCCCCTTTCTTCTCATGGGATTTATCCCAATACAAGACCAAATCAGAAATTTTGAAGGCCTTGAACTTAGCTTTGCGATCAAACCAATGTTTCACTATGCCCTGATGTTTGGCAAAATTTTCTAGTGCTTCATCTCTCTTTTCTTCCAATTGCAAAAGTTTAGCTAGGCGGGCTTCGAGACATTCCCCCTCTTCATAATATTCATTGATGAACTTGTTGGATGTTGTGTTTGTGTTGATGATATGTGGTTGTCATTGATGTCAACACTATTAGCATTTGGTGTATTGAAGGTTGTATATGTCGAGGATATTGAGAAAATTGTTAAAAGAAGAGTTACAGGTTCCCAGTGGAATTGTGAAGGTCATGAAGGTGTCTTGTTCTATAAGCTAAAGATTAGTTGTTGTGGATTAAAGGGTTTTCTATTGAATGTATCTAGTCCATCCTCTGGAAGTTTCTAAGGTCCGCATGAACATTTGTTAGAGTTATGAAGATCTGTGTTCTGACAGTATTTATGTGGGTTCTGTCAGTGTTCCTGAGTGAAGTTTATGTGTTTCTGGTAATTATAGTTGTTGTGGATGTTTCTCTATTGTTTCTTGGTGCTTGTGGATGTTTCTAGATCATTCTTTATCTTTGTGGTATGTCCACATTGATAGATGTGCTTGTGGTCGAAGATTTTTATCTGTATGTTCAATTTTTCATGTTCTTGGCCGACATGATGGTTGTAGCGTGTTTTGGATCTTCGAGGAGAAATTAATTGAAGTATTTTTGTGTTGGAGTTGTTAATTTGGGTCTCCACTATGCTGTGGCCAACCTTGGTGGATTTGCATTGTAAATTTATTTGTAAATTTGGGCCGACATTGAAAATATGTTTTATATTTTTGGCCGACTAAGTTGTTGATGTAATATCATGTTACAGATATATAAGAGTGATTGTTTTATCAGTGTAAAGTGTGCTCAGTGTACTCCTATGTGTGTATGTGTGAATATCATTCGATAGCATAGCAGAGTGTGAACAAGATTGAGTGAAGTGTGAAGAAGTTTGAGCTAAGAGTGAAGAAGGTTTTATGTGCTTAACTGGAACTGTAATCAGGCTTGCGTAGAAGCTATTTTCTCAATTCATAATTTGGATGGTTTTAATCCAAACCTTTCTTTGGACAGTGAGTCCTGTTTTGTATTTGAGTGGTGAGCTCTAGGCAGTGTTCCTGAATGCATGTGTATTCCCATTATTCTTATACTTTTAACAGGGTATAATATTGTGGACTAACCACCATTTTTTTTCCCCTAACAGGGTTTCCACGTAAAAAATCTTGGTGTTCTATATGTTTTTGATGTGTTGATTGTTCATGGTTTATTATTCATTCATCAGATCTGAGATTAAGTTAAGTAAAGATTGAAATTTTTTAAATATTCTATGACAACTGATTCACCCCCCCTCTCAGTTGTTTGTCCTTATTTTTCCAACAAAACTATAATGTGGGAATCCTCAACTGAATAGGAAATACAGGTTCAAGACCTTAGACTAGGTCATACGAAGAGGTCCCTAAAGAAACCTTCTGATGTGTGTCATCTGCCCAAAGAGAAAATCTCAGCTGGATATGCCAGTCCTTTGGATTTCTATCAATCAACTTACAAATGATAGTCAATGGGTTTTTATTGGTAGACTTAGCTAAACTATGATCCCCTAATTTGAGGAAAAATTAATAATAATCCCATGGTCAAATGCCCACCTAGAAAAATTCAAGGATGCAAAAGTAGAATCGTTATCACACACTAAAGCAAAAGGACATCCAAAATGATTAATGATACCTGCTTCAAGAAAAAATATTACCACTTTTGTTGTGCATTGCTTGCAAGCAATAGTTTATGTCCATCTAGTGCAATAATTAGTCGGAGTTAGAATGTACCTGTATTCAACGAAAGATGGTGGGTTGATTGGACTAATGAAATCCAGTCTTCATTGTACAAATGGCCTTACCTCAATAAATAGTTGCAACAAAACAACAGATCGTTTCTCCTTGGTGGAAGAATTTTGACAAACATGACATGTTCTTACATGATTATGTGCATCTTTGAACAAAGTGGGCCAGTAGTGCCCTGCTTGTAGGATC
This sequence comes from Sequoia sempervirens, assembly GCA_007258455.2. Lineage (NCBI taxonomy): Eukaryota > Viridiplantae > Streptophyta > Pinopsida > Cupressales > Cupressaceae > Sequoia > Sequoia sempervirens. The sequence goes on from VDFB02058242.1 coordinate 413,316,411, forward strand.
TGATTTGCAGTAGTTGGAACAGAACCATGACCTGTACATACCTATCATGAAGTTCTGACATGACCCGTGCTACTTCTTATTTTCCAAGACAATGAAGATAAACACCTTCATGATTCTTCTTATACAATATTGCTCCTTTCAACATATAACTAGACTCTTCAATCACAAAACCCTTCATTTTATTATATTCAAATGAGTTTGACACTTATGATTAAGTTGTTAAAATGCACAAGACAACTGAGGGGGGGGGTGAATCAGTTGTCACCAATCACATCCACAAATCTCAAATAATTATTAACTCCATATCCACTTTAATATTTTATTAAGTATGAGCATGAAGTGAAAATAACATAAAGCAATATCAACACAAGAAACACCACATTTATGTGGAAAACCCAATAAGGGAAAAACCACGGTGAGGATTAACTCACAATATAGTGTAATTGAAAAATTGTTTACAAAGAGGCTCACTGAACAAGATAGGACTCACTATCCAACATGGAGGCTCACTACCTACAGATACAGAAAGATAGAAAGAAGAATGTTACACCGAGAACACTATCTCAATGCAATAGAAGATCCACCACAACTCGCACACATTCGTAGCCTTAATCAAAAAATTGTTGACACTGTCAGCTCACTTCTTTCAGGAGTCTAACACATTAAAGTTCTTGTTTCCTCAACTTACTTTCACACACTCTTGCTTCTCACATTTGTGGTATATAATGCGTAACAACTTTCCTTGTATATATACCATCTTTAACCTTAGAAAATTTCTCCAAGGTGAGCTACACATGCTTCATTTTAAAAATTCAAATTAGGTTGGAAACTCAACATATCTGGGGTGGAAGAGAATGAGAGTGGAACACCAAGACCCAAAAAAACATCTCAGATCAATCACACGCTTCCTTAATTTATACTTATCCTTTGCATGATGTGTAAACACCAGGTCGACCAAACCTAATGAAAACACCAATGGAATTTGAAGTACATGCTTTTGCAACAAGAAGATAACATGCGGACCACACAACATGCTTCACCATACACTGGAGCACATTTTAGATGCCTTCAAATTCATCTGTAGCAGCTGCAACAAACTTCATACATAAAACGCTTTCCATCAATCCATTTGAACTGTACAGACACACACAACAACTCTGAAACAAGTCTTCCGAAGCACCAAACCATGAACACCTTCTATAGAATATAGATAACACCATTACAAGCCTTCTTCTAGATCTGCAAGACTAGAAACAAACTAGAGGAGGACTGCAGAGCAAAAATATTTCTCCCAGTCCATAGACAAACAACTCTGCTAGACTAGTTCACAAACTAGTGAACTCAACTTTCTCTCTTCATCAAACTAGAAGCTATAATCCAAGATATCACCCAAGGATGCCCATAAACAACACTTCAAATCCGCATAATCATAGGGGCAACACAGAATAAATGTGGAGCACATTCTGAACACACACACAATTATGTCTTCACTATTTATTAATTTTCTCAAAAGCACTTGGTAACTCATCATATCAACACACCTGTAACAGCATAAAGATAGCTCCATGTACTCACAACATATCTAAAGTATCTCAACTATACATGCATAACCTACAATTACTTGTTTCCTTTCTCTACAACAACCTATATTGTGTTGACATCAATGACAACACCACCATACGCATTCATACTTGCAACAATCTCCCCCTCTGTCATTGATGAAAACACACAACTCTCTCTCCCCCTTTGAAATCAATAGAAAAGAACAAAACAAAATTACATAATTTTGATCACTCCCCCTTAGGAGTGCACCCACACATCTCATGCTACAACAATGATACTTTCTACTCCCCCTGAGGAGTAGACCCCAATCATCAGTCTAGACAAATGATGAATTTGTAAATCCACTAGACTGATGCACCTCCATGTGGACCTAGTTCAAAGAAGGAGGGGAAGTAACCCCTAACTTCTCTTTGAGATACTCTAAAGTATCCTTTGGAAGATCCTTAGTAAATATGTCAGCAATCTGGTCCTTTGTAGGCACATATTCTAGTCTAACTTTATTCTCCAATACCTTCTCTCTCAAGAAATGATATCTGATAGATATATGCTTTTCCTTGAATGCATTACCAAATTCTTTGAAATGTTTATTGCACTTGTATTATCACAGAATATTAGGATAGGCTCATCACACATCACTCCTATATCCTTCAATGTTTGCTTCATCCACAAAACCTATGTGTAGCAAGATGTTGTTGCAATGTATTCAACCTTTGCAGTGGATAAAGAAACTAAATCATGTTTCTTGCTTAGCCATGAAACCAACGTGCATCCAAGAAAGAATGCACCACCACTTGTACTCTTCTGGTCATCTACACAACCAACCCATTCTGCATCAGTGTAAGCACTCAAAGTGAAATCACTATCCTTAGGATACCATAAACCATAATCCAGAGTGCCTTTTAGATATTTGAATATCCTTTTCATAGCTATAACATGTGTTTCTTTAGGTTCTACCTAAAATCTGGAAACCAAACATACTACATGCATGATATCTAGTCTAGTAGAAGTAAGATATAACAGTCCACCAATCATAGATTTGTACATGCTCTGATACCAATTGTTGAAATGCACAAGACAACTAGGAGGGGGGGTGAATCAGTTGTCACCAATCACATTCACAAATCTCAAACAATTATTAACTCCACATCCAATTTAATCTATTATTAAGTATGAGCATGAAGTGCAAATAACATAAAGCAATATCAACACAAGAAACACCAGATTTACGTGGAAAACCCAATAAGGGAAAAACCATGGTGAGGATTAATTCACAATATAGAGTAATTGCAAAACTATTTACAAAGAGGCTTATTGCCAAAGGGATCACTGCCCAAGATAGGACTCACTGTCCAATAGGGAGGCTCATTGCCTACAGATATAGAAAGATAGAAAGAAGAATGTTACACTGAGAACACTATCTCAATGCAACAAAAGATCCACCACAACAACTCGCACACATCCGCAACCTTAATCAAAAAATTGCAGACACCATCAGCTCACTGCTTTCAGGAGTCTAACACATTAAAGTTCTTGCTGCCTCAACTTACTTTTGCACACTCTTTCTTCTCACACTTGTGGTATATAATGCTTAACAACTTTCCTTGTATATATACCATCGTCAACCTTAGAAACTTTCTCCAAGGTCGGCTACACATGCTTCATTTTACAAATCCAAATTAGGACAACAACTCAACATTCCTGCAGTGGAAGAGAATGAGATCAAACCAAACCAACACTTAACCAATACCCAAAAAAACATCTTGGATCAATCACACGCTTCCTTAATTGATACTTATCCTTCACATGACGTGTAAATACCAGGTCAGCCAAACCTAATGAAAACACCAGTGGACTTTGAAGTACATGCTTCCACAACAAGAAGATAACATGTGGACCACACAACATGCTTCACCATACACTGGAACACATTTTAGATGCCTTCAGATTCATCCACAACAGCTACAACAAACTTCATATACATAACACTTTCCATCAGTCCATTTGGATTGTACAGACACACACGTCAACTCTAAAACAAGTCTTCCGAAGAACCAAACCACAAACGCCTTCTATAGATTATAGATAACACCATTACAAGCCTTCTTCTAGATCCGCAAGACCATAAGCAAACTAGTGGAGGACTGCAAATTAGAAACATTTCTCCCAGTCCACAGATAAACAACTCTGCCATACCAGTTCACAAACCGGTGAACTCAACTTTCACTCTTCATCAAACCAGAAGCTATAATCCAGGATATATCACCCAAGGATGCCCATAAAAAACACTTCAGATCCACACAAACATAGGAGCAACATAGAAGACATGTGGAGCGCATACCAGAGCACATTCTAAACACACACAATTATATCTTCACTATTTATTATTTTTCTCAAAAGAACTTGGTAACTCAACATATCAGCACACTTGCAACACCATAAAGATAGCTCCATGTACTCACAACATCTCTAAAGTATCTCAACTATACATGGACAACCTGCAATCACTTGTTTCCTTTTTCTGCAAGAACCTATATTGTGTTGAAATTAATAAAAAACTGAATGACAACACCACCATACTAATTCATACTTGTAACATAAGTAAGTAATAAACTACATCATCATACCATTCGTCAGGTGAAACATCTTGAAGGTGATATTGTTGTACTATAAGTTCAAAACTAGTTTCAACCATTGTCCTATTCAATGCTTGACCCCTTACTAACTTTAGGTGTTGTATTTCTATAGCATACTCCTATAGCATGGTCACCCATTTGGCCCTTCTCTCACCCAACTCATTTTGCATCAACAAGAGCTTGACTGTTGGATCAACCACAATTGCAAACACCTTGTTCCTCAAAATGTAGTGCCATAATTTATTTACACAACAGACCAATGCATAAGCTTGTTTCTCCACATTAGCATATCTCAATTCAACGCCCTTCAATGGGGCACTCATAAATGCAATAGGGTTCTCGCCTCCTTCATTTGATTTTTGTGTCAACATGTTGGCGCAAGAGTTTTCAAATACACCTAAGTATATATAGAATGACTTTGAGTAGTTTGGACTTACCAAAACAAGAGCCTCAACTATTGCCCTCTTTATTTTCTCAAATTCCTATTTTTCTTTGGAAGTCCACTCCACCTTTGCATCTTGTTTCAACATTGCATTTAGAGGCTTGACAATCTCAACAAAACCAGTCATAAGCTTTCTATCAAAGTTAATCTTTCCAAAGAATGATTTCATTTCTTTCTTACTGGTTGGCTGATGAATTTATAGTATTGCTTGGATACGCTTAGGTTCAATTGAGATAACATTCTCTGAAATAATGTGACACAATAGCTTTCCTTCAGTTACTCCAAAAATACACTTCTTTGGATTTAAGGAGATACCAAATTCCCTACACTTCTGAAATACCTTGCATAAATCTGAGATGTGGTCTCCTCTCTTCTTTGAAAATATAGTCAGATCATCCATATAAATGATGATACACTTACCAATCAAATCCTTGAAAGCAATATCCATGGCCTGTTGAAAGGTAGCTCTTGCATTGATCAATCCAAATGGCATCCTCCTGTATGCAAATGTTCCCCACTTCATAGTGAGGATTGTCTTATGTCTATCTTCATACTGAACCATCACTTGATTATAACTAGATTATCCATCGAGCAAGGACATCATCTGAGAACCATTCACAATTTTCAATATTTCATCTAAGGATGGCATTGGGTAATTATCCTTTTCAGAGGAACAATTCAAATTTTTGAAGTCCAAACACAACCTGATTTTTCCATTCTTTTTACGTACTGGAACCAAATTTTCTACCCAGGTTGAATGTCTAATAGGAAATATAATACAAGCGGACAACAATTTTTGTACTTCTTTTTGTATGATCGGCTCTAACAGTGCATTTATTGGTCTTTGCCTCTATCTGAATGGCTTCACATCTGGCTTAAGTGGAATAGTATGTGTGATGATTAACATATCATATGTCTTAAGATCTTCGTAAGTCCATTCTATGATGGCCTAATATACATGTAATGCATCAATTATCCCTTTCTATTCCTTAGGAGTGTAGAATTTTTAAATGAAAACATTTTTTTACTTCTTTTGGAGTACCCATATTATATGTATCACATTGACTATCTGCCGAGTCTTTTCTAGCTTGTTGATCTTGATCTCTTATCCTATCAAGACCGAAGATCATTTCCAATTGTACCATACCTCTAGGAATTTTGTTTGTATTTAGATTAATCACCCCCTCCATGTCCAATTCTACTTCTTTTAGTTCTACTTCATCAATAATCTGAGAAGCAAAGACATCAAACCTAGTAATAAAATCCATAATATGTTTATCATCCTCAAATGCCTAAAAATTGGTCACATTTCTTGGTACTGATGGAACTGGAGTGAGATCAACAGTAAATCTCTTCAAACCTAATAAAGATAAAGGCTCTAAGGTACTTGTAGCTTGAACCAAAGCATCAACAGTCTAGTTTTTATTCAGAGGAATCAACTGAATGTTGAAGGCATCGAATCCTTCTATCAAATTCCATACTTTATGCCTATAGTTTGTCATTCTTCTATCATGGCATGAGTATTTCCTTCTAACTTGCTTAATTACCAACTCTGAATCCCCAAAGACTTGCAAAGCCTTGACTTTCTTCATTAAAGACATCAATAATCCATGAATCAAAGCTTTGTATTCTACTACATTATTTGTGCAATGAAATTATAATTTTTGTGCAACAAAGAATGTCTTACCGTTTGGACTGATCAACTAAAATCCCACACCCGCTCCTTGCTTTGATATGGAACCATCAAAATGAAATGTCCAAAACTTAATGGGATGTGCACCTTTTGAATTTACTGCACACACATTATTCCTTGGTGAAGGATCCTCTTGCAGAATCTATTGTTTATCCTTTTGTTCAGTCTAGATTTCATGAATATCAATCTTAACTGTTGGTGTAGGATTAATATACCTCTTGATTTTCTCAATAACTTTCTCATAAAAGGAAGCATTCAAGTTTTGAATGTGATGCATCATGGACTCTACACCAATTAGGCAACAGTAACTCTTCAAAATTCATTTTTCTTCATAGATTAATCTGATCTTCAACACATTTATGAATAAATTCTTGGAAACTCTCAAGCAAACTGAGCTTACAATCATCTTACAAATCATCATCATCAGGTTCAACTACTACTTCTGTGCTACTAAAACATTGAGTTAGGTCCCTAGGTGCATCACACAAAATCAAGAATTCCTCAACTTCTTCTATTTCTTCCATGGTTGCATCTAAGACATAATTTCCAAGGTCAATCTCAGAGATCAACACTTCATTTGTTGTGTTCCGGTATTCAATGATTAGAAACTTCAATCTAGACTCACGTTTGATTTGGAATTCATTTCCATGGGAGCCACGTATGTGAATGCTCAGTAGAGATGTAGCCATTGAGTGCTCTTGTGAAATCCCTACCTAAAATTAGCCCATAAACATGTAGAATATCAGCTACCTGAATGTTGATTATTTGTTGCACCCTTGGATTTGATGCAATCTGCATAGGGATCCTATTCAACTCACCCACTACACTCACCTTCGTCTTATCTAGTTGAGTAACTTTTCGTTGAGAGGGAGCTAGAGTAATACCCAAATATTTACAAACTAAAAATGACATAACATTTGTAGAAGCCCCAGAATCCAACAAGCAATTGTGCAATTTTTTACCAAATATAAGAATAGAGATACAGAAACGAGGAGTTTCAAGCTTTCTTTGGAATAGAATCACTAGAGTATCTACCTGAGCCACTTGAGTTTTATCTTTCTCCTTACTCCTAACCTTATTTTGAAATTGAACTTGGTCCTTTACTGGCTACTTAACTTGATCTCCTATTGATTGTGAATTTTGGGCTTTTCCCATCACTTCCTTGATCACAGGTTCATTTATAGGTGTGCTAAAAGAAACCTTCCTTACAACAATATCTTGTGAATATTTAGAAGGTACATTTTCATTCAAAGAACCCAAAACAACACTTCTAATTGCAAGAACTCTTAACAATTCAAGAGCAGAAAGGTTTACCTTTACCTTCTTGAGTTCTTCAACAACATACTCACCCATTTGTTCTACACTCATTTCAGGCTGATCATTTTTAGTCTGATTTACTTGCTTTCCCTTACCAGCATCAAGTTTTCCTTCCTTGGAAGAATCAGATGGTCCTCCTTTGGAAAAATATTGCATTGGTACCTTTTGGATAAAAAGGGTTATTGCTTGCATTAGGATCAGGAGGTGTGTTGAAGTTATTTGGAGTAGAAGTAGTGAAGGGGCCTCCAGCCTACTGATTTCTCAAATCATAAGGTCTGGTACATTGATGGAACATCTACACCTCCTCCACTCATGATTCTTCTTCATCTAGCAGACCATTATCAATAGCATCATTACTATCAAATAGCTTAGATACAAATTCCTCATTACACACATCTTCTATTTGAGTTGTGTTCTTGATTGATGGCTCCTCGGGATGATTTTCATCACTATGTGGAAAAGGAACATGATTCAACACCAAGACTGATGAATTATATGGGTTTGAAGGTACAATTTCTTGTTCACTTGAATTATTACCAGTAGCTTGTTGAACCTCCATCTAAAATATTGTAGCAACAGTTTGGAATTTTGGACAATCTAATTCAAAATGTTGACTTGTCTTGTAAATCCTACACCATCCAGATAATGTAGCCTTAGCTAGATAAATTCCACTCGATAACTTCTCTGGATTGCTCGGTGTATCTAATGGAGTTGGAACTCCTCCATTATCAAGCCTTGTATTCCATGTCTTGTTTTTCCTTAGAGGCTATCTCCTTTCAAAACTCTACCCTGATCCTTGTCCCCTTTCATAACCTTGTTCAACAACTGGTGCAAAATCTCAATTATCCTGACTATAATTGGACTGAATACCCCTTTGTGAAGCTTGTAATTGGTTGTTTTGATTTCTCAAATAAGTGACCTCTGTGGATAAATTCTTCACATGTTCAACCAATTCATCTATTCTTTCTTTTTTCTGTAGTGTTCTATGCTGGGAAAAAAAATTGCAAATAAATAGGATGTGTGCCTAAATTTTGTGGGTGAGGTGGCACTTCAGAATTTTGCAAATATGTAGGAATATTGGTCTATTGCTGGGGATATACTGACTGACTAAAATTTTACAAGTAGCTAGGGATTGGTTGAGCCTGACTTAGTGGTGGACCTAGGTGTGGGACTAATGGTAATTAAGGAACTGATTCATTAGAGGTGTTTGATTAGCGAGAGCATAATTTAACCCTTGAATTTGTTCGGGATTGGCAATGGGTCCTAATGATGGAAGAGGTCCTGCTAAGTATTGTCCCAAATTAGTGCTATCTTTGACTACTTCTACATATGTGTCTATTAAGGTCCTTGGAGGTTGATGCATCCTTTTAACTAATGCAGAGGTGAGATTATCTAATGCTTCATAATAAACAGCTTTGGCTGATGTCTCATCAATAACATATGGGGGATGTAATCTGGTATAAGAACGATGGAACCTATTGTTGAATGAACCTATGGGATCATTGATCTCCCTTTTAACTGACATAAACTACCTATACAATTCATTGGGACTAATAGAGATTTTAAATTTCAATAGAATTTTTTTTTCATTTGATCCCAATTAGTAATTGAACCAACAAGTAAATGATTGTACTAGTATAATGCTTCCTTTCCCAATGAGTATGGAAAAATCCTTCATGTTACATCCTTGTGGTTAATTTTCCTATCTTGAAGAGCAGTCTGAAAAATCTTGATGTGTTCTTCAACTTTCCTATTAGGATCATTGACATGGAATTTAGAGCAAAAATGCTCAGGATTTTTAGGCATGTCATGATAATTATTGAATGACAGTGGCGAGGGGTTATTTTCCAAGAAATCCATGGGTGGAGGTGGAGGTGGTAATGGCTGATTTATGGCTGCCTGAGGTTGTTTAATGGCAATGGGAGCATGCTCAGAATGTGAAGATGAAGAACTAGATGATGGAGAAGATGGAGTTGAAGGTTGGATGGGTGTAGATGATGAAGCTTCCCCTTTCTTAGTCCTTCTAAACTTGGTAGGGGCCTTTAACTCCTATAAATATCCTTTGTTTGTTGTAGATCTAGTCTCTCTTCATAACTTCTGAAGAGATAAGGATGACCAAAGATGCTCCAGCTTTGTTTAATGCAGCCCTCCTTCTAGCACCAATTCTGTTGATAGTGTTTTTAGCACTACAGTAACATAGATAGAATACAAGTACTCTATCTCTCTTGAAAGGTAAATTTCTATCAACAAGACTCAAGAAACAACCTCAAGGTCTCTAATGTCAGGTCTTGACAATGCATAAACAACTCAGTGAAAATGTGATTTTCTGGGAAACATAAAGGGAATTTATGGTAAAAAAAATACTGAAACTCTTAACTCACCAATGAGGGTTTTAGAAGATATGAAAATTAAATAAACCCTAGAATTTTCCCAAATCTATGGTCTATAAATTATATTTCATCCAATATAATAGTTTAGTGATGCTTTTTAATTCCTATTTTAACAATGATTTCAAAGAAATATCAAAAGATGAGGATTTAGAGAGATTTCTAATCTAAATTCTAAGATCAATCATGAAAATAACAGAGCATTCAAGGTGGACCAATCTTCAAAACCAATTCTTGTTTAACCAAGATTAAATTTTCAATATCATAGAAATAGTGCAATCTCCAAAGGTATAAAATATTTTCAGATTGTGAAACATTCAAACATTCACCCAAAATGGCATGAAATGCATAAACATCCACAATTGAACTTAATACAATAAAGAGTAGGCCCAGGATAACTTTACACAACTTACAATCAACAAATTACTAAAAGTATGGAACGAAGATTCCTCAAACACCTTAAACACTTTAAATCATAAACATGAATGAACTACAACGAGCTCTAATCTAAAATCTGAAAATTACTCACTCAAAAAAACTTGAAACAACTTTGAAACATAGGAACCATGCATATAGATGAAACAACACATAAAAGAACACTGAAATAAATGTATTCTTATATTCACTTCACCAATTTTGTAATAATTCCAGTATCCAATCCTTTACAATGAGGAGAGAACTCCTATATAGAGTTTTGAAGAATATGTCAGCCTAGAGAAAACTAAATTAGGGCTTGCAATTTAGGTCAGCTGAAACAGGTTGGCATTATCCATTTTAATTGCTCATTTAATTTTACAATAAGATATTAAAAGGTTGGCCTCAAAGATACATAAAAAATAAATAAAAAGGCCTCATGGCACAAAACTCTAGGTATGGACAACTTGAAGATCCAACTGGCTTGATGAGGTACAAAGTTCGAGGTGACCATGCTTGGCCGACCTCATCCTTTTATTTCCTTTCAAAAAGTTCTTGAACTTTACCACATACCCTACTAAGGTCGGTCTAGTCAGGAATTGGAATAAACCTCAATATTAACTTAATTGACTTTACTTCCTCTTCATATTTAATTAAGGTTTTATCCCAATCCAAGTGCAACCCCTGATATCTATCCAAATTTGAAATATATACTGCCGCATCTTCCAACTGATTTGATGTCATAGGTCCATCCTTAGCCAGTGAATAAACCTCATGCCACCATTTCTTTAATTGGTCACTCTTCAAATTCTTATTGCCAAACTTATTTCTTCCTATTACAATCTCCAAGAATGAAATGCAACTATCTAAAATCTCTTTCACCTTATTCTAGATTTGAACAACTTTCTTTGAAGCCTCAACCATGAGCTCCTTTCTAAACTCAAATGATTCTACCCACTCCCTTGTCTCTTGCTCCTTGTCAGAATGTACACACTGATGAGGTGATTGAGGAGCAGTGGTTTCTGTGATAGTATCTTTAACATTTTCACTTTCCACAACAGATGGCTCATCTACAGCTCCTTCTGGCTCTTTAACTGTTTGCTTGGTATCTTCTACATTAGAAGTTGAAACCTTGGGATTTGGAGAATTCTTTCTAAAATATACTTATGTCTTGTCTCCAGAGCTTTCTATCTCAATTTATTTTTCCTAAGTTTCACCTTCTCCATTGTTCTTAGTTTTCCTTGATTTCTTTGAAGGTGAACCCTTATCTCCTTTGACAAGTCTTCTTTTCTTGGAAGGTTGAGCCTTTGTAGTTTCTTTAGCAATCTCCTTAGTATACTTCCTTATTTTTGGAATAGGCTACCTCTTAAGCTTTTCCCAGTCAATGGCGGGAAGAGGCTTGTTCTGAAACAACACATAATCATGATACTACATTGGATCCTCATCATCATCAATTTGATCAGGTACTTGAGTCATTATATGAAGTCTGATCATTCTTAATAAGAGCCTAGAACATTTCCTCTTAATTACCTCATGCTCATCCCTGCAATTGGCCCAATAGGCCTCAATATTATCTTTATGCCATTATTCTCTATTGGCCATCCTCTGGGCTATTCCATGTGGATCAAAAATACCTCTAGTTGAATGAAGACTCAAGTCTAAGTGATTCATCTCTATCTTTGAATGATGGGAACTCTGGATAGAAGGGAAAGCCTCCAAGCTACCAATCCTTAAAGGGAACTTTGAACCAACCCCTTGTTTTATGCATTTCCTTCAAAATGGCATCAAATGCTATCAGTTTCCTTGTCAACTCTAGTAATATCACCTTATCTATGGGATACCTAAAAAGCCTGTAAGATACCTTAGGGCTCCAATGAATTTTTATGTATGAAAACTTGGGAAACTAAATGAACCAATATCCATATTTCTTAATAAAATCCATTGACTTTATAGAAATCCTCATACGATGAGCATCTTGCAAGGTTCTTGCTATATACATTTTGAAGGCATCATTAACCCTTCTATAATTGGAAGTTTTCAAGTGTAACTGAGGGAATACATCATAAACTCTATCTTTTTCTATTGTTCCTTTGTAGCTCAAACTCCTATATCTATAAATCCTTGCAAGCATATATACTACATAAGAAGTCATAGTAAATGTCTTTGTATCTTGTACCTTTCTCAATTGCATATCTAGGTTATCACTAATTGTGCCTACCCAATGATAATGTACTCCATTCTCAATCTGTGATATGATATAAAACATCCACTCTTCAAATATAAAATCCTTCTCCAAACCCATCACTCTACTGAGAAGAGTGATCATATCATTGTATTCCAACTTAAAATCACTCCTATGTAACTATTTAGGTAGATTGGAATAGTGAGACTTAGGTTTTTCAATCCAAGACTTGTTCATAATCTCCATTGCCTTAGCTAGATCAAAATCATAGAAGTGTTGTGCTATCTGCAAGTTCACCTTCACCAAATTTTGATGTGAGCCAATATTGAGGGCTTCAGCTATAGATTTTTCAGTCAAGTTTTCCATTACCCTGCCTTAGGGACCAACAATCACCCTCTTATCTAAATCATAGTGCTTTGCACATTCACTAACCAATTCATGGCATTGCACTGAAGGTGGAAATCCAACAACTTGTGCCAACCCTATATGTACTAGTGTTTTAGCCAGAGGATTAGGTGCATATAAATGCATCATTTTCTTAAAATCCTCATAATCTACATGCCCCATGTTGGTGTCTCCAACTTTAGCCCAATGGGAAATGATATTTGACTCAAAAATTTTCCCTTGAAATCATACTAGAATGCAAAGAAAAATCATCAATCACATTATTGCATCACTAATTTCAACATCAAAGCACATATGCAATCCGTGATCAATAATAAGTTATCCTTAAAATCCATATAATCAAATGATAACCCCTTAAGATCAAACTTCAAACATATTTCAGGTTTTTTGGAGCCTCGCGGATTTTGGACTTCGAAGGATTTCGGGGATTCCAAACCCTCAAGAATTCTAGGAAGAAGGAATCCTCGGGATTTTCATGAGTAAGCGGATTTCGTGAAGAACAAAACACTTAGCCAAATTTAAAATGAAAAATCATAAAAAATCATTCATATGACTCAAAGGCATGAGAAGACCTAAAATAAAATCGTTAAAGCACAATCCTCCCATTTAACATATCTTATAGCTTGATGAAATGAAAGTCACAATGTCTCATGAAATTCATCTATGAAAGTCAAAGACTCAGGAAATCCAGTGCGAAGTGGATTTAGCGAAAGAGTACCATTTTAGGAATCTGTCTCGAGAAGGATTCTACATGACACAATTTATCATGGATTTCCCACACAAGCGGATTTAGTGAGGAGCATTTTTTTGGGTTTTCCTTGAGTGAAGGGAATCCATGAAGAGTTATCTCTTGGGTTTTTCCAAAGTCGAAGGATTCCATGAAAAATGTAGCCTCAATAATTTCTAAGTCCAAATGATTTAGTGAAATGTGCTTTCATACTTTTAAGGGTTCCATAATGATTTTAAACTTAAACAATTTAAAACATTAAACTATTATTCAATCACGACCTAACCACTCAAATGCAATCACAAAGTTATGATCATGACTTGATCCCTAATCGATTTAAACTTCAAGTGTTCTCAATATCAAGCCAAAGCAAAGTAGGGTTTAATGAACATGCATCTATCAATCCCAAATCAGTGCAAAGGTAATTGAATCCCTTAATAATAAAGCTTCACATGGTTCATTGATGCCCTAGTTTATATAAAATCAAATTGGAATCAACAAATGCATGAATCAATTACTCGAAACAAAACCCTAATTAACTTAAGATGCCCTAATTCATGTTCTTACTTCAAATGCATATGAAAAGGCATAAAAAATCAACTTTGAAGCAAGATTTAAATTAAAGCTCAAATAGAACCACCACAACAATAACCATTTTCAAAAAATGAATTGCAATTAAGTCCAAATGCAAATGCAAATTCGAAATAATATGGGCTTAAAATCATAACATTGAAACCAAACATAGAATGCCATTCAAATTGAGATCATAATCAAATGAGCCTTTGAAATCCATCTCATGTGAGATTAAAAAAGAGGTCCAAAATATTACCTTGCAACCCAGACAATGGCGATTGAGCTGAAAACTTATGCCCAAGAACCTTAGCCGGTTGATCATTGAAATCCACCAGAGCAAAATCCAAATTTCAAATCGCTAAACACACTTTACAAATCCTCAAGATGCAAACACTCAAAATGTTGAATGAATAATAACCCCCAAAAATACATAAATCATACCATAAATATTCATAAAAGAAAGGATTAATGACTAGTTACCCCTTCACAGAGATCCATAAATTCTTTGACAAGACACTTAAGGAAAGATCGAGAAATTCAGTGTACCAAGGAATTCAAGGAATCCATGAATTGAAGGATTTCACGAAAACGAGAAATTCACAAATTCTGTGACAACCCAGATTTAGCCAACCAGAAGACTTAAGGAAATCTAGTCCAAAAAGGATTTAGCAAAAAGAAATTTTAGGGAATCCATGAATCGAAGGATTTAGAGAAAACACGCGACTTTGAGTAATCTGACCCCTTGCGAATTTTGCAAAACTCTCCCATACTTAGCCAATTCTAATGCCAATTCAAATCCCAATGAAATTAATGACCTCCAGCATCAAACATAAGATCCATTGCTACAAAATGAACACACCTAAAGTGCAGATAAAATTATTAAAGCTCAACAAGTGAAGTGAATCAAAATTTCAAGGACCTATCCCTTAAGCGGAAATGGAAAAACCTAATACAAAAAAAAAGAAAGAAAGAAAGAAAAGTGGGCCCCTGCCTCCGGTGGGGTGTATGTGTGAAAATAGCACAACAAAAACCAAAGAAAACATTTAATATTTTACTCCTAACCCTTTACACCACACAAAATAGGGCTAGGACAAAGTCACCATACTCGACTTGTGTTGAATGAACAAGAAAAATGAGAGGAGAGTGAATCAATTGTATCTTATCAAAACATCAAAACCCTCATTAACATTCAAATCCACATGCATTCATTAAACACTTATTCTGTTATGAAGATTTAACATGAAAAGAAAATAACAAAAATTGAAACAACTTTAACACCATGCATAAGAGAACACCAAATTTATGTGGAAAACCAAAGGAGGGAAAAACCACAGTGAGGATTAGCTCACAATATAAGTAATTGCAAAATTGGTTGCAAAGGCTCACTTCCAGAAGGGGCACACTACCCTGAAAGACTCAGAACTGAGGCTCACTTCTAGAATAGAAAAAGAATATGGAGAAGAAATGTTACAAATAGAACATGATCTCAATGCAATAGAAAATCCACCATAATAGCTCCAACACCTTTGCAATTTGTTTGAATGATTGTAGACACCTTCTTCTCACTACATTCAGTAATCCAACACTTGAAATTTTGCACTTCTTTTCTCAATTTCATACCTTATAACTCTATAATTCAAATCACAAACTTCACACTTTCATCTATCTTGACCTCCTTCAACAATTGAACTCATACTTATACCATCCTCAACCTTGAAACCCTTTCCAAGGTTGGCTATGCACCTCAAACATGCAAAATTCAAATTAGGTTGGTGCCAAACACTTCTGTGTTGGATAGAAGTGAATGCATACCACATAAAAACTTAATTGGGACCCAAATCAACAACACCACTTAACCACATGCTACCACAAACAATATTTATCCTTCATATGTAGTGTAAACACCAGGTCGATCGTTACCCGTGAAAACATCATTAAAATTTTAAGTAGATACTTCCTCAAACCAAAGGATGACTTGTGAACCACACACCATGCTTGAACATGATCTAGAATATTCCTCAAAAAAATTGAAATCTAACAAACTCCTTCGCAACAACTTTCACCCGAAGAATGTACAAACCTAGTACACTCAGACAACTCTTCTATACATTATTACTTGAGAAATTATCTTCCAATGAACCAAACCTAAAATCCTCTTGACTGAGGTAAACTACCAGCACCATCAACAGTCCTTCAGAATTATAAGACCTAAAGCATAACTAAGGAGAAACATGGAGCAGAAATATTTCTCCCAGACACCTCAATAATGTACAATCATACACTGGTGAACACAACTTCTATTGTATGATGATCTAGCATACCATATCTTGAATATAACATCTTTGAACACCTCTCACCAACATATCTAAATAACATAAGCAGATCATCAAGCTAAAAGAAATGCAAAGTAAAACCATAACATCTCTATGTAACCTAAAACAACACTGCAACACATTGTTTCCTCTTTTTATCAAATTTTATCAAGAGCACTTGGAAAACAAGAACCAGAGACACATCCACATCATCTTCATCACTACTATGTCCATAGATAGAAACTTATAAAATTAGAAACAAAGGTTAACACCAATAGCTTAACTAATGACAACATAATGCAACAAATCAAAGCATAGACAACACCAACTATTCATCTTCAACACCAATCTCCTTCAACACATACGGTTGACATAAATGACAAGATTTTTGACATCAATGACAACACCAATCTGCACATACTTGCAATAATTTCCCCCTTTTTCATTGATGGAAACACATGATGTGAAAAACCATCAAAGACATAATAGCTCTGAACATACTTGTTTCCTTTTCACTTTTCTCTTTACTCACTCTCCCCCTTACATGATTCTCTCTCTATATTATAACTTATTATGCTCCACATGATTCTCTCCCCCCCTAATAACTTTCTCTTTTTCACATGATTCCCTCTCCTCCTTTGACATTACACCACTGCTCTGCAACAATTTTTCATTATAGCTCTAAATACTCCCCCTTAGGAGCACACACCAATCTGTAACAATCTACAATACCACTACCTACTCCCCCTGAGAGGTAGCCACCATCATCAATCCAGAATAAGGGATACATCTTGATATCCATTGGATTGATGCATCACCTTATACATCTAGTTCAAAGAAGGAGGGCCAATAACCCCCAACTTCTCCCAAATATACTCAAAAGTATCCTTAGGAAGAGCCTTTGTGAATATGTTAGCAATTTGATACTTTGTAGGCACATATTCAAGCTTCACTTCATTCTCCAAATCTTTTTCTCTTAGAAAGTGATATCTAATTGAAATATGTTTTATCCTTGAATGCATCACTGGATTCTTTGAAATGTTTATTGCACTTTTATTGTCACAAAATATAGAAATAGGATCATCATACACCACTCTGATGTCCTTCAATGTTTTCCTCATCCATAACACTTGTGTGCAACAAGATGTTGTTGCAATGTACTTAGCCTCTGCATTAGATAAAGAAATTGAATCTTGTTTCTTACTTATCCATGACACCAATCTACATCCAAGAAAGAATGCACCACCACTTACCTTTTTTTTCATCCACACAACCAGGCCAATTTGCATCTGTGTAAGAACTCAATGTGAAATTAGTATCCTTTGGATACCACAAGCCATGATATGGATTTCCCTTTAGGTATTTGAATATCCTCTTTACTATTGCAACATGTGACTCTCTAGGATCTTCTTGAAATCTAGCCACAAGACAAACTACATGCATGATATCCGATCTAGTAGCAATTAGATACAATAGTCCACCAATCATAGATATGTACTTGCTCTGATCAACCTTAGGGGATTCATCATTCTTGATCAATTTGCAACCAGTAACCATATGAGTACATACTGGTTTGGAGTCTTCCATTCCAAACTTCTTTAACATTTCTTTGACATACTTTGACTTTGAAATGAATATGCCTTTATTTGTTTGATTGATTTGTAGCCCAAGGAAGAAATTCATCTCCCCAAACATAGACATCTCAAACTATTTTTTTATCTCTTCTGCAAACTTTTTACACACAGCTTCATTTCCTCCAAATATTATGTCATCAACATACACAACTACAATCAAGATTTGATATTTTTCAACCTTAAAGTAAAGACTACTATTTGTGGTACCTTTATTGAATCCTTGTTGTATCAAATACTTATCCAACCTTGCATACCAAGCTTTAGGAGCTTGCTTGAATCCATACACTTCCTTCTTCAATCTATAGACCATATTAGCTTTATCTAATAGGTGAAATCCTTCTGGTTGTTTCATGTATACTTCTTCTAATTCTCCATTCAAGAAAGTAGACTTCACATCCATCTAATAAAATTTGAAATCCTTATGTGCTAAAAATGCTAAAAACATCTTGATTGCTTCTATTCTAGCTGCTAGAGAAAATGTCTCCTCAAAGTCTATTCATTTCACTTGTGAGTAGCCCTTACACACAAGCCTTGCCTTGTTTCTGTTGGAAGATTGTCATTGATGATGTTGTCCTGAAACATGAGCATGATATGTACATTTTGCATGATACAACGTTGTCATTGATGTCAACATTGTTTTGGATCATTCTAGCATGATTCATAAGTGTTTTTGAAGACATTTGTATAGGATAAGTTGGTCTGGAAAGTATAGCTACACAAAAATTTGTCTAAGTATCAAGCCTGCCAGTACAGTGGTTCAATACATCATTTTTTGGGTCCACACTCCACCACAAGTAGATATATCTCTATGTGATTCTAACAATAAATTGGCGACCCTCAAATGCCTCTAAATCCAAAATATTTTGTTTCGTGAAGTATTTTGGAAAATATGAATAACAAAGTTCAGTTATGTATATTGCAGTTAGATCTTGTATCGTATGTCGGCGTGGGAGATTCCACATTTCTTTGTGGACAAATATTTTGTGTTGTGATGTTGAAGACAAGCTTCAAGATGTTAGTTGAGTGGTAATTCTAGATGGGATCAAGTTTTGAGTTCCACATGTGGTGTATTGGGTGCATAGATGAAGGTTTTTGTGTTTAGGTCTTACTTGGGGCCGACCTAACACATTTGAAGGATTAATATGTGTTGTAATCTTATGTAGGACCTATATTAGGTCTATCTTGACCTATCTTGAGGTGAATTTAATTTTGAATTATTTCGCAAGATGTGGATGAAATATTTTGAGGATGACAAGTTCAAATTTTGTGTGTTACTTCCAATTAGGCTGACCTAATTGAAGTTACACTTGATGTGGATATATATAGGAGCTTGTTTTTGGTGTTTTTTAGTAGTGCAAGTGATAAGTGATAGATGACATGTATGGTGTTCCACCTACATTTTTGTAATGTGAATGTGAACAGAGTTGTGCAAATTGTGTGAATTCAAAGTAGAGCAGTGCATTGATCCAGATCAATGAATAGATTGATTTTGTACTTCATTGGAATTGTAATTCAGCATATGATAGATGTTATTATATCAATTCAATAGGTTCTTAATTCTATCTTATTCTCTGTGGATAGTGAGTCCACCTGCAGTGAACATTTCTATAATATACTATATTCGGATATAATATATTGTGAGCTAAACCTCACTGTGGTTTTTCCCATTTTGGGTTTTCCACGTAAAAATCTTGGTGTTCATGTGTTATGTGATTTTGTGCATGTTTCATGATTTCATTCATTATTGCAGTTGAATATGTTTTGGTAACCAGATGGCTAATGTCTAAATGGTTTAACAGAATACTAATTCACCCCCCTCTCAGTATTTTGGGTGCTCAATAATTGGTATAAGAGCTTGGATCCCTGGAAGGAGCTTGACCGCTCTGGGAAGATCTTGGGGATTGAACACATGGCTGATCAAAATTTTCCAATTCCTCTAGAAGAGATTCCTACTATTGAATACATAGAAGAAGATTACATGATTGAAAAAGAAGAACTTAAAGTTGCTCTTGAATATCTTAACAAAGTTGAAGATGAAAACAAATATCTAAAGGAAAATCTTAAAGAGGCAAATGAGTGCATCGGAAAATTGAGAGAGCAAATCAAGAAGTTCAAAGAAAGGCATAAGGAAGATGATGAACAATTGAAGCAAGCAAATGAAGATATCACCAAACTAAAAGTGCAAGTGGAAGAAAAGAAAAGAGTTGAGGAATTTCTAAATGCAATGGTGGAAAGAAAATCTAATGACTACATAAGGCTTGAGAAAGAAGTGGTAAACCTAAGATCATATCTAGAGAAAGAAAGAAGTCATGAAGAAAATATTAAGACAAGTTCTACAATGCTTGATGAGTTGATTGCAAGTCAGAAAGCATCTAGAGATAAAGGTGTTCAAGGGCTTGAAAAAGGAGAAATCTCAAAAGAAAATCAAACACCTAACACAAAGAAGAATGAACCAAAAAATACCAAAGACAAGAAGAACAATGGCAAGATCTGGAATCAAAGAAACAATGCTAGAAGGACCTCTATCAAACAACTGAATGCTCAAAGGTACCCATCTTTCAATGGTTTTTTCTATTCTTGCAATAAATTTGGATATAGAGCAATGGAATGTAGAAGTAGAATGAATAAGAATGTTTCATCCTTTACTAGTCAATTCTTTACATGCAAAATATTTGGACATAAAGCAAATGAATGCAAAAATCAAATGATGAATGGATATAACAATGGTATAATGATTCAATATTTCAATGGTTATTGTTATACATGCTATGGATTTGGAAATAGAGCTAATCAATTCAGATCTAGAATGAATGGAAGGAATGATTCCCAGAGAAATGTCATATGCAACAATTGCAATAGGCCTAGACATATTGCTAAATTTTGCAGAAGCAAAAACACAAGGAAGGATAATTTGGTAAAGAAGAATGAACTAGTCAAGAAGGTTGATCCAGTTGAGGTAAATAATGAAATGGAAAAGAGCTGGAGAAAGAAAGAAGAGATTGAGAACAAGGAGGAGTCTATACCATCCTTCGGTGCAGATGTTTCCTCTGGTAACTAAGTCAAATGCTTGGCTTAGGGGGAGCTTTAATGGATATCTTATATCCCCTGCTAGAAAAGAGGTGTTGAAGCTACAACATGAAGATGTGTCAAGAATAATGGAATGCTTAATCTATTGGAGAACATCGCGAAAGTAAATATGCTAATGTAGATATTTGTGGAGCTTGAGAAAGTGACTATGGATATAGTTTTTAGAGTTACTAGCTTTATTATTTGAAGCATTTATTGCCAAATTAGGTCAAATAAAAGGGTTAAAAGTGAATTTTCTAAGGAAATTTTATTTCATCAAAATAATTTGAAGGAAAATAAAAGATCAAGAAGTGAATTTGAAGAGTTCAAAGAGATTTCAAGTTGCAAAGCATCAAAACCCTAGTTCATCGAGCAAAGTAAAAGGTATTTAGCAATCCTTGTATACCCTAGTTTTCTAGAGTTATTGCTTGAAGGAAATTTGAATACATTTTACTATGGAGATACAAAAATTTGTAGATTTTTCTCAAAAGAAACAACCTAAGTTCAAAGATACCCCACTAGAGTCATAGAAGATGACCCTCTAGGCACATTTTCACATATATCTTTTGGGGATTTTCCAACTAAAGACATCAGGGCATACATTCATGGTAATATGGATGAACACTCTCCCAGAAAATTATTGGACCTATGGATGAATGAGTTAACTAGATATTATTACACTTTGAAGCCAAAGTACAAAGCCCTAACTAAGAAGAAATTAGATGTATGGTAATAGTTTCTAAATTTTAGCTATGATGAGAAGTATGTCAGAATGGCCCTAAGTAGAATTCACAACCAATTTGTGTGGACTAAGGGACCTCATATGATTACTAAGGAATTTATTAGAGAGATAACTAGTTTATGGTCCACCAAACCAGTTATAGTCTTGAAATACATCAAAAACAAGTATGTAATGGAGATAATGGGTGCTACATTTGATCAAAGAGCCCTCACAGTAAACCCTATCAGGAGCCCAACAGTTAGATATGAAACTATGCTTATTGGATACAAGATTTACTTTAACAATAGTGACAATTTGGTCTTTTCCACCGTAATTCATGTGGCACAAGACATGGTTGAGAAAAATGTTGATTATGACCTCTATGAGTTTCTCCAACAACAATTAATGGAGAATTTGAAGGAAACTAAGAAGAAGATGTATGTGTTCAAGTATGACACATTGGTAATGTGTTTACTCTTTTACTTTTTGAGGGAATTTATTGTGGTTGGTAATGTCAATTGGTCAAGTGCAAGGCCTATAGCACATCAAATATGAGATTATATGAGAGGTCTTGGAGATATGAATGCTCAAGATGATGTCCTTGCAGCCTTTTTTGCAGTGTTCTAAAGAAGAATGAATGAGAGATAGAGGATTCCCAAAACTATTATGGAAAAATATAAGAATGACATCACTTTCTTGGTTTCCATATATTTTTACATAATAGAAGCAATGAAACCTAGGACCATTTGGGTTCCATAACTAGGTTATGAAGTGTTAGAGGTAAAATTTGTTGGTTGTGTAGAAGTGTTATTAAATATTCCTAAAGATCCCAACAATCAAAGGTATGGGAACTATGAAGAAATGTCAATAGAAATTCACCTGGAATTTAAGAAACCATGGATAAGGAAAAATGTTGATGTTGTGGTAGACATATATGCCAAAGAGATTGGAATTTCAAAAGAAAAAGTTAGGTTTTCCAGAGAAAGAGCTAGAGTTGATAAGGCTACAAAAAAATCCTCCAATAACTCAAGAAGATCAGGAAGATTTGCTACTACATCTCTACCTACAGATGGT
The DNA here is from genome assembly GCA_007258455.2 of Sequoia sempervirens. Lineage (NCBI taxonomy): Eukaryota > Viridiplantae > Streptophyta > Pinopsida > Cupressales > Cupressaceae > Sequoia > Sequoia sempervirens. Next base: position 413,339,554 of record VDFB02058242.1, read on the forward strand.
GAGAAGAGGAAATCCATAGATAGCCCTCCAGTAAGGGAGAAACCCCCTCTGGTAGTTCACGCCACCAAGATAGAAGCAAAGAAAACTACCACTGTAGTACCCTCTATTGTTTCTACAAGGATAGTGAAGCAAAAAGCTTCAAGACAAAAGAAAATTGGCATCAATATTGTTGAGGAAAAATAATTGGAAGAGGATGAAGCCCCTCTAATCAGAAAAAGAAAGAGAATTCATATTTTGGATACAGATAGGGAGAAGGAAGTGAAGAAAGAGAAAGAATGATTAAGAATATAGAAGAGGGAAAAGGTGAAGGAAGCCAACGAGGCTTCTCTGGAGAAGAATAAAAAAGAAACAAAGAAGCTTCCAGAAAAAGAAAAGAGGCAAAAGAAACCTAAGAGATCTCACTCCCCTATGAAGGTTGAAGCACTTTTCAATAGTATAGTGAAAAATGAGATGCTAAAGGATACAATAGAATTGTACAAGGAAGCTCATGAGGTAGATCAAACTAACATAATTAAAGCTATAGCTCAATAAATTGTTGTGTTTAAGGTAGATGTGCAGAATATATGGAAGGATATACCAAATGATGTGTGGTATTTTTTTTTAAAAGAAGAGAGGATGCAATCATGGAATATGAGAAGATGAAAGATGAAGCTCTTGAGAGAGTCAGTGCTCCCCTAACTAAAGTAGACTAGGCCACATTGGCTATCATATACATCAATGAGCTTAGAACAAAATAGAAGGTACAAATTCTTATGGGAATGACTCAGAAGGATCATGATATGATTTGAAAAGAGTGTAATGACAAGGCTAATGAACTTGTACAAAATTTAGGTCTACTCCCAAAAAATGAAGAAGGCTTAAATGATGACTTCGGTGCTCTGAAACACATTAAGAAAGAAGATATGTACACATATGATGCTCAACATGAGCATGATATTAATGATGAAGTCACTGATGCAGAGAAAATTCTAGAAAATACTCCTCCAGATACAAAAGAACCAGTGCAAGAAAATGTGGAAGTTGCAAAGGTTGTAGAGGAAACTTCATAAGATAACCCTTCCATTCCTTCAAATAAACTAATCAAGACAATAAAGAGACATATATTCCTCCGGTAGACACAAAAAAAACTTCCGATGAAGGTGAAAAGCATGGTGTTGATAAAGAACAACTACAAGTAAATGAAGAGAACAAGGGAAGAGAAGATTGTGAGAAGGAAGGATAAGAAGACAAAAATGAAGAGAATGAGCAAGAAGAAGAGAACAAAGATAATAGAGATGAAGAGGAAAAGGCTAATGAAGACAAGGATAAAGCCCCTAGTGAAAACGATAAGGCAGAGGAATAGAAGAAAGCTAAGTATGGGAAGGATGAAGAAACTAAATAAAACTTGGAGTTTCATAAATCTTTTGGTAATCCGTTGAAAAATATCTTGTATATGCAAGTAAGGTTCCAACCGATTGTCTCATCTCAATTGTTTCAATTTCCCATGCAACAAGTGTAGTCTTGGATAAAATTTCTCCCATACACAAGTTGTAGCTAGGTGATATGTTTCACACATCAAAAAGAAAATAAATAATTGAAACACATCAAAAGTGTGTAGAATTAATGGATGAATTTGTGATATCATTATAAGAGATAACCCCCAATACAAACATTGATACATCATTATTTGCAAATATGGATAATTTCAAGTTCTTGATTGATTCCTTCAAGGAATATGCCTCCATACTAAAATTTCAAGTAGAAACAAAAGTTGAGGCAAGGCTTGCAAAAAATAAATTATTGGATATTACAAAGAAGTGTGCATTTTCACACAAAAAATTTGAAGAAAGTTTGAAGGATTTACAAGCCCATGAGGAAGAAGCAAAGACCTTATTTTTGTATTGTATGAAGTGGTCGGATGCCACACAAAGGATAAAGGATGTCATGGATGCAATTGAGACACAAGTAAGCAATGCATTAAGTGCTTATGATCAAGTACAAGATAGAGATGATTAGACCTGGACTGCTATAGTGGACCTACATGACAAATTATTTACACTGCAAAGCCATAAAGAAGAAATAATCAGACAGTTTGAGAAAATAAGAGACTTGGTGAATATGAAGTATATATTTGTCTCCAGTTCCCTTGCCAATACACATAATATTTCAAAGATAAATATAATTACTCCCAGTACTTTAGAAGAAGGAGAGGAAACCTTGGTTGAGTTTGAGTCAGTATAGAACACTTGCATCAGTAAAGAAACATTAGGAAGAAGGTAAATCTGCTTGGAAAGTTATCTTACAGAAGCTTCAAGGGACACATCTTTAGGTTGACAGTTTCTATTTCTATGCATTTTTCAAGTTTTTCAAGTTTTTCATATTCTTTTGTAAATATGCGGATGATATAGAAGTCTTGAGTTAACTTCCTAAGGGGGAGTTAGTACTTTCTTTCAGTTATTTTTGTTTATGCATATGTTTGAGGTGGAATATACAAGTGTTGCTACCAGTACACCCTTTTCCATTGATGTCAAAGGAGGAGATTTACTTAGTGAGATATTTGGGGAGATATTTTTTTGGAGAATGTTCAAATTTTTGGAGAGCATGTTGTCATCAATGACAAAGGGGGAGATTGTTGGAAGATTGTCATTGATGATTTTTTTTGGAAACATGAGCATGGTATGTAAATTTTGCATGATCTAGTTTTGTCATTGATGTCAACATTTTTGTGGATCATTCTAGCATGATTCAGAATTGTTTTTGAAGATATTTTTATAGGATAAGTTCACTAGTACACAACCAACAATATATGACTAAATAAACTACTAAAAATTGCGTATAAATGACTAATTTTAGTCACGTGACTATTAGTGGTTTATTTGTAGTCATTTATAACACAAACAAATTTATGACAACTATTTTAGTCATTTATTTAGTCATGGTAATGATTTATTTAGTCATATATTTAGTCATTGATTGTTGTTAACTGGTCATTTATTTAGTCATGGTAGTCATTAATTTAGTCATATATTTAGTCATTAATTTAGTCATTACTTTAGTCATATATTTAGTCATATATTTAGTCATATATTTAGTAATTAATTTAGTCATTACTTTAGTCATATATTTAGTCATTAATTTAGTCATTTTTATTTACTAGTTTCCATTAATTGGTAGTAAATATAGTCATGAAATGAATAATTTATTAAATACCATAAATTTTATAATGCAAAACTAACATAATATTAAACTTGAACTAAAACATAAAAGCACATAAAAATATTAAATATACGAACAATCTACAACATTCTAGAATTAAAAGATTGATTCAACATCATGATGAATACATGTAATCTATAATAAAAAAATTAATCCAAATATATATATATCAAGTTACAAGATGTGAAAGTTGTCTAAGAGTTTCCAACTCTTTCAAATACACCATGATAATTAAGATCCTTGAACAACACATTCAAAATACTGCATAAAGCAGTGAGCCAAGATGTCTAACATTAACTAGTACATGATAAACATGTTCAACTATGTCATTTTTTGCAAATATTTTAGTGGCCATCGTGTGAAGGTTTCCTCTTTCTCTTTCAGACAAACAAATCCATCTATTTTGTCTTCATAAGCAAGGCATATGTTACTTGTGACCTTTAAAATGTTTACATTTGCATCTCTTGTTCCTTTCAAGTTGACTCCATGTACAATAGATAGGGAGTGAATCCGTCCAATGCCCACAACATCACCATCAAACGGATCCAACACCCTAACTTTATCCACTTCTTTGAGTTTATCAATATATTTCTACAAAAAGAAAGAAAAATAACACATTATATTGCATAGGTAATGAATACCCTTGTTTTCATAATAAAAAAACCATTACTTAAATAGTACTTGCATGTGTGTGTTAAAATAATTGCAATGATCAATCTAATTTACTAAAAAACCAGCACTCATAGCAGTACTTACAATGTTACTATTAGCTTCATGCTAATAAGATAAAAAGGCCAAAAATATAAGCACTACATTACCATGCACACATACCAGACACATAAGATTATGACAACACTGTTACACATAAAAAAGGTAGCTAATGCACAAAAACAAAGAATGCAATATGAGAGCACTACTACTACTGCTGCAAGGTGAAGGTGAAATACATTGGGATGTACAAAAACAGTGGCATTAAAGCTCTGAAACATAACCCCATGCATGCAGTCAACATAACCCTATTAATGATCACATATAAGAGAAGAACAAAGAATAAAATGTATCAAGACAACATGTGACATCCATTAAGAGCATTCATTGAGGAAACAATGTAGTCCTTTCTCTGTGGCTTTCATAATAGCAGTAAAGGAGTAACAAATAAGGTTGGATGTAGAGGTCACATAAATAATAGAGAAAGAGCCTTTCACTATTATAAAATAGTGTAAGAGTATGCAAAAAAAAGTAAGGAATGATGTCCAATGAACAAGTAGTAGTATCAATGAGTTTCATGGCTGTAGTTGTGAGTTTAGTGCAAGGGCAACAAGTTTTATGGCTGTAACAAGTTTAATGGATCGAGCAGCAAATATCATTACTAAACAACAATAAGACATTAAGAGAAAGCAACAAGAATATCAAAAGAAACTTTTTTTTAATAACAACAACCATAATGAAGAGTTAACAATAGATCCGTGAAGGAAAGAACAACAAGAATCATAAGAAGCACGCTAAGTTCAAGATGTTGACAAGGTCAATTACAATACCCTAAAACACAGTCAAGCATCATAAAGTATTGAAGTTGCCAACAATCCCCACTGAAAAGTGACAAAGTAGGTACAATGATTGTTCTATGGGTTACATTCAATGTTTTAGTTGTCTATTCAGTGTTCTATAAGCTTGTTCACTATTTGGGATCATAACAGTTATTAATACATGAAGCGTTTCAAAATCAAGGAAAAGTAATGTTTCATAGCACTCACCTCAAGTTCAGCACCACTAGTACTATCAATATCATGCACATACTCCTCGAGTTCAGCATAATCATTTTCAACATTATCCTAAAGTTGTGTAGCTTTTTCAAGAGCTCTATTGATAGGGTATTTTCCTTTTTGTTATGCTTTCATATAATTTCCCTGCATGTGGTTTAATCATCATGCAAAGTTAATATAAGTCAAGTAAAGAATGCAAAAGGTATAAATTTTTGTCCACAACAACTATGATTGACATCAAGGCATTCTTGTTTTCATGTTGCTTTGATAAAATTGCTCTGCATGTAGTTTAACCATCAAGCAAAAAAAAAATCCATATGAGGAGTAATTCATTTAAAAAATAGTCAACAGAGCCTTTCCAAGCATAAAATTCATAGTATACAGTCATATTTCATGAATATTCTAAGTTATACAAGGAAAAGGGTAGCATGCTATAGGTCTGTAGTACCCCTCCATTTATGCTTATACTTTCTGCTATTATATTTTCACACTGTTAGACTATGATACTTTGTTTGGATATTTTGATCGCTGGTTTTGAGCGATAGTGGATTTATTCTGTGACATGATGATAGATTATATTGTGATATTTGATTTTTGGTATGTTTTGAGGTAGTTTAGATGTTTACTTTCAGTTGATTATTGTTATGTACATGTTTATGATGGACTAACAGTTATTTATTTCGTCAGTCTGATGTGATGTGTATTGGTGTGGAGAACGGAATCGCATCACTCGCTTGTGAGTGCCCTGTGATATCTGTGATTTTCTCCGCACGGTGTGCCTATACAATGGTTTATATATATATATATGCATGTTATTCGCTTGGTTGCAGGAATTGCAGGTACATGACATCGACTCCACCTGGGTACTCGGGTCTGAGCGTGTCAAGACTCAATGGATATGTTGATCAGGAGATAATAGTTTGGTTTATCCTAGTCTAGTCTATAACCCGGTCGTAGTACATCGTCTGTTTTAGTTCAGAGTCATAGGATTGTTTTGTATTTTTCTATTTGGTTTAATTGCTTGAAAGAAAAATGTCAATTTAAATAATAGTTAATTATGTTTTATTTACTGTTATTTAAATTAATTTTTAAATGTTGAAGAATTTGGTTGCTTGTTATTTAATTAATTAATTAGCTTGTTTGGTTAAATGGTTTGATCTTAAAAGATTAAATTTATTTAATTAAATAAATTAATTAATTAAATTAAATTGTTTTAAAATTGTGTGTGAATAGATTCTATAAATAAATTAATATATATTTGGAAATTGTAAATTTAAATCAAATAAAATAAATGCATGTAAATTGAAATTTGAATATGTAAATTTAAAATTAAAAATGAATTGATTTCATGCAAATCTTGAAAGGCAAGATTGCCGAGAAGTGGTTGAGAAGATATTTTGCACTTCTTGACATGTGTGCCAGTGCATTTATTGATTATTGTTGAGGAAATTTGTTCACGGAGGTTATTTTGGATCTGGGGAAAAACACAGAGGCTATTCAATTTTCCTCATGGGAAGAAAATATCAGAGCTTTGCAAAATTTCTATGTTTGTGTTATTTTGGAAATTTGTATACTTGTGGAAGATCCCTTTGGTGGGAAATTTTTGGTGTTGGTTGTAGCTTTTCTTTGATTTGGGGGTTTCTCTGGAGAAGCTTTTGGAAATTGTACACTATAGGCAAGAGGATTTCTTCTACAGGAACTTTCTATTTACAGGTATTTTTCGTGTTTTTTTTTAGTTTCTTTGTTTATGAAAAGAAAATTTGTTTGTTAGAATCCCATTTTCTTGGCAATTGCTTGTAGAAAATCTTTTGTTGAAATTTGTTATTTGTCTGCAAGAATTTTCAAGAACTTAGATAAGCAAAAGAAAAAATTCAAAACAAGATTCATATTGAAAACCTCTGTGAAAATTTTAGAAAAGAAAATTGAGGAATTGATTTTGAGTAAATGTTTATTGTTTTAAAATTGAAAACCTATTGAAATTAAATTGAAAATTTGTGAGGAAAATAACCCTGTACAATGATAATTTTCTCAATTTTCTGTAAAAAAATTTATCAGAAAATGATCTATGTATTTGAAAGTTCTTTGATATTTTATTTATAAATATATATACATAAATATATATATATATATATATTGTTGTGAAATTATATGAAAAAATTTGTTCTGGAATCGCCGTACGGAATTCATATTAATTTTCGTTTAAGCGAAATTGTATTTCGCAAATTTTAAATTGTATTTTACCAGGAATAAATGTTAAATTTATTTTTATACAGTTATGGAAGGGGGCCGCGGGGCTACCTCCACAGCCGCCCCCATATGGGGCGACGGCTGTGGAGGCAGCCGACGCTGCCTTCACAGGTAGCGGCGACTGTCTCACAGCCGCCTCCCCATACGGGGAAGGCTGTAAACACAGCTGCGGGCTGTGTTCTGTGCAAAACTTGCGACTGTGAAAACACAATCGTGTGATTTCCGCGTTTGATATTTTATTTAAAATAAAATTTAAATGTTCGGTGAAATCCGATTTAGGGTTTCAATGATATATTTAATACTTATATATATGTGTGTATATATATTTTATATATATATATATATATTTATTAATATATATATATATATGTATGTATATATGTAAATATATATATTTAATGTTGAGAATATTTGATTTAAAATATTAATGTAAAAAAAATTATTTTAAAAAGTGAGAAATAAGAATTTGTTGTATTTAGATAGTTATGCATATAATGTTTTCAATGAGATTAATTGTTAAATGTTTTAAGAACTGTTGTTAAGAAAAGAAAAAAAAAGATTAGAAAAAGATACTTTCTCTCTTTCAAATTTTATGACAGGATTTAATATATCCCAATGATAGACGTGTATTTGTTTAAGGTTGTTTAAACTTTTATTGGGTTAAAAGGGGGAAATTTATCTTTATGTGATTTTAAGTCTTCCAATTCCAGTCTTTTTAAGGGAGTGAATTTGACTTTGGTTCCATGTGATTGAACAAGAGTAGGGTAGTGCACCTGATTTTGTGAACGAATTGTAATGTACATTGTGGTATATTTGGTATTATATGTTGAATTGTGCACTTTGTCTACCCTAGATAGTGAACCTAGAATACCTTTGTTATGTTTAGGGGAGTGGCTTTTTGTAAGGGCCGACACACAAAGTGGTGTCAGGGTAACTTACAAAGAGTTAGTAAGTCAATGATAACTAAAGTACACAGCAGTTAGATTTAAAATCCTTAATAATATTTTTATGCCTCGCTTATGACTCTTGAGCTACTTCAGTCTTGAGTATAAGATGAGAAGGCCTGGAATGGCAAATCGATGTCTTGTTTCTTCAAAAAGACATTCGATTCCGCAATAATTAGCATTGGGGCCGGGTTTCGTAAGAGGTTACCAGGGTAACCCATGTTGGGGGCCAGGACCTAGGAAGAAACATCAGGGTAACCTTTGCAATATTGTGATGACACTCCACCTAAAATAACAGTTAACTTTGTGTAAGTAGTACATTCAATTGTCAAAGAATCTGGAAGCAATGTAACCATTAGTTTGTTATGTACTAGTGTCTAGGGTTAGTAGATTATGTCTAGGTAACCATATTACTATCTCCTAGCATGGGGGGTGGACCTACGGGTACCACATGGTTGGGTGGAACGTGCACCTTACTCCGTTGGGTCCCCAGTTTTGTGATCATGGCATCGAGAGCTTCATGGATGGAGAGCTCGCACTTGGAAACTTATGTATACTTTCTTTATTGCATTATTGTAAACTTGTATTGTATAACATCCCTCAATTGTTATGAGGCGAACAATGTAAATGTAATTGCAATTATTATTGAACTACTTCATCAGATGGATGAGTAATGTATTATTTTATCAAATGCAATGTAAGGAAACAAGTTTGTACTTTATGTTATCTTGAATGGAGTTTCAAATGATATGCAATGTTTATCTTTATGTTATTAATTAATTTGTGCAATGCGAAATACTAAAGTCGTCTATGGAAACTCAAAGTAGTGTAACATCGCGTAACTTAACGAATGTATGCAACTAATTAACTTAATAATTATACTTTAAAAAAAAATTATTACACTTTTATACACAATTGCAACATTCTTTAGGTTATTATGACGGGGCATTACAGATTGGTATCAAAGCCAAGGTTACAAACACTGGACGCTCTGGGTAATCACGAGCCCATTAGGTTGACCTAGTACATAGTGTCACAAACTATTCGCCTTTGTTGAATAGTATCTAAGACTCATTATTGTTATGTGTAGGAACATGCCTAGGCGAGGAGGAAGAGGTCGTGGTAGAGGTCGAGGTGGAGGCCGAGGGCCAATCCCTCAGGTTACTCCCCCTCTGAGCCCTCATCACAGTGATCAGGTAGAACAGATGGATCAGAGGAATGAGGGACAAAATCCTGTACAGTCAGGAGTAGAGGGTCCTCAGATACATCCTCTATTAGAGGAGGTCTTAGCTCGTCTTGGACCTAGACAGGAAGATGAGCAAGACGTTTTCAAAGAGAGAGATAGATCTCCTAGGAGAGTAGATGACTCAGCACATCAGGAAGCTATTACTGCTAGACACATGAGGGATTTACTGAGAGCACACCCTCCTACCTTTGATGGTTCAAGAGGTGGCTTAGAGGCAAAGACCTGGCTACTAGATTTGGGTAGATGCTTTTCCATGCACCCATACGGTAGCAATACCCGTGCCAGATGTGCTATCATGCATCTGAGAGGATTCGCCTCTACTTGGTGGCGCTTGGAGGAGCAGAAGCTCCACTTAGATATTGGGTCAGTGTCTTGAGAGATGTTTCTCAAGAGGTTTAGAGCACGGTTCCTATCGGAACACTGGAGGCAGCGATGGGCTGACGAGTTCCATGATCTACGTCAGTTAGCTATTTCTGTAGAGCAATACGAACGTAGGTTCTATGAACTCAAGCAGTATGCTGGTATTGGTGATGATGAGCCTATGCTAGTTTAGCACTTCATTAGGGGTTTAAATGCCCGCATAAGTGGTGGTGTCTGAGTCTTTGAGCCAAAGACTATGGAATTTGTGGTGGAGAAGGCTCACATAGTTGAGGAGAACCTTGTTATGGCGTTAGGTGGTCACACAGGAGTGCAAATTGGCAGTGCTCCTGCAGTAGGTTTTAGTCCACGGGGTGGACAGGCACAGACAGGTGGTTCCTCTAGGAACCAACAGACACCCACAAAGGGTGGGCAGCAACAACAACAACGAACACCTCAAAAGAACAATAACCCTCAACCACAACAAGGAAATAGTCCTCAAACAGGAAAGGGTCGCAACTAGTGGTGCAACAAGCGCAATAGGCAAGATCAGCCTGTACAGAGTGCTCAGTCTACCATCAGTAGGGGTAGTTTTCAGCAATCCAATGCACCTTCGGGTGGCAGAGGATTTGGTAGAGGCACAGGTTGTTACTCATGTGGGCAGCAGGGACACATAGCTAGGCAGTGTCTGATGAGAGGTCCTACTGGTTTTGGGCCTTGACCTACAGTTTCAGAGCCTACAGTGGGTGATGGAGGATGATTACATACAGTATATGCTGCGGTTAATGACCGCCAAGCCGATCACCAGAACACAGTGGTCGAGACTTCAGGTAAGTTACATGGTGTTAATGTTTCCATTCTTTTTTATTCCGGAGCTACCGACTCCTTTATTTCATTGACCATCATAGACCATTGTGGTCTTGTGGCGGTAAAGCAAGGTGGTAAGTGGCAAGTCGAATTCGCCTCTGGGGTGAAAGTAGCAGTAGAAAACTTAGTACATAATTGTGAACTTAAAATTGGTACGTTAACTACTTTAGTAGATTTATACGTTACACCCTTAGGATCATATGACATAGTACTAGGTATGGATTGGTTAGCATCTTATCATGCTGTAATTGACTGTCAACTTAAGACAGTTAGTTGTATTAATGATCTAGGTGCGAAAGTGGAAATTATAGGTGTTCAAAGACCTATCTCTTTGCGGATGATATCTGCTATGCAATTAAAGAGATGTCTTCGTCAGGGAAGTCAACTGTTTGCAACAACAGTTACTGATTTGGAAGAAGGTGAGAGTCGAGAGGTATCTCTTGATGATCATCCTATTCTTAGGGAATTCGCAGATGTGTTTCCCGATGACATACCTGGAATGCCACCGAAGAGGGATATTGACTTTAGAGTTGACCTAGTTCCTGGAGCTGAGCCTATATCTAGAGCTCCTTATAGAATGACAACTCAGGAGTTAGAGGAACTTCGTATCCAATTAGAGGAACTATTAGAAAAGGGTTTCATTCGTCCTAGTGTTTCCCCTTGGGGAGCACCTGTTATCTTCGTAAAGAAGAAGGACGGATCTCTTAGGCTGTGCATTGACTATCGTCAATTGAACAAGGTTACAATTAAGAATCATTATCCTTTGCCTAGAATCGATGATCTTTTTGATCAAATTAAGGGAGCTAATGTGTTCTCTAAAATCGATTTGAAATCCAGTTACCATCAATTGCGTATAGCCGAAGCAGACATTCATAAAACTGCTTTTCGAACTCGTTATGGGCATTACAAATTCACAGTAGTACCATTTGGGTTAACGAATGCACCATCAATATTCATGAGTTTAATGAATGGTGTTTTTCGTACATACCTTGATCGCTTTGTCTTGGTATTTCTCGATGATATTTTAGTTTATTCAAGAAACATGAAGGAACATGAAGAACACTTGAGACAAGTATTGCAATGTTTAAGGGAAAATCAATTGTATGCAAACCTGAAGAAGTGTGATTTCTTTCAAACTGAGATTAAATATCTTGGACATGTGATATTTGGTAAAGGTATTGATGTGGATCCTTCAAAGATCCAAGCTATTGTAGATTGGCCCACGCCTACTAATGTAGGTGAAGTTCATAGTTTTATGGGTCTAGCTGGTTACTATAGGCAGTTTGTAGAGGGATTTTCTAGAATCGGTCATCCTATTACTTCTCTTCAAAGGAAAGGGAAGAAGTTTGTTTGGACAGAGCAATGTCAGTTGGATTTTCAAACTCTTAAAGAAAATTTGACTAATGCGCCTATACTAATTGTTCCTAATCCTACTAAGGATTTTGTGGTTTGCACAGATGCATCCTTAGAGGGTTTGGGAGCAGTTTTGATGCAAGATGGGCGTGTGATTGCATATGAGTCTCGCAAACTCAAAGATCACGAATTAAACTATCCCACTCATGATTTAGAACTAGCTGCAGTAGTGCATGCATTAGTTCGATGGAGGCATTTCTTATTAGGTCATCGTTTCGAACTTCATACTGATCACCGTAGTCTACAATACATCTTTACGCAACCTAACTTGAATGCTAGGTAGAGACGGTGGATGGAGTTCTTGTGTGAGTACGATTTTGAAGTGAGATATGTTCAGGGAAAAGAGAACATAGTGGTTGACGCTCTTAGTCGTCGTCGACATGAAATTTCTGCTACTACTCTTGAAGTAGATTTGAGAGGTCAAATAGTAGCTGCACTTCCTACTGATAGATTGTATTAGGAAGTGAGGTTGGAGATTGAATCTGGTAGACCTTTAGAAGGTCAATTTGCAGGGTATGTCCTAGAATTGGATGGTATATTACGGCATTTAGGTCGTATTTATGTACCTCATTTCGAAGGTCTTTGTACATTAATTATGACTGAAGCTCATCGAGCTCCGTATTCAGCTCATCCAGGAGTCAAGAAAATGCATGCTGATCTTCGGCAATTGTATTTCTGGCCTGGTATGAAACGTGATATTGCTAACTATGTATCGAGATGTCTTGAATGCCAGCGAGTTAAAGCTAAGCATCAACATCCTACTGGATTATTGTAGCCACATCTCATTCCTGAATGGAAATAGGATATTATATCCGTTGACTTTATTGTGGGGTTACCTACGTCATCACATCGACATGATGCCAATATGGTAACTATTGACCGTTTGACTAAAGTAGCTCACTTCTCGCCAGTACGATCATCATACAATGCTTCATCTGTAGCTAGGATATTTATGGAGGACATAGTTAGATTGCATGGGATTCCTCGTAGGATTATATCAGATAGAGATCATGTATTTACTTCAGCCCTATGAACCTCGTTACAACATGCTCTAGGCACCCAGTTGAACTTTAGTTCAGTGTATCATCCTCAAACTGACGGACAAACGGAAAGAGTTAATCAAATATTAGAGGATATGCTTAGGATGTATGTAATGGACCAACAATCACGTTGGGAGGATTATCTGTACTTAGTAGAATTCGCTTATAACAATGGATATCAGAGTTCTATAGGTATGCCACCATTTCAGGCATTATACGGTCGTCCTTGTCGAACTCCATTAAGTTGGGATCGACTAGAGGATAGAGTGTTACTTGGACCTGAGATGCTTCGAGACATGGAGCAACAGGTTGACCGTATTAGAGAACATTTGATAGCAGCACAGGATAGGCAAAAGAAATATGTCGATGTGCATAGGATAGACCGACAGTTTGCTGTTGGTGATAGAGTGTTTCTTCGAGTGCGACCGCGAAAGAGTCCAATCCGTTATGGAAAAGGCTCTAAGCTGGCGCCTCGTTTCGTTGGGCCATTTGAGATTTTAGAGAGAATTTGTCCCGTGGCGTATCGACTTGCCTTAAAACCCAGTTTGTCTCTTATTCATGATGTTTTTCACGTATCAGTTCTTAGACCATATCATCCCGACATATCTCATGTACTTGATTGGAATGCGTTACCGGTAGAGGACGTGCAACTGGCTTCGGAGCCCGTGGCCATTCTACAGTGCCGGACGCTCGGTCTCAGGGGTTGAGACGTTGATCAGGTGAGGGTCCAATGGGATCCTAGCCATGAGGCTTCTGCTACCTGGGAGGATGCGACACGCATGAGGGAACTTTATCCCTATCTGTTCGCAGGCTTTCAGGAGCAAGCCTGATCCTAGGGGGGGAGGATGTAGTACCCCTCCATTTATGCTTATGCTTTCTGCTGTTATGTTTTCACACTGTTAGACTATGATACTTTGTTTGGATATTTTGATCGCTGGTTTTGAATGATAGTGGATTTATTCTGTGACATGATGATACATTATATTGCGATATTTGATTTCTGGTATGTTTTGAGGTAGTTTAGATGTTTACTTTCAGTTGATTATTGCTATGTACATGTTAATGATGGACTAACAGTTATTTATTTCATCAGTCTGATGTGACGTGTATTGGTGTGGAGAACGGAATCGCATCACTCGCTTGCGAGTGTCCTGTGATATCTGTGATTTTCTCCGCACGGTGTGCCTGTACAATGGTTTATATATATATGCATGTTATTCGCTTGGTTGCAGGAATTGCAGGTACATGACACCGACTCCACTTGGGTACTTAGGTCTAAGCGTGTCAAGACTCAACAGATATGTTGATCGGGAGATAGTAGTTTGGTTTATCCTAGTCTAGTCTATAACCCGGTCGTAGTACATCGTCTGTTTTAGTTCAGAGTCATAGGATTGTTTTGTATTTTTCTGTTTGGTTTAATTGCTTGAAAGGAAAATGTCAATTTAAATAATAGTTAATTATGTTTTATTTACTGTTATTTAAATTAATTTTTAAATGTTGAAGAATTTGGTTGCTTGTTATTTAATTAATTAATTAGCTTGTTTGGTTAAATGGTTTGATCTTAAAAGATTAAATTAATTAATTAAATTAAATTGTTTTAAAATTGTGTGTGAATAGATTCTATAAATAAATTAATATATATTTGGAAATTGTAAATTTAAATCAAATAAAATAAATGCATGTAAATTGAAATTTGAATATGTAAATTTAAAATTAAAAATGAATTGATTTCATGCAAATCTTGAAAGGCAAGATTGCCGAGAAGTGGTTGAGAAGATATTTGGCACTTCTCGACATGTGTGCCAGTGCATTTATTGATTATTGTTGAGGAAATTTGTTCACAGAGGTTATTTTGGATATGGGGAAAAACACAAAGGCTATTCAATTTTCCTCACGGGAAGAAAATATCAGAGCTTTGCAAAATTTCTCTATTTGTGTTATTTTGGAAATTTGTATACTTGTGGAAGATCCCTTTGGTGGGAAATTATTGGTGTTGTTTGTAGTTTTTCTTTGATTTGGGGGTTTCTCTGGAGAAGCTTTTGGAAATTGTACGCTACAGGCAAGAGGATTTCTTCTACAGGTAGCTTTCTATTTACAGGTATTTTTCGTGTTTTTTTTTAGTTTCTTTGTTTATGAAAAGAAAATCTGTTTGTTAGAATCCCATTTTCTTGACAATTGCTTGTAGAAAATCTTCTGTTGAAATCTGTTATTTGTCTGCAAGAATTTTCAAGAACTTAGATAAGCAAAAGAAAAAATTCAAAACAAGATTCATATTGAAAACCTCTGTGAAAATTTTAGAAAAGAAAATTGGGGAATTGATTTTGAGTAAATGTTTATTGTTTTAAAATTGAAAACCTATTGAAATTAAATTGAAAATTTGTGAGGAAAATAACCCTGTACAATGATAATTTTCTCAATTTTCTGTAAAAAAATTTATCAGAAAATGATCTCTGTATTTGAAAGTTCTTTGATATTTTATTTATAAATATATATATATATATATATTGTTGTGAAATTATATGAAAAAATTTATTATGGAATCGCCGTACGAAATTCATATTAATTTTCGTTTAAGCGAAATTGTATTTCGTAGATTTTAAATTGTATTTTACCAGGAATAAATGTTAAATTTATTTTTATACAGTTATGGAAGGGGACCGCAGGGCTACCCCCACAGCCACCCCCATATGGGGCGACGGCTGTGGAGGCAGCCGGCGCTGCCTCCACAGGCAGCTGCGGCTGTCTCACAGCCGCCTCCCCATACGGGGAAGGCTGTAAACACAGCCTCGGGCTGTGTTCTGTGCAAAACTTGCAACTATGAAAAACATCTTTAGGGTTTCAATGATATATTTAATACTTATATATACATGTGTATATATATGTATATATATATACATGTATATATATATATACATGTATATATATATATATACATTATATATATATACATGTATATATATATACATTATATATATATACATGTATATATATATATACATATATATATATATATATATATATATATATATATATATATATATATATATGTATATATATATATATGTATATATATATGTATTTATATTAATATATATATATGTGTTATATATGTAAATATATATATATATATGTATTGTATATATATATTTAATGTTGAGAATATTTGATTTAAAATATTAATGTAAAAAAAATTATTTTAAAAAGTGAGAAATAAGAATTTGTTGTATTTAGATAGTTATGCATATAATGTTTTCAATGAGCTTAATTGTTAAATGTTTTAAGAACTGTTGTTAAGAAAAGAAAAAAAAAATAGAAATAGATACTTTCTCTCTTTCAAATTTTATGACAGGATTTAATATATCCCAATGATAGATGTGTATTTGTTTAAGGTTGTTTTAAACTTTTATTGGGTTAAAAGGGGGAAATTTATCTTTATGTGATTTTAAGTCTTCCAGTTTAGTCTTTTTAAGGGAGTGAATTTGACTTTGGTTCCATGTGATTGAACAAGAGTAGGGTAGTGCACCTGATTTTGTGAAGAATTGTAATGTACATTGTGTTATATTTGGTATTATATGTTGAATTGTGCACTTTGTCTACCCTAGATAGTGAACCTAGAATACCTTTGTTATGTTTAGGGGAGTGGCTTTTTGTAAGGGCCGACACACAAAGTGGTGTCAGGGTAACTTACAAAGAGTTAGTAAGTCAGTGATAACTAAAGTACACAGTAGTTAGATTTAAAATCCTTAATAAAATGTTTACGCCTTGCTTATGACTCTTGAGCTACTTCAGTCTTGAGTATAAGATGAGAAGGCCTGGAATGGAAAATCGATGTCTTGTTTCTTCAAAAGACATTCGATTCCGCAATAATTAGCATTGGGGCCGGGTTTTGTAAGAGGTTACCAGGGTAACCCATGTTGGGGGCCGGGACCTAGGAAGAAACATCAGGGTAACCTTTGCAATATTGTGATGACACTCCACCTAAATTAATAGTTAACTTTGTGTAAGTAGTATATTCAATTGTCAAAGAATTTGGAAGCAATGTAACCATTAGTTTGTTATGTACTAGTGTCTAGGGTTAGTAGATTATGTCTAGGTAACCATATTACTATCTCCTAGCATGGGGGGTGGACCTATGGGTACCACATGGTTGGGTGGAACATGCACCTTACTCCGTTGGGTCCCCAGTTTTGTGATCATGGCATCGAGAGCTTCATGGATGGAGAGCTCACACTTGGAAACTTATGTATACTTTCTTTATTGCATTATTGTAAACTTGTATTGTATAACATCCCTCAATTGTTATGAGGTGAACAATGTAAATGTAATTGTAATTATTATTGAACTACTTCATTAGATGGATGAGTAATGTATTATTTTATCAAATGCAATGTAAGGAAACAAGTTTGTACTTTATGTTATCTTGAATGGAGTTTCAAATGATATGCAATGTTTATCTTTATGTTATTAATTAATTTGTGCAATGTGAAATACTAAAGTCATCTATGGAAACTCAAAGTAGTGTAAGGTCGAGTAACTTAACGAATGTATGCAACTAATTAACTTAATAATTATACTTTAAAAAAAAATTATTACACTTTTATACACAATTGCAACATTCCTTAGGTTATTATGACGGGGCATTACAAGGTCACTTTCATTGGGCCACAATCATACACCCCCTTGATAGTAAGAAGTAGCTATAAAAACATACAAAGTAAGACAATTATGAATAGCTCAACAAAGAAAAAACAACAATAAGAGTAAGACAATTAATAGTATTTTTGTCACACCTCAAATCTAGCAAGGCAGGAAAAATGGAATTTCTCATGACAATTCATTGAAAAGATAAAATAAATGATGCCAATTTCTAACTCACAAACCCCTCACCTTTTCAAACACCCATTATTGTCTACAAAAAAATATCACAAAATCTCTTTGGTTCTCTTTGGACCAACAACATCAAAATTGGACTTCAACACTATCCTACTTGGCCAATTAGGCCTATTTTGCGAAGCAACACCTCTTTAATCTTCCTCTCAAACCCAAAACTTAATTGGGAACTCTTAACAAGGAAAAAAAACCTCAAATTTCCCAACTCTTACATTGAGACACATCCTCCAAGTCTCTTATTCATGAAACCCTCATTTTTAGTCATTCCAAGGGGGTTTTAATGAAAATTTGGTTTCCCAACCTTCCCACACTCCAACAACTCCTCAAACACCTCTTATAAAGCCCGAAAAAACTTATTCTAACATCAGATATTTTTTCTCCCAAGTTTCACAACCATTACCATACTCAAACCTCTCAATTTCACTCAAAAACCACACTTTTTCACCTCTAGGGCATCATACCCAAAGCCTCAAATGACCTCCCTCACCCCTGAAACCACTTGGACACCTTATTCCTACTTGATACCCACCCATTCCACCAAGTTAAAGTGATTACAATAGGTGGAATGGGTGAAAATCCATTTTTCTAGACTCACAAACCCCCAACTCTGTCTTTACAAACCTGTTTCAGCAATTTGACTACAAAATGCACAAAACTCTTTAAGAATCCACCAAATCAGAAACAAATTGAAGTTCACTCACCCAACCACCTAATTCAATGCAAAACAGAACAAGGAAACCCTGTATGGGCAAGTACAGAAGCTTGGAACTATAAACAATCAGAAATTTCTGAAAAAAGAACATAATTGTTGAAATTTTATGTGACAAGATCCATTTTGTAGACCACATCATAGCAGTAAAAATATTTTGGGGAAAAAATAAACAAACCAAAAGTATAAGATTTTTTGAAAAAATTGGGAAAAAGTCTAGAAAAAGTCAGCAAAAAATCAAATTTAAAAAAAGGTAAAATAATAGAACAAGAGATAAAATCTATTTTTTTGAAATTGAAACACATTTCCATAGCATAGAGACATAGAGAGAAAATAAAATAAAGAGTTTAACCAATGAATTGTAAAAAATAGATTTGTATAGTTTATATTCATATTATTGATTACATTGCATTGTACATCTTTCAAACTCAAAGCATTACTTCACATTGCATAACTAATAACTAGATGTTGATAGATGACAAAATTTCAATTACAATATTGTTGGATGATGTGGTTGTGTTGCTGATATGTGGTTGTCATTGATGTCAACACTATTAGCACTAATGTATTGAAGGTTGTATATGTCGAGGATATTAAGAAAATTGTAAAAGAAAGTATTGCAGGTTCTCAGTGGTTCAGTGAAGGTCATGAAGGTGTCGTGCTAAGTACGTTGATGATCGGTCATTGTGGATTAAAGGATTTATTGATGTTTGTATCTAGTTTATCCACCGAAAGTTTCAAAGGTCCACGTGAATATTTGGTCTTGTTATGAATAGTTGTGTTCTGTCAATGTTTTTGTGGTTTCAGTTGTGTTCCTGATTAGAGTTGGTATGATTCTAGTAATCTCAGTTGTTGCAGATGTTTCTCTATTGTTTCTTGATACTCATGGATGTTTCTAGATCGTGTTATATTTTTGTTGCACGTCCACATTGATCGGTGTGCTCGTGGTTAGTGATTTTTCTCTTGTATGTTCAATTTTTGTGTTCTTGGCCGACATGGTGGTTGTAGCGTGTTGTGGATCCTTGAAGGTTAAAATTTGAATGTTTGGTGTGCTCAAGGAGGTTGTTTTAAGTCTTCATTACACTGTGGCCAATGGTGTTTGATTCGCATTGAAAATTTATTTGTAAATTTGGCCTGACATTATGCATATGTTTTATATTATGTTTTATATTTTGTTTTGGCCTGACAAGAGTGAAGTGTGTGAGTCCTGTGTGTGAATATTGTCCAGATCATTCGAAGGTAGAGCAAAGTTTGAAGAAGAGTGAAGAAGGTTGAAGAAGTGTTCATGTGCATAACTGGAACTGTAACTTGGCATTATCAGATGTTATTTTCTCAGTTCACAATCTGGATGGTTTTAATCTGAATCTTTCTTGGGTAGTGATCCCTCTTGTAATTGAGCAGTGAGCTCTAGGTAGTGTGCCTGATTGCATGTGCATTCCCACTGATACTTCTTTATACTTTTAATAGGGTATAATCTTGTGGACTAACATCCACCATGGTTTTTTCCCTAACAGGGTTTCCACGTAAAAAATTCTTGGTGTTCTATGTGTGTCTGATGTGCTGATTATTTGTGATTTATTGTTCATTCATCAGATCTAAGATTAATGTTAAATTAAGTTTGAAAATTTAAACATTCTATGACAATTGATTCACCCCCCCTCTCAATTGTCCATTACAAACTCAACCTAAGGAGTTATGCAATTACTTCACGTTGTATAAACTAATAACTAGGAACAGCTGCCAATTGCATTTTCTTGTCATGGCATTCTATGAGACCACATTTCTTTGAGGCATTTTTTCAAACAGTTCACTACCTTGTCTATGCTACCACATTTTTCATACATGTCTACTAAAGCATTTTTTCAAATAGTTCACTGCCTTGTTGCTATGGCTAAAAACCTAAAACAAGTGCTTTCAAACAAGCTATGGATGCTTGGAAAAAATTGATCAAAAGCATAATAGTAAGAAATAGCATAGACAAAGCAGTGAACTCTTTGAACAAATGCCTCAAAGAAATGAGGTCTCATGGTGATGGAATGCCATGACAATCAAAAGCAATTTGATTGTCATGGCATTCCATCACCATGAAACCTCATTTCTTTGAGGCATTTTTTCAAAGAGTTCACTGCCTTGTCTATGCTAACACATTTTTCATACATGTCTATCAAAGCATTTTATCAAATAGTTCATTTCCTTGTTGCTATGGCTAAAAGCCTAAAACAGTGCTTTCAAACAAGCTATAGATGCTTGCAAAAATCTATCAAAGCATAATAGTAAGAAATAGCATAGACAAGGCAATGAACTGTTTGAAAAATAATACTCAAAGAAATGTGGTCTCATTAATGGAATGCCATGACAATCAAATTTCTATGGATTGTCATGGCATTCCATCACCATGAGACCACATTTCTTTGAGGCATTTTTTCAAATAGTTCACTGCCTTGTCTATGCTACCACATTTTTCATACATGTTTACCAAAGCATTTTATCAAATAGATCACTCCCTTGCTGCTATGGATAAAAGCCTAAAATAGGTGCTTCCAAACAAGCTATGGATGCTTGGAAAAAATATATCAAAGCATAATAATAAGCAATAGCATAGACAAGGCAGTGAACTATTCAAAAAAATTCCTCAAAGAAATGTGGTCTCAATGGTGATGGAATGCCATGACAATCTGTTGCAATTTTCTTGTCATGGAATTTGTCATGCCATTCCATCACCATGAGACCACATTTCTTTGAGGCATTTTTTCAAACAGTTCACTGCCTTGTCTATGCTACCACATTTTTCATACATGTCTACCAAAGTATTTTATCAAACAATTCACTGCCTTGCTGCTATGGCTAAAAATCCTAAAACAAGTACTTTTGAACAAGCTATGAATGCTTGGAAAAAATATATCAAAGGATAATAGTAAGCAACAAGCTATGGTCTCACGGTTTATTTTCAAGCGAAAATCAGCATGATTTTATTCACATTTTTTTGCAGGTTATAAATGCATTTTTTTTGGAAATTTTTCTATTTGAAATGGGAAAAAATCGTTGACCAAAAGGTCAAAGAGTTTTTCCAAAAATGGGGGAAAATCGTCCAGCCTGCAGATTTTTTGCATATTTCTACTTCTGTGGCCCACATTGCCAAATTGTCACACCCATAAATGAGTTTGAGACTCCATAATCTTTCCCCATTCCTAAATAAAAATTAGCACTATCGGCCTAATAATGCCTCATCAACAAAACCCCCATCATAGCCTCGTTGATGGCCTGATGAAGCAGTTAATAACCTAATATCGGTGTAATAATACCCTATTGGGCTGAATCCTAAGGCGTCCTCCTTGATAGACCGATAGAGTCAACAAAAGCAAGCACATCGTTGTAACACATGAACATCGATGGAATGAATGTTTGCATTCCCCCGATGGCCTGATATAACCATGGATTATCAGAAATTAATATAATCGGGGGAATCGGTCTTGTTTACCTTGTTCATGGGCCAAAGGTGTATTAAGGGATTGACACCCCCTTATGGTTTAAAAACCTACACTTCTGAGACCTAATAGATCATTCATTGATCTCGTAGTTATTTTTTCATAAAACTCACAGTCACAACATTTAGGACAGTCACAATGGATTTCAATGAAACAAAAGGAAAAATTTCATAGATTCACTATTCTATATATGATCATACTACTTTCCCTGGAGATCATGAGAGTAATTTTATAAAGGCATGTTGTGGAAAACATTTATGAAATTTGCAGACATCTTTAGAATACAATATAAAGATGATATAGTTGAGAATCAAAATATTGAGGGATAGCCTCTTACCTGATCTGAACCCGTGGAATCATGGTCATTCCAATGCAGAAACTATAAGCTTAATAGAGGTAGCCAACTAAGAAACTTTCTCAGTGAGACAATTTAAGAACCTCATTATATGTTGGTACTCTTCATTTGAGTTGACATGATTTGGAGAGGCTCTTACTAGGCGTTCAACAGATGGTTGTGAAATCTCCGTTGACGAACTAAATTTCATCTTGATACTAGTATTAGATTTAGTACGATCTAGTGCTACCATATAATTGAAAACGTCTTCTACACCTACTCTATTATTGTTTTCCACCTAAAATACAATGTCAATTTCAACATATAGTCAGTTCAATAAAAAATTGAAATAAATAACACAATGTAAATTGAACCAAAAATCCATACACTTACTCCACATTTGTCCATTTTGGCCTGCAACCCGCCTCGGCCAAATGTATATTCAGTCCTCACATTATCTCTTGCTATCTTGCCTCTGTTACTCTTTGTCAAATATTCTTCAAAATGCATACTTTCTTTCAATGCCTCCCACTATTTGGGAGATAGAGTGGAGTCTAACGTCTCTTTTCCCTCCATGATTTTTTTTCTACAATTGTATCTAAAACTGCTCATCAGAAGTCTCATCTTGTGCTTGTAATGTTTTCTAGAGATTTTTCCACCAACAGTGTCAAAGGCATTTTCCATTTATTTTATAACATATTCCACATTTTATGGATCTTGCTCTATAAAATTTGATTTGCAAATATCCAAATGGGTCCTACATCTTACACCCAACTCGGAGGCCCACCTTGCAGCATTTTTACCAATGGGTTCACCATCTCTTGATACCTCAACCAAGAATTGCTTCTTCCCTTATAATATTCTTTCTTTTGCATTCCTCTTTGTAGATCTGTATAAATCTTGACTCAATCTTTGTCTTTTAACATAAGCAGGCACATCTTTTGTTGAACAACTATAAATATTTATGGCTGATCCACTAATTCCATCAAAAGTTGTAGATGCGATAGGTGCACTCTCAGGCACATCAAATACAAGCGGACTATCTTTATGAATTTCATTAACTAGAACTTCATGCTCCTTGGCCACATCATGTGTGGCATGAGCAGGTAGATTAGTACTGGTCTCCACAAATTTCACTTCATCACAACTATTTTTTTCACCAACTACATTTGTTGAATCACAAAAGAGTTGGCTTCTATAAGCTAGTAGCAGTGTATCTTTACTTTCTTTTTGTTTTTTCTTTGCATTTTCCCTGCACTCTTTTTCTTGCCTATAAAACAAAAAAAAATATCATATCATGTCTTATATACATAAAGCTCTTGCCTATAAAATTTCATTAAACAATATTAAACAAATAATAGACTACTTAGTGGATTTACAACTTGCATGTTTGTCAAACCAAGATGTGATAAATATTCATTATTCTTGGCTACACATTCTTCACGAAAGCGCTCATAATTTTTCATTGGAATTTCAGCATTGTGATCACTATCATCAGATTTGTGCCTTAAATTCTTTTTCTTCATTTCCTAATGTCCAAAAAAACAATAATGTATAAATTACCAACTTAATATAGAGATAATTAATTGTAACAGAAATTCCATAAATACAAGTTTATGAGGTCTCAGTTTTAATGAACAGTCATTAAAACACGTACACAATCTAAAGCACTGAAAACAACAATTGTCATAAGATGTTGTGGGTATTTTAGTCAATGGATATTAAATAATGGTGCCCTGCAGAAATGCCAGTTGCATAAAAAACTTAGCAATATATTTGAATCAATCCATCAAATCTTTAGCAATAATGTTTTCATTCATGGTTCAATAAAAAAATATGTATTACCAAATTTTAACTCGACATGAACTTGTAGCATGGAAACCATTTTGTACAACTAAACCAATGCTTTGCTTAGGTGATAGCACCATCACTAAGAAATGTCTATGGTATTTGGTGATTCTTACTTCTGTTGTTTTGTTACATAATAATTTTTTCATAACATCCAGATACATTCATGAAGGAGTAGATTTCATGAAAAAGAATAGATATGTTGGAGTGGACAGTAAGTTACAAGTAAGGAACGCCATGATTTGAGGACTAAGTAGTCAAACAACAGTGAACTTCAAGATATATGCAAAATAGTGAAGAACATTTGATCAAAGAAAAAAAAGCAATGACCTTACAGTATATAAAGATACATATGAAACAATGATTTCTAGTGCATAAAGTCATAAACACAAATGTTGATAGCAATGATATCACTGTTAAAAAGAATGTGAAGACATCAATAATCAATGTTAAAAAGAATGTGAAGACATCAATAATCATCTACATTTCCAGCAAGATCAAAATCCTGATCACTCGTGTCTACATCTACTTGATTTTCTTCCTCATCCTCATTTGTGACATGCAATAAATTCTCTCTCCTAATTTATTCATTGGTAATCAAAATCTCTTCTTCAAACAGTCCCTCATTGTCTTCATCCACTTCTTCAAATGTTTCTTGTAAATTAACATATTTCCCATCAGGCATTACATCAACAACTTCCATGAATTTTTTTCTTGAACGAGACTCTGTTTGAATGACATATGACCAACCTGGGCTTCTTACATCATCAATTAGAAATGATTGGTTAATTTGAAGAGGGGAAACATGTAGCTCATCTGTCTTTGATAAAAATTATCGTGTATTTGCATGTACAAATCCATACTCATCAAATTATAGTGAGGATGGTCGGATCCACTTACATTTTAATAATATAGCACTATTTTCACCAAAATCCACTTTAATAATTTCTTGGATGAATCCTACATAAAATTTCTTCTCAATTTCATGAAGAAATTCAGCACTAACAACACAATCGCAATTTGTCTTTCCTTTGTCTTTTTCTTCCACTCTTAAATGACTACCATAGGCCCACATTCCACTAAAACACATAGCCCATAAATGTGGAGGTCATGAAAGCTCACTTTCCTTTGTTGTTATATCTTGACCTTCTTCTTTTGCATCACTGATTGCATTAGCAATCCATTCTTCAAATTTTGGAAAAGAGACACCTCTAATCAAATCATGACATCTGCACTTTTGAGGTCGATGTTGCACCCAAGTTTGATTCTCTTCTTCATATTTTCTACATAGAATAATGACATACAAATAGTAAGATTAATAATATAAATGTGTAAATGCAATTGAGTAAATAAATTATTTTGTAATTTTTTTTATCTGTACCACTTATCGAACGAAGATGTGTTTTGAAGAATAAAGGAATGTATTGCACTTCTTTCTTGATATGATAGCTTGAAGCAACATCCATTTCCTTCTAATACTTCACCTGCAACTCTCTCATGTTTGTCATCATCCCATACACATCGATTGATATTTTTAAAGTCCTTCATATATTCTATTCAAAATCCCATGGCCTCTTGCATTGAATATCCCTCAGACATGCTTCTTTCTAGTTTTTCCCTAGTACGGACAATTTTTTTCAAAACATTCATATATTGTTCTATAGGATACATCCATCTCGTTCTTACTGGGCCACAATTCTCTAGTTCATATTCTAGATGCATAGAAATGTTAAAGATTGCTGGTGGAAATTCTCGTTCCAATAGACAAAGGACTTCAACAACCTCCTTCCTCAAACTATCAAAGTTCGACGGATATAATACATGTAAACTCATTCTCTTTAATATTAGGCCCAACCTTATAATTACCAATCTTGGCCCCTTTGCCAAACTTGATATATTTACCACAATAGGTAAAATATTCTTGATTATGACATGATAATCATGGGTCTTGAGGCCTCTTAAGCTATTAATGTCAGTTTGGCTTCTGATATTGCTACTTACATATCCAATGGGAAAGCGAGTCTGAGACATCAACTGTAAGAATTGTGCACGTTGTTCCTTTGTCCAGACATAAGGAGCACTAAGTTTTCTATATTTTTCATTATCATATTTTTCAACCCAAATATTTTGAAAAATCTTTATTTCTTGAAAGTCTTCATGTGATGAAATAGTATCAAAAGCACCAAAAAGAGTTTCCATAATAGCATAAGCTATATTTTTCTCAGTATGCCTAATGGCTATATCGTTAAAGTATGGAAACTTATACAATATGCACAATCGTTTTACACCACTTTCATTACATGGATCATATCTACTACCATCAATCCTATCATTTTCAATAAATGAAATTCTTTTTTGTCCATTCTCAACAATGTTATCACCTATTATTAGCAATGGCACTTCACGATTCTCTTCTTGAACATTGAAAAGTGGTTTTTGTCGATGATATGGATGATCCATTTTAAGGTAAGCATGATGTCCACAATAAATACACTTACACAAACTTCTTGAGTGTCTCACAAAATCCTTAAAGTTGCAAGCAGGACATCCATGGTATCCATGAACAGAGAGACTAGACAATGTGCCATATGCAGGAAGATCATGAATCACAAACAATAAGGAAGCTCTTAAATTGAATTTGATTGAATGACCATCCCTTAAAGATTGAATTGCTTCAATTCCTTTGCACAATTCCATTAGCTCATCATATAATGGCTCTAGATAAGATTCTATTGTATTTGATGTCACACTTTTCTTTCTTGGTATAATCAATGATGACATTAAAAAAATGGTTTAGTTGCTAGCCATGGAGACAAGTTATAATTTATTAGAAACACTGGCCAAGTTGACCATTTAGTACTTTGATCTGAGAATGGGTTCACCCCATCTAGAGCCAAACCCAACTTTATATTATGAGGATCTTGAGAAAAATCAGGCCATCTGTTATCAAATTCCATCCACGTCTTAGAATCAAGCACATGCCATTTTCCATCAGTGCTCTTATTTTGGGCATGCCACTACATAAGTTCAACAATGTCTCTACACCTATACATTTAGAGTAATCATGGGATTATCTGAAAGTGGTGAAGAACCTTTCTAGGAACCACAACTGATTTCAACCCTTGTCTAAACCTCGATTCATGACATTTCAGAAATTCTCTCCCATTTGCAATATTTTTGCAAAATAATACACAACCATTCACACATGTGTGGATGTTTTCATACCCCAAGCTGAGCTTACTGATTTTCTTTTTACATTAACTTCATTTTGTTGGCAATGTGGAGTCAGCTGGTAACAATGAACTTAATAATGTCAATAACTGATCTACACTCTCATTTTTCCAACCATGCACCACTTGCAATTTAAGAATTTGAAGGATTGTTGTCAAATGACTTAACTTGCAATTAGCATACACAGGCTTTAAAGCATCGTCCATTGACTTGGATCAATCATCATTTAGACCCTCAGTCAACATTCCAACAAATTTAAACCCTTCATCAAACATTTATGCCTCTTCATCTATGTTTGGTGCCACTTCATCTATGTTTGTTGCCTCTTCATCTCTCATAGTCTGCCATTCTATCATATCTTCATAATAATTGTAGGCCCAAGGGCTTATACCACTATTCCCATATCTTATCATATGTCGATAAATCATATTTCTTTTTTTTACCTTTCATCCAAGACAATATTTACATGGACATGGATATTTGTCAATGTCCCTCTCATCAGCTACTCTCTCATCATATGCATGATATTGATCTGTAGTCAACCTTTGACGCTCATCCATCTATAATATTGTGCATTAACGTATTAATTTAGTTTCTGATTTAAAGAAAAAAAACATAAATCTGAAAACAGAGATGCCAAAACATTGTTGAAAGTAGTCACTTTTAGTACAAACCATAACAAAAAGAAGAGGATATAATGAGTCATTGTTCTAAGATCTATCTTACATTCATTTGAAGTTTTCCTACTAAGAATGGAATATGCTTGTGTTTCCTATCAACTTACTTTTGGCAATGAGGGTTTCGAATTACCTTTGAATTCACTGCAAAGGGCCTCACTAGCTTCAAATTCGTTGCAACAAACTCTGAATTCCTTGCCCGCCTTTTCAAAAGTGTCCAGGTCCTATCCAAAGAAGCTTTATTGTCCATGCAAGTGCTTCAATACCTTTCCATGAGAATAACAAACATCAACAACAATCCAATTTCATTCCCATGCCAACAATTATACATTTTACAAGTTGTCTGACTTATAAATATAGACAAGTTATGTAAACCACTATATAAATAATATTTAAAGGTTTCTCATTTCTGAATTATAATATGTTTTGAGTTTAGCTAATACAACTATTTTTTTTGGTTTTTTTTCATGGTTGTTACTCATGTAACTTGTACTTTCATATCCCTTTGAGCTGCTTTTTGTATTTCCTTCTTCTGCATTGGTTGTGTTATGAAAGTAAAACTTGAAAGTGCCCCTACTGATAAGATTTGAGTCTTTAGTTGTTTACTTTTTTTTGTGATATTTGACTTTTGAGTCTTAATATATAAGTCTAGATGTTTATCTAGATTGATGTGGATCTTAAAAATTGCAGATACTTAAAGTCAAAACATGATTGAGCCTTGAAAGTGGATTGATCCACATATAACATTATGGCGAGTGCTAGAATGTAATGCTCATTGTGGGTCATGAATGAGTGGAGGTGATACAAAATATTTAAATATACCAATAATAGTCATATGGTGTTAATCAATTAATGTAAATGTGAAATAAGGATTTATTATATATAAGTGAGTTGAAGGCCAAGAGTATTTTGTCTGATTGTCAAAGAGGACAAACTTAGCATAACCTTAAACTCATAATTAATTTTGGATCACAAGTGTTTGTGTTCAAAATAATCTCTTAGAAGTACATGATATATATCTTCTACAAGTATTTCTTGACAAGCTTATCTCTAGGTTCACCTAACTTAGAATTACATGACAGACGCTACTATGTTTTTTCCTTGGTGAGTTAGTTGTGTTCCTTTTTGTTCTTAAGGAACATCTTTGTAATTAATGTGGGTTTGTCTCTTTTGATGTGCATCCATTTCAGGCCTGCAATCAAATGGATTCTAGAGAGGCTGTGTTTGGTGGAGGCTCATTAGGTAATATTTTGGAGTAATTCTTTAATTGGAAAATATATCCTTATTTTTTATAATTTTATTCTATTTGGTAGAGTGGCTCTGGGGATAAGGATTTTAAATGTTTACACAACTCTATGAAGAAGTCATGCTTTGTTTATAAGAGTGTCTCTAGAATTTACTTCCAAATTACCATGAGAAATCCCCTGAAAACTATGGTTATAGGAGGGTGTGGGAGGTGTGCTCAGTGAATGTGATGTATATGCTATCCAAAAAACAACTGAGTTGGTTCCTACATAAGTACTTTGGACAATTCGACTAACTAGATATGCATGCATTAGTAGTTTCAAGTGTAGCAGAGCCTATTCAATCATGGGAAATGTTAGGAGATTCATTTATCTCTCTAACAAAGAGTTTTTTCAACCATTGCAAATTTGTAACTAGCTTGAAATGATATCTTCATTATTGAAGAACTAGCATTCGTCTTGTCATAATTCTTTGGCAGAACTGTAGCAACATGGGGATATTGTAAAGAATATTATAAATTAAAGGATTAACATTGATCTGGTCAAGCTAGGTAATGAACACCATATACATGTGGTATTTGTCTTCTTGGATACAACAGGCTTATTCAGTTATTCATTACTAATTCTTATTCTCTCTTATTTTTTTGTATGATCTATGCATGTTATTTTTCATTGTGCTAGTTGTTATAACTGAAAATTTTCACATTTTTCACTAGCCTTCACCCACCAATCCTCCACATTCCACAAAAATTCATCACATTTTAATTTTATGATCAACAAAAATTGTTGAAATTTGTGTGAAAAGATCCATTTTGTAGCCCACATTGCCAAATTGTCACACCCATAAATAAGTTTGAGACTCCATAAATTTTCCTCCTTTCTAAGTAAAAATTAGCACTATCGGCCTAACAATGCATCATCAACGGAACCCTCATCATAGCCTCGCTGATGGCCCAATGAAAATAGTTCATAACCTAGTATTGGTGTAACAACACCCTATCGGGCTAACTCCTAAGGCGTTCCCCCCGATAGGCCAATAGAGTCAACAAAAGTAAGCACATTGTTGTAACACATGAACATCGGTAGAACGAATGTCTACATTCCCTCGATGACCCGATATGATCATAATTTATCAAGAATTATTATATATCGGGGGAATTAATGTGTATTAGGGTAATATATTTTGGCGTTCCTCCGATAGACTGAAGGAAAATTGTTCATCAATGCAAAGGGTGGCCATCGGTGGAATAAGGATTATAGTCTCACGGATACAATGATGATGATTGATTGCTAACTGATGTGACATCTCATGGAATCATCGAGATATTTAAAAATAAATGCTTCCCTCTGATGACAAGATTGAAATGGGTGGTGTATTTATGAGCCAGAGTTGAAGTGAATTATATCACAAGTTGATTGCATAATTGTTGCACAGTTTGGAAGATTTCGCTGAGGACAGAAGCAGAAAGGAAAAGCTTGGAGTTCTCACATAGTAGAAACCAGTGGAGGTGAGACCCAAGTAAGTACACCAATCCTAGCTGAGAATTTGTATTTTTCAAAAGATTAAGAATTTGAACAATGGAGGAAAATGTAGAAAAACCCAAAGCTAAGAAACAAAAAAATGAGAAGAGACTCTTGAATCAAGACCTAATAGATCAATGCCCTGGGTTGGGGCCAAGACCTAGGAGGACTGCTCAAATGAATCCTTCAATGGATAGATTATTAGATAAACATAAAGTATTGTGGGTTATTTGGACACCACGACGCGGTTATGAGCTTTTCATGTATCATTATAGGAAATAATTTAGGTTTCAACCAGTCTGCAACCGTGGAGGTTGAACTTGGGAAGACTCATGGTGCCCAATGTGTTCATAAATGTAGAATTAAATAAAGCTCTGGCTAGCATATATGACCCCAAGAGGAGAAGTATCCAAGCACATAATGGGGTTCACATGCTTGTTATTTCTGAGGATTTAATTTCTAATGTGTTTCAGTTGGAGTGTCCTATGAACTTTCCATTCACGATTAGAGATCTCTTGACAGAGTATCACCATATGGATACCAACTACAAACGATGGAAACTACCCTTGCATAGGCCTAAGAATGAAGGAGGCCAACTCATGAGGTTTTCAAGTAATGAAAACCCTCCTTTTCATGAGGACTTGTTTGAAGAATATTTCAGATACACTTATTATTCAACTGGTCAAGTCTTGGGAGTAGAGGTCCCACCCCTCATGTCTATTTCCCCAATGGTCATAATTGCAAACATACAAAGCAATGATGTCAGGTCAATCAATTATGCTAGATACTTGGCCAATGCCCTAAACAAGGATCTTGAAAAGATTAAAAACAACAGTGAATATATTCATTTCAAACATTATTCTTTGTTTATGGATTTTCTCATGCACGAGGGACATGTTAGAAGGGTCTGGACTCAATAATTAAGAATACAAGATACATATGAAAATGGGAACCTCAAACATGTACAAATGTGGACTTCACTGTGGGATAGTCGATTTGGTAGATCTCATTATCTTTATTTTGAGGAGTTTTTTGTGAAACCATTAATGGAGTTGCTAGGATATCCATGTGATTATAACATCCCCAGAAGTGCAAAAGTTCCTAAGACCAAAGGGAAATGACCCAAGGAATAAGGTGAATCATAACTAGGGAGATTGGTATGCTTTTCTTAACTGCACAGTGATTAGGGTTTATGGGTTTGAAGGAACTCCACACTTGTTGCCATGAGTAGTTCTTGATAGAATTTCCTACTTAGAAATTGTGAGGCAACTGGCAAAATTTGATGCCAAAAACCTCAAAGGACACAATAAACAATCGATCATACCCAATACCTTATGTTTTGAAGACTTTACAGTGGTTGAAAATGAGGGATATGAGGAAATTGATGCTAAATTAGCACAGTATAACCTCCCTCTAGGTAACAAAGGAAAAAATTTGATGCAGAAGACTTTATTCACAAATCAAGGTTATCACAGGGGTTATCAAGATATGAGCATGTATTCTCAAATAAAGATATAATCAGAAACCATGATGGAGCCTCTACCACTAAAAGAATGACTGCATATAATAGGGTTATGCTTGCAAAGAAAAGGAAAAGAAGAAATGACCCATATTATTCAAAGGAATTTGGTGATATACAAGATCCTATAGCAAGGATTGACCAACTCATTGCTCATATGGATGAAGTGGTAAAGAATGTTCCTTCATTTATCTTTGATGCCCCTCATGCAACCTATTCAGGAGTGTAGGCTAAAGATATAGAGTCCTTAGATTATATCCCTTCACAGCCAACTCCTGATGTGAGTTTTTCTGTAGATGTTGATATGAGTGAAGAAGAGGATAGTGATGAGGAAAGTGATGAAGAGGAAGAGCAAGTACAACAAATAAGTGCTCATGTAATTGCATAGTATGAGCCTCCTCAGGAACAAAATGTTGTAATATTTGAAACATCAGATGAATTATCAAATGATGTTAGGGTCAAGGTTGGACAAGAGTTCATTTTTTATGGATATTTTGTTAAGTCTCCTGAGTTTAAATCATTTTTTTACGAATATAAAGGAAAGAAAATGAGACAAAAGATGCAGGATGTCACTCCTGAATGAGAAGCTACTATTTTGGAAGAATTGAAAAAAGAAATAAACAAAGAGATGGATTCCATCACTCCTGAGAGAGGGAGAGATTTACTTCAAGAAGCTGGAGTATTTCTTTTTCCCAGATGGTATATAAGCTCTACAATTATGTTTGATAGTTTCAAAAAGAGAGGAGATAAAACAATGAATTTAATAGAGGAAGCAAGTGACAAGATGTATTCAGGGTCTTGATACAATCCAAATGAGGCCACCTTGCTTATTTGGTCACTTTACCCCCATGAAAAAAGACCAGTTGTGATTGATAATCCAAACCAAATGTTTGGACATCTCTTGGTTCAAAGAGTAGGGGATACCAACCCCATGGAGACAGTAGAGTTGAATATCAATGTGGCAAAGTTCACCAAGGCACAGATTGATAAGTTGGTTAAAGAAAATGATAGGTTGACGATGGAATTAGCACATCAAAGAGAAAGATCATCTTCCTCTTCCACACCATAATTGTATCCCCCATGGCTTGAGAAAGATAAGGGAGTATTGGATGCAATGGCTGATACAACTTATTGGAAGCATTGCCACCTGAAATCTTAGGAAAAATGTAAAGAATTGGAGAAGGAAGTCAAAACCATCAAGTATAATATTGCATCTGAAATGATCAAGGGAAGATTTAATAAGATGATGAAATGTGCAGATGAATATTGGAGGAAATTTAAACAGGTACACTCAGCAATAGAGGAGAACAAATGATTACAGGGGAGAATAATCGAAAAGAGAGAAGACCTTCAAGACAAGAAAATCCTGAAAGGAAAAATAATGCAGAAACATAACAAATTGGTAGAAAAACACAATGGATATCATAATAGGCTCATGGAGGATCTCGACTGCTTCAATTCAACTCCAACACTCTATGATGATATGGGAAATCCTCGTGAATATGATGATTGGAAGGAATAGTTTAATGCACTTTTGATTAGTGCATTACAAGAGATCAATGACGAGGATATGATTTTACAAAATACTCACAAGCAGCTCAAGAAGATTATGTATAGAGAGTATGATATGAGAGAATGATCTCCAATGCAAATACTTGTGTTGAACAAGAATACATCCATCACCTCTCTACATTCAATTTTTTCCTCAACCAAACAATGGATACACCAAACATAGTAGGGAAACCATTAGGATGAAAGGAGTCAGCCGACAACATGAGCACCATATCATGGAGTAGAAGCTTTGAACAGATCTTAGGTGGTCACGGGCTTCTTCTTGGAGATTAATGGATCGATGCATTTAGTTGTTGCAATATTTCATTTTCTTAAAATTTTATGTTTAGTGATCAAACAACATGACTTTTTGTAATGGGTTTGTAGCTTGTTGCCTCTCACATATATAAGAGAGACCAAGACCCAAATAGATCATCATAACATCATTTCCATTTTAGGGTGGGCATTAGTAAGAAGATATATTGCACCATTTTTCCCATCCATCTCATATCAGAAACTACTGTTACAATGCATACTATTCAAAGATAAATATAATGGAGAAGGTTATGCATAATTGTTTATTTTCTTTCAAGTGTTCAACTATTGTGTGGATTTATATGCTTATATGCTATTTGGTTGTCTCTGAAGTGGTTTTTTATGTTATTCAAATTGAGTGTGTGGAAATACATTTAATTTGTTAATACATATTTGTTGTAGTTGTGTAACGTTGTTGACTGGTTTGGTGTGCAGAAGAATTAGAATTCCTTTTAAGAAATCAAATTTGATAGGTTCCTGTTTGGATTAAAGTCCTTTTGAATAGATTGTCTTAATTGGTTTCCTTTCACATTTGAATTAAATCCTTTCACAACTTCACAGTAGCATAAGGGGATATCACTAGGATTACTAAGAAGAGTCCAAATAACTGACATACTTGCACATTTGCATAAGGTGCAAACATTCAAAGTTCCCAACTATTTGAGTTAAGTTTAAGAGTGAATCTACCTATCTTACAGAACCCTATCTCCAAATCATCATTTATCCCTCCACTCCATCCACCCAATAGAAGTAGGCACTAGTCATAATTAGATATTACGTACAAAATACAACTCACAAACTTGAACTCTCAATTACTCTCACTAGTATTTAGTCATTAAAACTCTACATCTGCTTCATCTCACATGCCATAGTAAGTAGATTACTCAATCTAGGAACCATATCTATCTACAAATTTTCCTTATTATATAAGTATACCCACCTAGGTCTGGCAAAGCCTAAAGAGTAGAAGGTAATCATTCATGCTTACCTTGTTCATGGTCCAAAGGTGTATTAAGATATTGGCACCCCTTTATTGTTTAAAACCTACACTTTTGAGACCTAACACTAGTGATGATGGCCTAGGCTCATTTTTTTATCAAAATATATGTACGACTTCCATGGTTTAACTACATCTCATTGTCCTTTCCATGATGAGAAGGTAGAGGTAGATTTCAACAAGAGCCTCCATTGTTTGAATTGGCATCAAACAATACCTTCAACCTCAACTTATGTCATTACATATACTAACATTTCCCCAATTATCTGTAATGTTTAATGACAAAATAAGGGGCATTTAGAGCCCAATGGTACCTCCCCAATCTACATATACCTTCGGTGTTAATGAAAATCACAGGAAGAAGTGAAAGTGTTAGGAAGGTAGGTCTATTTCATCTAGACTTTTTTCATTGTCGAAATATGTCTACCTTAATTGATGCAAATTTGTTCATGAGATTTACACATGACCACTATTGCTATCTATGTTCTACTGGTTTGATATGCCCATGATTTTTTGCCTACAATACTTGACTAATGAATCTCTATGAATAACCCAAGTATAGTGCTTTAATTTCTTTCAAACATAAAGTGGGTGGTAAGTGTTGCTTTATGTGATAACCATACATGACTTAGTTAAGAAATGGGAATCTCACTTATAATATTTTATCAATGAATTGGGATCTTGTATGCAAATACATGATGTCTATCTTTTCGTTTTTCCCTTTTCAGGTGCACTCTTGAAAGCTCCTAAGTGGTTGAAGAGACCAGTTGGTGTCATTTTTGGATTTGGAGGAAAGCTTGCTTCATTTCAGCTCGGTACAACATCACAGAGTGTTGTTGGCTCTTCTAAGGTAGAGTAAAATTTATTCTTTGGTACATGTCATTAAGATGATATATGGTCTTATTTTTCTACTATTTTCATAGGTATATATACACAATCTTGTTACTGAGGACAGTCTGGTGCTTCATTCAATAGAGTTTGAAGCTTCAATAGTAGATGGTGAGAAATCATCATTGCGAGATTTGTGTGATAAGAAGTCTTTGGATTCTTAGTTAGTTATTTTTGGATACTTTTTGAATGGGATTAATAACAATTTACATTCATTTGTATTGTTTCACTTGCAAATTTTTTGTTTCTACATTGATTTAGTTTGGAAGAAGAGAGGGAGACATGGAATTTCCTAAGAGTCATGTTTGAAGATGAAAGGAATGCTAGTAAAAAGCTACTTGATCACCTTGGATTTCAAGTGCATTCAACAGAGAATCAAGACTTATAGGAAGCTCAATCTACCAACATTGATGATATTAGCAGTGAAATAATCAACAATGTCACTCTTGATGATACAACACAATTAGATCCATCAGTTTAGTCAAAAGTTGGACAAGATGTTACATCCCCCAATGAATTGGGATCCTATATGCAAATGCATGATGTCTATTTTTCATTTTTCCCTTCTCAGGTGCACTCTTGAAAGCTCCTAAATGGTTGAAGAGACCAGTTGGTGTCAGTTTTGGATTTGGAGGAAAGCTTGCTACATTTCGGCCTAGTACAGCATCACAAAGTGCTATTGGCTCTTCTGAGGTAGAGTAAAATTTATTCTTTGGTACATGTCATTAAGATGATAAATGGTCTTATTTTTCTACTATTTTCATAGGTATATATACACAATCTTGTTGCCGAGGATAGTTTGGTGCTTCGTTCAATAGAGTTTGAAGTTGCAATAGTAGATGGTGAAAAATCATCATTGCGAGATTTGTGTGATAAGAAGTCTTGAGATTCTTGGTTAGTTATTTGTGGATACTTTTTGAATGGGATTAATAACAATTTGCATTCATTTGTATTGTTTCACTTGCAAATTTTTGGTTTCTACATTGATTTAGTTTGGAAGAAGAGAGGGAGACATGGAATTTCCTAAGATTCATGTTTGAAGATGAAGGAAATGCTAGGACAAAGCTACTTGAGCACCTTGGATTTCAAGTGCAGTCAACAAAGAATCAAGACTTACAAGAAGCTCAATCTGCCAACATTGATGATATTAGAAGTGAAATAATCAACAATGCCACTCTTGATGATACAACACAATTATATCCATCAATTCAGTCAAAAGGTGGACAAGATGTTACATTCCCTAGAGACAATGGCGAGGAGTTTTTTGATAATTTGCACAATCTGAAAGAAGATTCCTCACTTCCTCTCACTAAAAATGATTTTGTTGTTGGGAAGGATACCCTAGGCCATGGAGAAGAGGTGCAACATGAAGCTACTAAAGATTCAACTGAATACTTAGAATGAGATGAAGCCATTCAAAGTTCTTTAGTTGTTGGTGATTATAAGGGAGCTTTCATGCAATTCCTATCAGCAAACAAGATGGAAGATGCACTTCTCATTGATCATGTCAGGGGGAGTTCTTTAGGGAGAAAACCCATGATGAATATAAAAGAACAATGAATTTTTCCTATCTTAATGTTATGCTTCTATACTAATTACATGGCATTTGCAATGTCTTGAAGTATTTTAATATTTTATGTTCTACCCTCCTTGTATTCAACTATCTGGATTTTAGAAGGATAACTAGCTTTGTTTATCTAAAATATAATTCTTTGTGTGGAATATTTTCTGACTTAACACTATTAGTGCAGGTGGTTTCTGCTATGGTCAATAATGATCTTATTGGCCTTGTGAATAGCAGGTCTTTGAAATCCTATAAAGAAACTCTTGCTTTACTTTGTATAGTAAGTGTTTTTTTCCTACAAAAATTATTTAAAAAGAAAATTATGTAAATTGGATAATGCAATTTTGATTTGGAGCAAATTGTACTTGACAATAATTTTTTTTTATAACTCATTTCTAATTTATGTGAGTTGTAGTTTGAAGTTTTTGATATAATGAAAAAGCGTACAAATTTATACATTGTATCATACAATTGTGTACAGTATTTTCAGACATTTATCATAGTTCTATCATAGATAGAAGACTTGGACATAAAATAGTCTTGGTAGGTTGATTTTTTACTTAAGACTTGGAGGACTCGACACAGACTTGGTAGGCTGACTTTTTGACTTGGACATTGAAGGTAGGTTTTAAAATCAAATAAACCCTACCCCATAGAGTGATGTGTGTTTTCCATTATATTTTCATTGAATTCTCTTGGAAAAGAAATAAAATTAGCTATGATGGTTTTTTGTTCACTATTTCCAATGGATTCTAAGTTTTCTTTAAGAGGCTTGGGGTTGTAAGATCAAAGGGGTCTCTTGTAGTCAATAGAGAAATAAAGTCAGTCCTTGAAGAGATTGTAACAAATATGTGATAATCACAAAGCACAAGGTTCAAGGAAATGAGATCATAATGTAAAAACAAAAGAGAAAAATTGTGTTTTTATCATAACAATGATTTTAAGGATTGACTATGAAGAACAATCATCATAAGATAGCAGTGAATACAAACAATGATAGTGCCAATGAGTTATCAATATAGTGAATAAAGAGTTCCTATTTTTAATGCATGATAACAGTAGTCCAAGGCATGCAAGGGATAGGAATGAAAGATAATATATAGAGCGAAAATAGTTGCAAATGATCACTGTTATATCAAAGCATATGAGTGTCATAGGATCATAGCAAAATGAAGGAGATAATAGCAGTTGTTATGAATTCCATGTGACCTGATATCATGCACAAAGATGTAAAAGACCATGGAACAAAGTGAAAAGGGGTCAAAGTAAATGAGATTCATTCAATGTCAGAGCAGTATCATTATATCAGTGAAAGCACAAGATTGTAACAACAATGAAGCAATGGAAAGCAAGAATAGTATATGCAACATTAGGATCACTGTCATGAAGGATGAAGATCAACATGAGGTTTCAAGATTCAATATTTCCACTTACCTTTAGATTGTAACATTGTTTAATGTCCTACCCTTTCTTGAATGATACTAGGGTTGCAACTTAGCAAACGTTGCTCAACAAGCTCTAGCATTACAAAAATGGAAACCACCACTCTTTTCATTCAATGGTTGCTTCCTTCATCAAACTTGCAATGTAATCTCAGACTAAAGATTTTGATTGATATCTTTTGTTATGGAAAACCTTAAAACGTGCGTGGGAGCTGAAATATGAAATTGTTGATTAAACTTCAAAACTTCCCTCCAATGTACAATCACAATGTTTTACACCAGAAATAAACTGCTTGAGATTCCCTCCAAATGCATACATGACCCGATCGACCAAGGCACCAAAAATACCTCTCTTTTTTTGTCTACCAAAAATACCTATTGCTAAAATGCACCGAAAAAAAACTATTGTGTGGAAGGCATGCAAAAGTTAATCTTCAATTTTAGGGGAAAAAAATCATCTATCTACATTGTCATTTTAATATAGGTTATGAAAATTAAGATAAGCATGATGTGCTCCTAAAATTACTAGAGATCAAACTTGTATAAAAAATAACATCTATAAAAATGATCAACACACAATTGATTTCATAGATTATAAAATAATTCTATTTTTAAATAATTAACAATATAAAGCCTGAAAGAGAAAAAAATTGAATACCAAAAGCGATCATTGTTATTTCTATTTCACATTATTAAGATGGTCAAGTATATCAGCAAGTGAAGATAGAAGTGAATCAATTTATTTATTTTTATTGCAATTGGATTGTTTAAATCATATTTTATTAGTGAAATTGACCACAATTGCTCTTTGATACATTTTACATGCTAACACAATAGGAAAATCAAACTGGCTTCAAATCATAGTTAAAAACATTAACGATTCATTAACATAATGAGTAATAAAAGTTAAAGAATGCAAATGTTTATAAATTTTTTTATAAAATATGTGAAGGCCTTAAGACTGCACTGAGAGGCAATGCCTTCCACGCAATAGGTATTTTTGGTGAACCAAGCAACCTAGACGACCAAATGGCCCGCTTTAGTAGGGGTCCCATGATGGGGGCTTAAGCTCTATGGATTATGATCAAATTCGAAAGAAAAAAGAATAGAGTAATAGTCATTTATTTAGTCATTAATTTAGCCATATATTTAATCATTTATTTAGTCATTTTTATTTGTCTGATATTAGTCATTTATTTAGTCATTTAGTTGTGATTTTACCCAATGACCAAATTAGTCACTTGTAAATGACCAAATTAGTCATTTATTTTCCAAATACTACTAGTGTTAGTCACATGACTAAAATTTTTAGTCACATAATCATTTATTTGCAAAATTCTACTGGTGGTTGGTCTGAAAAGTATAGCTACATAGAAATTTGTCTAAGTATCAATCCTACCAGTATAGTGGTTCAATGCATTAATTTTTGGGTCTGTACTCCACCACAAGTAGATATATCACTCTACGATTCTGACAGTAAATTGGTGACCATCAGATGCATCTAAATCCAAGAGACTTTTTTGTTTGGTAAAGTATTTTGGAAGACATGAATGACAGAGTTTAGTTTTGTATATTGCAATTAGTTCTTGTACAATATGTCAACGTGGGAAATTTTTCATTCCTTCGCGATGAATATTTATGTTGCGATGTTGAAGATAAGCTTTAAAATGTCGATTGAGTGGGAATTCCATATGGGATCAAGTTTTTAGCTCCATGTGTGGTGTATTGGGTGCAAAGATGAAGGTTTTTGTGTTTAGGTTTTACTTGGGGCCGACCTAACATGTTTGAAGGATTAATATGTTTTGTAATCTTATGTACGACCTATATTAGTTCTATCTTGACCTATCTTGAGGTGAATTGAATTTTGAATTAAGGTGTGAGATGTGGATGAAATATTTTTAGGATGAAAATTTCAAATTTTGTGTTCTACTTCCAATTAGGTTGACCTAATTGAAGTTAAACTTGATGTGGATATATATAGGAGCTTGTTTTCAATGTTTTGTTGTAGTAGTGC
Organism: Sequoia sempervirens; assembly: GCA_007258455.2. Lineage (NCBI taxonomy): Eukaryota > Viridiplantae > Streptophyta > Pinopsida > Cupressales > Cupressaceae > Sequoia > Sequoia sempervirens. The sequence goes on from VDFB02058242.1 coordinate 413,380,855, forward strand.
AAGTGATAAGTGATAGATGACATGTATGGTGGTCAACCTACATGTGTGTAATGTGAATGTGATCAGAGTTGTGTGAATTGTGTGAATTCAAAGAAGAGTAGTGCATTAATCCAGATCAGTGCATAGGTTGATTTTGTACTTCATTGGAACTGTAATCCAACATATAATAGATGTTATTGTATCAGTTCAATAGGATGTAAGCCACCCATTCTATCTTATTCTCTATGGGCAATGAGTCCACTGGATAGTGAGTCCACCTATAGTGATAATTTTTGTAATATACTATATTCGGATATAATATATTGTGAGCTAACCCTCACCATGGTTTTTCCCATTTTGGATTTTCTATGTAAAATCTTGGTGTTCATGTGTTATGTGATTTTGTGGATGTTTCATGATTTCATTCATTATTGCAATTAAATATTTTTTGGTAACTGGATGGCTAATGTCTGAATGGTTTAATAGAAAATTGATTCACCGCCCCTCTCAATATTTCAGATGTTCAATAGTTTCTTACCACTTCTCCATTCTCATTCAGTTTGTTTCAGAACACCCACTTATATCCAATTATGTTTTTTATTTTTGGTCTTGGGACAAGTTCCCAAGTCTGATTCTTCTCAATCTGCATAAATTCTTCCTCCATAGCTTTCATCCAATACTCATTCTTGCATGCCTCAATCACTATTTTGGGTTCAAATTTAGAAAGTAGACACAAATTTACCTCTTCTTCAGTAGCTTTCCTTCTTTTTAGTATACCTTTTCTTTTGTCTCCAATGATCTATTCTTCAAAATTATTTCTCTTCACATACTTAGGAGTCTTTTTCGGAGCTTCTTCCTCTTCATCTTGTACTTACTATTCCTTAGTTATTTCTTCTTCTTCTTTGCAAGTAGGTTCATCTGATTCATATCCATCTATCATCATGGAATTATGTAGATCTTCATCAACTTTGGCACTTGCACTTTCAACAATATTTCTTATCCTTTTATTGTAAAATCTATAAGCTTTTCTTTTAGTAGAATATCCAAGGAATATACCTTCATCAGACCTTGCATCAAACTTTCCTAAGTTTTCATCATCTCTCCTTATATAAAATTTTCTTCCAAACACTCTAAAGTATTTGATAGTAGGGATCCTTCCATACCACAACTCGTATGGAGTCTATGTTTTTTACTTTTGCTTGAAATCTATTCAGTATGTAAACAACAGTATGAATTTTTTCTCTCCAGTAGACTTTCAGAGGTTACTTATTTCATCATAGTCCTTGCAACTTCTTGAATAGTCCTATTTTTCCTTTCAACCACTCCATTTTTCTAAGGATTCCTAGGGATAGACAAGTTCCTCTTTATTCCATGATTCTCACAAAATATTTCAAATTCATTAGAGGTGAATTCTCCACCTCTGTCAGACCTCAAACATTTGATCTTCAAATCCATTTCATTCTCAACCATAATTTTAAATGCTTTGAATCTATCTAGACCTTCATATTTTTCTCTAAGAAAAGTAACTCATGTCATTCTAGAATAATCATCAATAAACAACATGAAATACTTGTCACCTTGAAGACTTCTCACTCTTGTAGGACCTCAAAGGTATATATGCACCAATTCCAACAATCTAATTGAAGATTTTTCTTTTATACCCTTAAAACTTCTTCTTGTTTTCTTTCCAATCTGACACTCCTTTTAGATAGCATTGATAGGCTTTGTAATCCTTGGAAAATATCTTACTGCTTGAACCAAACTGATTCTAACTAAGTTTTCAAAATTAATGTGACACATCCTCATGTTCCATAACCAACTTTCATTAATCTAATTCATAAAACAATGACCATCAGTACCCTTGAGTTGATAAACATTTCCATTTGTCCTCTTTCCAGTAGAAATGACAATTTTGAACTCTTTTCTAATTTCACATCCATCATCCTAAAACGTAGGATTATATCCTTTTCTACACATTTTTCAACACTAAAAAGGTTATGCCTTAAACCCTTAACATAGTAAACATCATCAGTATTATGATTTCCATCAAAACTGATTGAACCTATTCCACAAATCTTAGCACTTGAATTATCTCCAAATCTAACAAGTCCTCCTTCATATTTTTCAAGTTTAACAAACTTACTCTTATCTCCATTCATATGATTTGAGTAGCCACTATCAATTATCCAATAGTTCTTATCATGTATAACATGAAAAGTAGATACCAATGTACCTCCAATATTATCCTTTCTCTCTGGAGCACTTTCCTTCACACATATTTCAAAGTTAGCAAGAACATATTCATCTTTTAAAGCTATGAACAAGAATTCATCATCATCAACGTCTCCATAATCAGATTCATCATCACAAATACTTGTATCTTCTCTAACATAATAGCTTTTCTTAACTCTCTTACCTTTGCTCTCCTTAGTTTTGTCATTCATAACTTTGTTTAGACATCTTGTTCAACATAGTGACCTCTTTGTCCACAACTGAAACATTTGAAAATTAATTTACCTTTGTACTTACCAGTACCTCTTCTCATCCTTCTCACAAATTTAGCCTCCACATCATCAATATCTTCCTAATCTAGTTCTTTATTCTTCTCTATTTTTGTAGCCTTAAAAGCAGTCTCAACTTTTGCACCATTGTTAGTACCAAACTATCTCATCTCAAATGCAGTTAAAGAGCCATACAGTTTATCTCTAGAATACTGATCTAGATTTTGAGATTCCTCAATAGTAGCCACTTTATAACTGTAAGCTTTAGTAAGGGTTCTGAGAATTTTATTTACCAATTTAGGTTCTTTAACCTTTCCTCCAAGACCTTTGATGGAGCTCACCACTTCATCTACCCTCTACATATAGCTTGTAATGTTCTCATCTTCAAACATCCTCAATTTCTCAAATGGGGTCTTTAAGTTTTACATCTTAGCTTGTTTGACCATAATATCTCCTTCATAAATACCTTCCAAATTATCCCAAATTTCTTTAGCAGTTTTCATATCCATAACTTTCACTAATTCAAAATTTGCAAGACTACTCAAGAGAACAAACCTTGATTTACCATTTGTTTCTTAGGCCTTGATCTCATCACTTCCGCTTGGTTCATTTGCAAGTATGGTATATTGAATCTTCACTAACTGCCAGACATCATATCCAAGGTAAACCAGATAGCCTTCCATCTTTGTCTTCCAGAATGCATACTTTGTACCATCAAACATAGGGATCTCCTTCTTGTTTGCCATCCCAGATCTACCTTAAGAAGTTAAGCATTTCTCTGAGGAACCTTACTTTGATACCAATTGTTAAATGAACAAGACAATTGACAGGGGGTGAATCAGTTGTATCTTATCAAAACATCAAAACCCTCATTAACATTTAAATCCACATGAATTCATTAAACCTTAATCTGTTACGAAGATTTAACATGAAAAGAAAATAACATAAATTGAAAAAACTTTAACACCATGCACAAGAGAACACCAAATTTGCGTGGAAAACACAAGGGGGAAAAACCACCGTGAGGATTAGCTCACAATATAAGTAATTGCAAAACTGGTTACAAAGGCTTACTGCCAAAAAGGGCACACTGCCCTGAAAGGCTCACGGTCGAGGCTCACTACTAGAAAAGAAAAAGAAGATAGAGAAGAAATGTTACACAGAGAACATGATCTTAATGCAATAAAAATTCAACCATGATAGATCCAACACCTTCATAGTCTGTTTGAATGATTGAAGACACCTTCTACTCACTACATCTTGTAATCCAACACTTGAAAGTTTGCATTGCTCTACTCAAATTTTCACCTAATAACTCTGCAATTTGCATCATTCACATCACACACTTCGCACTTTCATCTATCTTTACCTCCAACAATTCAACTCATAATTATACCATCCTCAACCTTGAAACCCTTTCCAAGATA